>JAHRHZ010000133.1:65774835-65850650 GCA_024137785.1 Ginglymostoma cirratum
TTTTTTGAAGAAGGGTCTAGACCCGAAACGTCAGCTTTCCTGCTCCTCTGATGCTGCTTGGCCTGCTGTGTTCCTCCAAATCTACACCTTGTTATCTCAGACCCCAGCATCGGCAGCTCCTACTATCTCTTACATACCCCATTTCCAAACCCTCTGGATTGTCAGGGAGTCACTTGGAAAGAATGACGAATCTTCTGGATACTGCTGCTTGCAACTCAAGAGAAAAATAAAGCTTTGTAAGAACACAAGAAATAGGAGCGGGAGTAGGCCACTTGACCCATTGAGCCTGCTCCACCATTCAGTGAGATCATGGCTGATCTTGTCGTGGACTCAGCCCCACCTACTGCCTGCTCACCATAACCTTTTAATTCTTTTACTGTTCAAAAATCTTCTCCTTAAAAACATTCAGTGAGGTAGCCTAAACTTTCACTGGGCAGGGAATTCCGCAGATTCATAACCCTTTTGAGTGAAGAAGTTTATCCTCAACTCAGTCCTAAACCTGCTCCCTCTCATTTTGAGACTACGCCCCGTAGTTCTAGTTTCATTCACCTGTATAAAAAAACCTCCCTTCTTCTATCCTATCTACTGCCTTCATAATTTTATATGTTTCTATAAGGTCACCCCTCATTCTTCTAAATTCCCATAAGTATAGCCCCAGTATACTCAATCTCTCCATATAAACCAGCCCTCTCAACTCCAGCATCAACCTAGTGAACCTTCTCTGCACCCCGTCTTGTGCCAGTACATCCTTTCTCAAGTAAGGACACTAAAACTGTACTCTGCACTTCAGGTGTGGCCTCTCCAGCCCACAGCTTGCACCGTAGAATGAACATTTCCTGCTTGGGGCATTTGGCTTAATTGCAGAAGTGGAGAGTCTGAAGAGAAAATGGAAAAGCAAAAACTCCGAAGAAAAGCTGGTTTCCTATTTTGCAGAACAGAAAGAATGAGCTGATCAAGAATATGAAAAGCATGAATTGAAATCTAACTCCATAAATATGAAAATTTCAATTGCAACAATAAGTGGATAACTAATTCAAAGATCCGCTTCAGAACACAGTGGAGCTGTAAGAAGACTTGTATTGCATGCAGTCACCAGCCAGTTAATATCTTCAGATCCAACTCAGCTCACAGTCAGACAGCTTCCACTAGAAATTTCAGAAGCAGAGGTACAATATAAAAAAAGCTGCTCAGGAAAGCTTTGTCTCAAACTGTGGAGCTCTGCTTATGCATTGTGTAGCCAGTATTATCTCTGTTTTAATTCAATCTTGCGACAGCTGAGCCAGTATTTATTGCCTGTCCTTCATTACCCTTGAGCTAGTTGAGCTGCCTTCCTGAACCACCACAGTCCATGTGCTGTAGGTGGCCCACAATACCATAAAGGAGGGTTGTTCTAGTATCTTTGTAACAGCAACATTTAAAGGCGACAATATATTTCCAAGTCAGGATGGTGAGTTTTTAAATGTATTCTACTTTGGAAAATTTCCAGGGATTTAAATTTGGACAATAATTCTTCAATTCATTTCTAAAGTTTCAAAGGTTATTTTAACCACCTTTCACAAATGTGTCATTTAGTAAATATCTAGTTGCTTCATGTCTTTACTTTACAGTCTCAGGGTCCTACAGTTAGAGGTTTGGAAGGGTCTAGCTCTCTGATCAATCAACAGGTAGTTGTCCATCGGTTAAAGAGTCTTTTCGTCTAAATTTTCAATGTTTTATAACTAACACAAATGCAAACATGATGTAGAGGTGCCAATCTTGGACTGGGGTGGACAAAGTCAAAAATCACATGACACCAGGTTGTAGTCCAACAGGTTGATTTCAAATAAACCTTGCATGTCAAATGCAAACAGAATGAGAAGAGAAACATATTTGAAATTGAAGACGATCAATGGTCTCCATCTGTGTTATATCATTCAATGTTTTTTAGCAGCCAGCACTGTACACAAAAGCATACACTTTTTTTAATCTTTAGAACTGTTGGAAGAAGCGTCTATGACATCCAACTCACTAATCCATGTAACTCGTGAACAATTTGAGGGATTAGCGTTGTTAGGGGAGGGGGTTGTTTAAACCAATGCATCAAGAAACATTCTTTATGATTAGAGATAGTTTAGTTCTGACTTGTTACCAGTAAAAACAGGCTCAGAATTCATCTAAAAGACGGAAAAGAACAACAAACAAACTGGTCTATTTTTACCTGAGCGTAAAGCTTTGGGCCCATGGTCACAAAGGTCATGTAGCATGTAGATTACTCGTGCCTTTGTCACCCCTGCATATCATAATCCTGCACCTGCTCACTGGAACAGGTCATGTTGACACTCCGGTCATGAACTATCAGAGCCTAGTTAGTATGCAACAGTCCTTAATTAATTGAGCTATTCCACAATCACATTTTGCAAAACAACATCTTTGCAGAACAGCCTACATAAAAACCTGACCAAAAACAATTTGAGAAGAGGCAGTGAAAACTCTTTACTTGCTCAGATAATTGAATAGTTTAACAATTTACCAACAAAGCACATTTATTGAATGTTTTTGCAGACTTACTTCTGTGTTATGCAACTCCCTTGCATAAATTGACACCGCTGTGAATTAAAAGTAGGAATTGTTGGAAATGTCATACCCATTGGTCAGCACCTGAAAGATAAGGGTGGTCTAACATTTTAGTAATAACCCTTCAGCCAAATTGATGTAATGGGAGCGTTCTTTGGAGAGGGCAAATGGCTAGAGATCAAGACTTTGTAATGACCAGGCCCTAGGTGAGATACCCCAACTCATCATGGTTCCAAATGGAAGACCCCAAGCTGCCAAGCTCCTGGATGAGGAAGGATGAACTGGCTCCCTTTCTTTATTCACCCATCCCCCCTCGGTTGGTTGCAAATAAGTTAATTTATAAATGATCCCTTCCCTCATGGATACCTTTTTCTTCCAGATCCAAGTGAGCCTGCATTTTAACAGGAGCCAATTTTGCCAGGCGTCCTTGAGTTAATAATGTTGAGATTATTAATTACTGAACATGAGAAGGATTAATAACACAACACATGTACACAGATTGGAAGTAAGAGGTGAGTCTAAAAAGATTAAAGGATCAGTCTGTGACTTCTTTGTGAAGAGAGATAGTTAAACATTATGGGCATTGCAATAGAGATTACTGGGAGCATTGATGTTGGTAGTTGAACAGCCATTTTAAGATTCTTGTCTTTGTAGAATGGTTGACATTTCTTGGTCCTTACTTAACTGGTTCTCAGCACTAGGAATGTGAGCCATAGAGTCATAGGGGCACTCAGCATGGAAACAGACCCTTTGGCCAGGTTTCCTAAACTGAACCAATTCCATTTGCAAGCTTTTGGCCCATATCCGTCTCAACATTTTCTCTCCATGTAATTGTCCAAATGTCTTTTAAATATTGCAATCGTCCCGCCTTTAGCACTTCCTCTGGCAGCTCACTACAAATAGGCACTATCCTCTGTGTAAAACAATTTGACCCTCAGGCCCTTTTTAAATCTTTCCCCTCTCACCTTAAACCTATACCCTATAGTTTTGGACTCTCCTACGCTGAGGAAAAGACCTTGGTTATTCACCTTATTTGCGCCCCTCATTGATTTTATAAACCATTATAATGTTACCCCCCAGTCTCCTATGCACCAAGGGAAAAGCAAATTAAAACAAGTGTTTAAAAAGTGGAAGAAGGAATATAGTATTCAACTTTATATGAAATCAAATACTGTGGATGCTAGAAATCTGAAACAAACACAGAGTATGCTGGAGACACTCAACAGGTCTGGAAGCATCAATGGAGACTTTATTCCTTCACAGGATGAGGGTGTCGCTGACCAGGCAGCATTTATTGCCCATCCCTAGTTGTTCAGATGGCAGGTAAGAGTCAACCACATTGCTGTGGGTCTGGGGTCACATGTGGGCCAGACCAGGTAAGGCTGGCAGGTTCCTTCCCTAAATGACATAAGTGAACCAGATGGGATTTTCCCAACAATTGACAATGGATTCATGGTCATAATTAGATTCTTAATTCCAGATATTTGTTGAATTCCAATTCCACCATCTGCTGTGGCAGGAATCAAACCCGGGTCCCCAGAACACCAGCTGGGTCTCTTGATTAACAGTCCAGCGACAATACCACTAGGAGATTGCCTCCCCCTTAAGAGAGGAACAGATTCAATATTTTGAGTACAGTATAGTCCTTGTTTAGAACTTCAGTTCTGATTCTATCTTCAGTTCTAAAGAAGAACATGCCAGATTCAAAATATTAACTCTGTTTCCCTCTTTACAGATCCTGTCAAATCAGTTGAGTTTCTCCAGCATCCTCTATGTTGTTACAGGTTATATAAAAAAAAGACAATGTATTTGAAAAGACCTGAACAGAAATTGGCTCAAAAATGGAAAGCAAAAAGGATTACGTTGAGAGCATTAAAATTCCTTGTCTAGCCTGTCTCATTGTGGCTTCAGCACTCTCCATCTTTGAAATCTCCACTGGCCAACAACTCTCCAAAATCTTTACAGGTCTCCAATTCTGTTTTTTAATGCACCCATGGTTTTATTTATTCCACCATTCCCACACCAGCTGAAGTTACCATGAAAGACTCTCCTTCTCAACAGTTAAGCTGAACCTGCCCAGCAATAACCTGCTCAGAGACATCCAGTTTGGGTTCTGCCATGTCCATTCAGCTCTTGACCTCACTACAGACTTGGTTCAAACAAGGACAAAAGAACTGAACTCTGGAGGTGAGGTGAGAGTGACAGTATTTGACATCATGGCCACATTTGACCATGTGTGGCATCAAGGAGCCCTAGTAAAACTGGAATCAATGGGTCTCAGGGCAAACTCTATGGTGGCTGGAGTCATACCTGACATGTAGGAAGATGGCTCTTGTTGTTGGATGTCAATCATCTCAGCTCCTGGACATCTCTGCAGGAGTTCCTCAGGTAGTGTCCTAGGCTAAACCATCTTCAGCTGCTTCACCAGTGACCTTCTGTCCATCATAAGGCCAGAGGTGGGAATGTTTGCCAATGATTGCACAATGTTCAGCACCATTTGTGACTTCTCGGAAACTGAAGCAGCCTATGTTCAAATGCTGCAAGATCTGTACAGTATTCAGACTTGAGCTGACAAGTGGCAATTAACGTTCGTGCCCACAAACGGCAGGCAATGACCATCTCCAATAAGAGACAATCTAATCACCACACCCTGACATTCATTCACGTGACTATCACTGAATACCACTATCAATATTCTGGCGTGGGGCGGGCGCTAACTTTGACCAGAAACTAGACTGTACTTGCCATATTAATACAGTGGCTGCAAGTACAGGTCAGGATCTAGGAATACTACAGCGAGTGATTCACACCCTGACTCCCCAAAGCCTGTACACGGTTGGCAACACTCAAGTCAGGAATGTAATGTGATACTCCCCACTTGCCTAGATGACTGCAGCTCCAAAAAACTCACGAAGCTTGACACCACGCAACACAAAGCAGCCTGCTTGATTGGCAATATATCCACAACCATCCACTTTCTCCTCCACTGATGCTCAGTAGCAGCAGTACGTACTATCTACAAGATGCACTTCAGAAATTCACTGAAGATCCTCAGATAGCACGTTCCAAACCCATGACTACTTCCATCCAGAAAGTCAGGAGCGGCAGACATATGGGAACATCTGCATGTTCCCCTCCAGACCAATCAGCATTCTGACTTGGAAATATATCACTGTTGCTTCACTGTTGCTGTATCAAAATATGGAATTCCCTCCATAACAGCATGGTGGGTCAAGCTAAAGTGCACGGACTGCAATGATTCAAGAAGGCAGCTCACCACTTTCTGAAGGGCAACTAGCGATAGTGGCTAGCCAGCAACACTCACGTTCCACACAAATAAAGAAAGAAATCTGTGGCTGTTATCTTCAGTTTCCTTTGCTGTAAGTTCTGGAATTCCTTCCCTAAATCTGTCTACTTCCTGACATCTGTCTTGTCATTCAAGATAATTCTTAAAATCTATCTCTATAACAGTTTCAAAGTAGTAAAACCTGACATGGTGCTGAACAGCTGTGTCATCAAATTAACACTGGGCTGGATATGCTGTTATCTTGACTGGTGGCCAAATGGCTCAGTTGAAGAGATAGATGTTCAGAAGTTATCTTAGAAGAGAAGAAAGAGAGACAGGCACAGAGACAAATGTTTAGGGAGGGAATTCCAGAACTTAGGCCCTTGTACTATGCCGGTACGAGTAGATTCCTAAAGTGCAGGTTTTGGCAACTGGTATGAAGGCAAACCATAAGATTGGTGAGACCATGTTATCACAAAGCCTGACATTTGTCATAAATATTGATAATTTTCTTGTTTTTTTCTCCCCAGTATAAAAATCAAATGCTGTGGAAGACAATGTTTTATTGCATAGCTGTGTGGTTCTGGGTAACTGCCTACAATTTTGTTACCCTCCAGGTAAGTGAAACAATGATGTCCCTGCATGTGCCATTCCTCACCATCAAGCCGTGGCTGTGGTGAAAATCACAGGATTCCACACAAAGTGGAATCCTCTGTAACAGCTGTACAGCTGTTGGCACAAGGTTTTATTTGAGCAGTCGGCTGTTCGGATTCGCAGGGTTCCTTTTTGACTTTCTCTCCTCAATGCCTTTATGTATTTTAGCAGCTGCAGAGTAGTGTGACCTTGGATGCTAACCATCTTGTGTATTGTACCGCAAGATGGAGAATCTCCTTGCAGGCCTGCTTTCTGGCCCAGCAATGGCGGCCATTTATTGGTCCATAGTGGATATAGACATTGCTTACTCTGTCTATTCCTCCAGTTCCACATTCTTGCCTTTATTAGGGTGGGTAAGGAACATGCATTTTTTGATGGTACACTGGAAGCCTTCCATGATGTCATTGACTGGATACCAACAGAAGCATTTACTGCCAACTCCTAAGTTTATAAGTTTATTTTGATTTTCAATGGTGTAACAATAACAAAAATGGTTTTAGAAAAAAAATTTATGGGAATGTGAACATCACTGACAAGGCCAAGATTAGTTTCCCATCCCTAATTTCCTTTAAACTATGTGGTTTGCTAGACGACTTCAGAGGGAAGTTAATAGTCAACTAGGAGACAGCAAGGACTGCAGATACTGGAAGTCTGAGTCGATAAAATGCGGAGCTGGAGGAGCACAGCAGGTCTGACAGCATCAGAGGAGCAGGAAAGTTGATGTTTCAGGTCTGGGCTCTTCATTAGGACTATGCTCCTCCAGTTCCACATCTTATCGACTCTTAATAGTCAATCAATCTGCTTCTGATTAAGATCATATTGGACTCAAAATGTTAATTCTTTTCCTCTCACCACAGATGCTGCCAGACCTGCTGAGTTTCTCCAGCACTCTGTATTTGTTTCAGATTTCCAACCTCCATGGTATTGATGGATACAGATGGAAATTGGTTTGTTTAACACGAGGAGGTAATGGAAAGGATGACCAAATACTTGGTCAAAAAGTTCAGTATGAGAGATCACCCGAAGGCCGAGAATGGAAAGACTTCAGAAAAATATACCCAGAAGCTTAGATGATGTTAAAGTTCTTGAATATTATTGGGGTTGCACTCAGGCGAGTGAAGAACATTCCAACACATTCCTGACTTGTACCTTCTTGGTTAGAGAACAGGCATTGCAAAGATGTGTGGAAATGGAGAGGGTGAGAGTGAGAAGGATGGGTGAGGGGCTTAAAAATTAGGGTAAGGATTTTAAAATGAGAGTGTTACCTGGATCAGAATTAATGTATTTCTGGTATTTCAATTGGTGACCTGAGCACATGGAACTTGGTTAGAGTTAATCTTTTTATTTGTTCTTAATACATGAGCATTGCTGGCAAAACCAACACTTACTGCCAACCTCATTGCAATGGTTTCTGAGTATAGTTATCAAGAGTTGATAAGAGACAGCCATGTAATATTACATGCAATTCCGGTCTCCCTGCTATAGGAAAGATATAGTGAAACTTGAAATGGTTCAGAAAAAAAAAATTACAAGGATGTTGCCAGGGTTGGAGGTTTTGGGGAGAGGTTGAATAGGCTTGGGGCTATTCTCCCTGGACCATCGGAGGCTGAGGGGTGACCTTATAGAAGTTTATCAAATCATGAAGGGGCATGGGTAGGGTGCAACTTTTTCACACACAGGGTAGTGCATGTATGGAATAAGCTGCCATAGGAGGTGGTGGAGGCTGGTACAATTACAACATTGAAAGGCACCTGGATTGGTACATGAATAGGAAGAGGTTAGAGGGATTTGGGCCAAATTCTGGCAAATGGGACTAGATTAATTTAGGGTATCTGGTTGGCATGGACAAGTTGTAATGAAGGGTCTGTTCCTGTGCTGTACAATTCTATCACTCTAGAACTGGTCAGCAATTCCAAAGTCACAGCAGCATCAGGTACTGTTCCAACAGTTTCAATACCTCATCATAGACTCCAGGATCTACTCTGGATCTTCTGTTTGCTAATATCCATTAACAGCATCTGGGACTTAAATACAAGACCAGACAAACAGGTTGAGCCTAGAAATATCTGCAGGAGTACTTAACATTAACACAAGGAGGAAGAAAGAAAGAAAAGGAAGGAAAGAGAGAGGGAGAGAAAAAGAGAGAGAGCAAGAGAAAGAAAGAAACAAAGACATATGTAATGTATTTCACATCCTGAGATCTTCCCAAGTGCGTTATAGCCAATGAAATACTTTTTGAAGGATAATAATTGTAAGAAACAAGTCAGAGTCTGCAAACAGTGCTATGATCATGACAAATGAAGCCATTTAGTAATGTTAGATAATGTTGGCCAAGACACCAGGTAGATCTCCCTGCCTCATCTTATAAGTGGTGCCACTGGACCTCCTCATGTGGTAGGTGGGGCTTTAGTTCAATATCTCAAATGTTTGACAGCCCCTCTCTCAGTATTACAATGAGATGCCAATCTAGATTGATGTTGCGTTCAAGAGTGAAATGTGAATGCGCAACTTCCAACTTGGAGGCAGGAACGCTATCCAATAAGCGGTGGCTGACACCAAAATTGCATGTTCCATAACAGCAGCAGGGAGCTTTATTCATTCATTTTTTTTGTAGTGGGATCAAGGAACCTGACAGCTCCCTTCCCTGTTGTTAGTAAATTTTATCTTTACACCCACTTAAAACTTATTCATCGTCAGTAGCTGCTGGGATTCTGCTTAAAAGCAGATTAAATCAGAAAAGCGCAAATGACTGCTTGAGAATGGCTGAAGAAAGGACAATGTTCAAAACACAAAAAAAAATCCTTCTTCAGGAGCGAATTTAAAATCTGATTTAAGATAAATACACGGTAATCAGGCCTTAAGAGACTAACCTTCTGGCAGTTTTTTGCTCTGTTTGAAATTGAAAGACAACATTCCATCATGTCTCCTTGCTTTTATGGGTAATTTAGTGTGGCTTCTCTACCTTAGGACACCTTGGCAAAATGCCCATCTCTCAGTGTACTGTAGCACGAATATTCAGCTGAAAGCACCATTTAGTGATAAAGTCAGAAGAGGTATTTAGGTTTGGTTTTTGGCTTTGAGGTATGGGGAAGAATGAAACAAAAAGCAGTTATTATTTTTCTTCTCATCCCGTGTTGAACTGCCACCTTCTGCATGGAAATTGACTAACAATTGGCTCTTGTTTCAACAAGAAAACATGTGATTCAGTTTAACCCTCATACACCATGCCGCTGTCAAAATGTCTTCCACCTGAACATTATTGAGTGAATTGCAAACAACCAAATACATGTTGCTAACATAAAATTGCAAATTGTCAATTTTTCTCACCTGATGAAGGAGCAGCGCTTTGAAAGCTCGTGATTTCAAACAAACCTGTTGGACTGTAACCTGGTGTCATGTGACTTCTGACTTTGGCAATTTTTTTAAACTGCTTTACCATGGAATAATGGAACCATACTCTCAAATTATTCACAGATTTTTACATGACCTTCTTTTTTATGCAGAATTCCCCCTTTTTGTCCAGAAGGCGCAGCTTTGGTACCATAAGTTCAGCCACCCTTCAAAATATCAGTTAATTCCAGACATGTGGGATTAGAAATTAGTTATTAATTGTTAGACATCAAAGGTGTGTATGGACTACACAGTCCAATACCTCCCTGCATGAGGCTGCCTTCACCCATCTCTCAGAGGTTTCTGTCTCACAATTGTACTGATTTTATGTTGAATCTGTTTAAGGTTTTATTAAACAATGGAGGATTGGCCCAGTACAATTTCAAACAGTCTTAACAACAAGATGCAACTCCTACTAATTTTTAAATTTTATCCCGAAAGTCAGATCTAAATTAAGTTACAATGCTTGTGATTTACTGTCTCATATTAGGAAACATATCTGACGACTCATACTCAGACTGATATATCATTAGGAAGATAGGGAATAGGAAACCTGCATAACTTTATCTCTCTTACTCAGTGATTTGTGGATGCTCAAAGTACACCACAATATTGTAATTTTTTTCATTCGTTCACAGGACGTGGGCATCCCCGACTAGGCCAGCATTTATTGCCCATCCTTAATTTCCTCGAGGGCAGTTAAAAGTCAACCACATTGTTGCGGGTCTGGAGTTACATGTAGGCCAGACCAAGTAAGGATGACAGTTTCCTTCTCTAAAGGACATTAGTGAACCAGATGGGCTTTTCCTGACAATCGACAATGGTTTTATGATCATCTCTAGACTCTTAATTCTAGATTTCTGTTGAATTCAAGTTGCACGATCTCCCACGGCAGGATTTGAGCCCAGGTCCCCAGAACTTTACCGGATTCTCTGGATTAATAGCCCCATGATAATACGATTAGACCATTGCCTCTCTAGAATTACTGAGCTAGTTGCAAGGAAGGTCTTAACCGCAATTTTCAAATTCTGGCCTCTTGTGAATCCTCAATCTTAGTTGCTCCTGCTTTGTTGTCATGCCTCCCACCTAGTGGGCCATAAACTCGGAATTCCCATCTTAAATGTCCCTGCTTCTCACATCTCAACCTCACCCTGAAAAATGCTATTTAAAGCCTATGTCTTTGATCAAGATTTTGATCAGCACCGTGTGTATCTCAGTGCCAAATTTTGTTTAATAGTAGTTCCTATGAACTATGTTAGAACATTTTACTGCATTGAAGGTATGGTGTTCGCTCTTGAATTCTTTCAAATCACCCAAAGACTTGGGAGACTGTAATTCACCTTTACTTTCCCGATGGCAATATTTCAGTCAATCAGAGCTGACTTGCCGTCCAATCAATACTATTTTCTCTTGCAGTAAAACTTGTCATGATCATTTGAATTTTGACATTCTTGCATTTGAGCAGATGAGTGAAAGTCACAAAAGCTTCAGCAACACCTCTTTTTTATCAGCAATATTCAAACTATTTCTAATTCAGGATCACGTTTATCTCTACTCCAATATAGATTAGTTAACTATACCAGGATCAGGCTTGTGGCTCTTCTAGACTGTAAGTATAAATTACCTGTTGCATACAAAGGAGACAACATTACACAGATTCAATGAGTATATTTGCAGAAACGTTTATGCACAAAATTCTGCCCTTTTATCAGCTGACAAGTAGAAACTGCATTTTTTTCCTAAGGCTTAAGAATCACTGATGCTCCTTTTAACTGATAGAAAAGGAATGATGTACTAGGCAATTCCATTTACAAATACTTCCTGAGGAAAGCAGATTTTACAAGTTATAGTCGACAAAGGTAGGTGTGGTTTCTGTCTACTTAGATCACTCAGTAAACATCCCTTTTGTATTCAATGTTCCACTATGCTGTTCAAGTCTTTCATGTCTTTATGTATTGTTCATAGAGGTTAAGAAGTGTTTGACTACTGTTCAGAGGAGTTTTTCAGAATGCGGATTAGTCATGAATCTCAGCCCCTACCATAGCCAAATTGACCCAGCTGAAATTTAGATAAATGTCCTAATCCTAGTGCTCTGAACTACCATACCATGCACTAGTTTGACCCATGACCCGTCTTCACACCCATGTTAATGGTAGATGGAGAGAAAGTTGACCTCATGAATCTCCCTGAGAATAGCGCCCAGATCTAACAACTGACATGACATTGCATAAATTCTGCAGATTTGAATCACTTTGCCAATTGTAACGTATAAATTCCCCAGGGTCCCATTACAGGAAAATCTGTCTTACTATAGCAGCTAAAACAGTTCAGTTGCTAAAAAGCAGATAAGAAAAAAAATCTGTTTTGTCAGGAGAAGATAGGCCTCCTCTGATCAATCAGATTTGGCTATTTACTGAAATTTATTCTTTATCCAGCTTTTCACCTTCCAGCAATGGCCACCATTTCAGTCAGTGATATATCCTGTCAACCCAGTGACTTTTCTTAACTTGACTATAATTAGGTCACCCTGAAATATGGCTGGTTGCTAATTACCTTTAGTCCAGATCTTCCCTTCTGCCATAAAAAAACAAGAATGTAGATCTTGAAATATCACTGGATCCTGATGGATAGAAAATGGACATGGAGGAAAGGTGTTGCAATATTTAAGGAGATCTTGACAATATTAATGAGTGAGAGGAGCATCCATCATTACCATTCAAATTTGTGTAGAATAAAAAGTTGCTGAAAATGAGATATGTTGCAAATGGCAGTGAGCAGTTGGTATTTAAGTGCATGTGCTATGGGCATTCGTCAGCACAGCGGCTCAGTGGTTAGCACTTCTGGCTCACAGCACCAGATACCCAGTTTGATTCCAGCCTCGGGTGACCAAGTTTTCCCTGTGTCTACACGGGTTTCTTTCGGGCTCTTCCCACGGTCCAAAGATATGCGGGTTAGGTGGATTAGCCATACTAAATTGCCTTGCAGTGTCCAGGGATGTGCAGGCTAGGTGGATTATCCTTAGGAAATGCAGGGTTACAGGGATATGAAAGGCAGAGTGGGATGCTCTTTGGAGGGTCGGTGTGGACTTGATAGGCCAATTGGCCTGCTTCCATACTGTAGGGAATTGAGTCTGGAATTATGAAGATAACAAAATAGAATTATGACTAATACTTTTATGAAGCCTTTGATATCCATCATGATTATTTCTATTAGATGACTCCGTTGCACTTGTGTCCTTCCTGATTTCCTATTCCACTCCCATCCTGTCTCTTGCTGTCTCTCCTCCGAAGTATGATGGCAGTGGTTTTAATCCTTTTCATTCTGTTTAAAAGAACCTTCTTGTGGCATGAGGATTCACTCAAACATGCTGAATAGTTTATAGTTGGGAACATCTTGCCATTCCAGAATATTAGTGCACATTTTGACATTTGACCACCTGTTTCTTGCATCTAAAATGCAATTCCTCAAGTTCACATGATATGAGCAGGACAAAGGCAGCTTTTAGGAGAAGATGAGCTCTTTTATATATTCATTTTTCATTCTTTGCCATTCAGCCATGATCGTATTGAATGGTGGAGCAGTCTCAAAGGGCTGAGTAGACTAATCTTGTTTCGTTCATACATTTGTATGTGTTATATGTACATACGTTTACAAGTTTACTACTATTCTTTAAATCTACTCAAAAACACTTTGTAATACGCTTTGCATAAATCAACCAGTAATTTTGTGTCCAATTTCATCCCTCTAATAGCAATGTTACTAAAGATCCCTTATGTTGCCTACTGGTTTTGATGTCATGGACTCATGTTTTTTTAGGATTTATGAGTTTCAGGATAGTCCACTTTACTCTTACCTACTTTTGATTTTTAATTTTTTTCTGAAGACAGCCCTTGGCTAAAGCCAATAATAAGTTTCGTCATGAGATCCAAGCTTTTCGATCTCCTTGAGAAGATTAACTATTCAAAGCCATGAGGGTAACTGTGTGCACAAGTTTTGAGGCTTTTCCGTATTTGGGTTTCTCTTCCTTAGTAATACCTGAAAGATGAGATTTAATGTTTCACTGTCTTAACCTCATATGGACCTTTTTTTCTGTTTGCTAGCATTCACAGAGCGAGGGAAATACATCCACCTATTTCATTTTGTCCCCTGCAGCCATCCCAGACAGAAAACCAATGGAACACTTGGAAACTGGTGTTGATGTGTTTTACGAGGAGCAATTT
Organism: Ginglymostoma cirratum; assembly: GCA_024137785.1. Classification (NCBI taxonomy): domain Eukaryota; kingdom Metazoa; phylum Chordata; class Chondrichthyes; order Orectolobiformes; family Ginglymostomatidae; genus Ginglymostoma; species Ginglymostoma cirratum. The sequence continues at coordinate 65,788,939 of JAHRHZ010000133.1, forward strand.
AGCAAGTTATCTAAAGGTGCCTGAAGTGAATGGAGCAGCAATTCCCCAGCTTCCCATATGGAGTGACTCACTCTCCACGTCCCCAGTACTGGGATTGGGAATTCAGTGGTTTTTAAGACAAATCCCCCAGATATGAAATCACGATGCAAAATGGATTGGAGTGTGAACTCACTGTGTCGTTATGAAACTCTGGCCTCATCTTTTCATGGGGTGAATTAATTTTCACTAAGTCATAGCTTAACACCTCCTGCAGCATGAAGTCAATCATCAGTTTTAGAAGGAAAAATTGGATTTACTTATTGAATAATGTATATTTGATTCCACCTCCTGTCATCCCTTTTATTGTCACTTCTTGCTTACTGTCACTTTATTCTAATTAAAGACCGGTCCTTTGCAATGCATTTTCGATCTGAAACTGTCCTTTTTACTGTCAGTGTCTGCCTATTGCACACTTTTTTTTGCTCCACACAATTTTCATGCAGATCTACACTTAATTGTCATCTTCTTGTCACACTAGTCAGGTGCTAGCTTTCTCTAAATGGACCATGTAATCAAAATCTGCGCAAAACCTGCAGCCAGCAGTCACTGTGTGACTAAATTATTCAAGGGTGGTTTTATTGCGAGATGGTTCATCCTGAATGTCTCCCAGAGGGAAATGGTGTCCCATTGGACCCCAAGCTTTGTTGATGTCATTTCTTGCTAACTGTGGCTCTGCCAGGTGGAAAAGTGAAAAAGATAGTGAATGCAACCCACTATTCTGCTGTCTCTTGTACCCTCTTGCCTGCAGTGTTTGAGGTCTTAATGTTGGGCTGCCTGTGCCATATTAGGTGGCAGCTGTGAAATGTGATGCATGTAGCAAACGAAGTCTTAAGGTTTTATTTTCCATTTGTGTTAAAGAAAAAGCATCTATTAAATTGACCAGTGAAATTGTGATTTTTTTTGTTTTCCGCAAGATGCTATAAATCCCCCATCATTTTAAATGATTTAAAACTTGGACATTCTGAATTTATTGGTTTAAATGTGCACACGTTAACTGATGCTGCAGGCTTACCAACAAGGAGATTCATTGCTTTGCTCCACTTGTTTGGAGTTATCAGCGCAAGTAGACCTTGTCATGACCAGGGTCTGGGTGAGGTCCCCCAACATATCAGCATGTAGAGTGAGACCGTTTGTTTTACCTGCAATGCATGGGTGATTACTGGATGGCACTTTGATTGTCACCTTCACACTAATCCAGACTAGTACATGTGAACCCAGGCTGGTACACATGAATCTCAGGTCACCAGCACACTTTCTTCCAAAAGCATAACTCCTTCTACAAGTACCGACTCACCAAGGTTTCAGTCAGTTTTTAATACAGTTTTATTACAGTCTTAGAAGGGCATAAACACAAGAAATATCTGCAAGAGATGATTTTTGTTTGCTGAGAGGGCAAAGATAGTCAGTCACCTCATTATCTCTTCCAGTTATGTCTCTGACTCTCTTTGATGTTTGCCTGACACTCTACAGTGCAACATTCCACGGATCCAAGGCAAGACCTTACCAGAAAGCAGTGAATCCTGAATCCTCATCTGCACTCTATTATTGTCTGTAGTCATCCTTCTAAAAAAAAACAGATTTTGAAATTGTAAATTTCCACAGTACCTTGGGGTTTTAATCCATCATCATGACAACATGAAGGTTTCATGATTGACGCTCATACCTTCAACTTGCCCCTCCCAATAAAACAGCCTTTTCAAAAAGGTCTCATTCAATTTTTATTGCTTGCAAGATTTTTCTTCTGAGTTACTCACAATACCTTGCAGGAGATTTATCATCAAACGGAAGAGATATAAGAATGATTTTACAGGGCCCTTTGGTGCTGGGAACAGAAACAAAGAATGGTAGGGGTTACTCTCGAATTACTGATGCTGGCTTGTGTGTCAGTTGTAGGGCTTCATGCCCTGTGCTGGATATTTTGGAAGAAGAGAAGGATTCGGGACCCAGGAAGACTGCATTCCTTCCATACCACGCCCAGAATGCAAGCAGGCAATTGTTTAGAGCCTGAGTTGAGAAATATAAGTTCAGGATGCTGACTTGGACTTTCTGGGAGCTACCAATTTCCTTGCACGGTGAGGAGGCAGATAAACTGTGTGGAGTCAGGCACTCAGTGCCAGAATTCCTGGAAGGCTTGCCTAGGTAAGATTCCTGCCAAACACCCAAGCTGTAGACAGATTTACCATTTCCCACACAGTGGTGGCCTCGTTGCTTCTCTTATTGTGCTTTCTAGTTTAAGGCTTTAAAAAGTTGCAGCGAAGCGTCCTCTGACAAATGTCCTCCCAGTTACTCACCTTGAATGGCAACCAGATGCTTCTGAATGGTTATAAAATCTCTGCTTGGCTTCCAAGTTTCCTGCCTTCAACATAATTCCCGTTGCCCATTCACCAGAAAGGGAGTCCCTGACCTGAAAAAAGGCCAGTTTCCTGCTCAATGGTAAAACATTTAGCCCATAGAGTTTTTGGAGAACGCACCACTTGATCTATTGATCTGCTCTCTGTAGAATAATCCAATCTCCCTCATTTTCTTGACTATTCATATTGTCTTGCAAGTTTCTGGCCCAACCCATTTTTCCTTGAGATAACTGATAACTGATTAAAAACCAAAAGAACTGCGGATGCTGTAAATCAGGAACATAAACAAATTTGCTGGAAAAGCTCAGCAGGTCTGGCAGCATCTGTGAAGGAAAAAACAGAGTTAACGTTTCAGGTCCGGTGACTCTTCCTCAGAGGAAGGGTTCTGAGGAAGGGTCACCGGACTCGAAACATTAACTCTGTTTTTTCCTTCACTGATAACTGATTATCTTCTTTCACATAAATAGTGAGTTCCAGCTCCTGCTCACTGCATAAAAACATTTTCCCTCACATTCCCCTTATATTTGTTTTTGACTAAAACATCAAATGTGTGTCTCCTCATCTTTGTATGATCAGATAACAAGAACAACATTTCTTTTCCTACCCAATCCAAACCTCATATTCTTATAAACTGGAGCAAACCTCTCCTCAATTCACTTTGCTCCAAATAGAAAGGTCATAGGACCAGCTTAACCTTGAAGCTGAAATTGAATAAAATTAGTCAAACGCAATTTACATTCTACAAAGAGATAGTAAGAGCTGCCGGCGTTGGAGTCTGAGATAACAGAATGTGGAGCTGAAGGAACACAGCAGGCCAGGCAGCATCAGAGGAGCAGGAAAGCTGATGTTTTGGGTCAGAACCCTTCTTCAGAAATGGGGGATGGGGAAAGTAGCTCTGAATTAAATAGAAAGAGGAGGGGTGGGGCTGGGGAAGGTAGGTGGGAGGGTGATAGGTGAGTGTAGTTAGGCAGTGGTGGGGGGGGGGTTGGCCAGTGAGGTGGGAGGAGCGGATAGGTGGGAGAGAAGATGGACAGGTCAAGTAGGCGGGGATGAGAGGGAGGGTTGGTTATGGGATGGGGAAAATTTGAAACTTGTAAAGTCCATATTGAGACCATTGGGTTGCAGGCTCCCAAGGTGGAATATGAGGTCCTGCTCCTCCAGTTTCTGGGTGGTGCCATTGTGACACTGGAGGAGGCCCAGGATGGACATGTCGCCCAGAGAGTGGGAGGGGGAGTTGAAGTGGTTCGCAACCAGAAGGTGGTGTCGTTTGCCGCGAGCCGAGCGCAGGTGTTCTACAAAGCAGTCTCCGAGCCGCATCTGCTCCCAAGATCAGGCATTTCACTCCCGAATAACTCAGATGTGCTCATATTTGAAGGACTGCAACCTCCCGTGGTTGAAAATGCTCTCAACCGCATTTCTTGCGTTTCCTGCACCTCAGTCCTCACATCCCCTTCCCGCAGTAAAAACAAAGATAGAATCCACCTTGTCCTCACGTTTCACTCCTCTAACCTCCTGATTCAACGCATCATTCTCCGCCACTTCCACCACCTACAATCTGACCCCAAAATGAAGGATTTTATCTGCCTTCCATAGGGACCGCTGTCTCTGTGACTCCCTCATCTGCTCCACACTCCCCATGAGCGCTACCAGCCCCCGGCACCTTTCCCTGCAACCGCAGGAAGTGCTACACCTGCCCCTACACCTCCCACCCTCACCCCCATCCCAGGCCTCAAAAAAAATCTTCCACATCAGACAGATGTTCACTGCACGTCTGCTAATGTGGTCTATTGCATCCGCTGCTCCCAATCTGGCCTCCTCTACATCGGTGAGACCAAGCAGAGGCTTGGAGATCGCTTCGTAGAGCACCCACGCTCGGTTCGCAATAAACGACAACACCTTCCGATCGTGAACCACTTCAAAACCCCTTCCCACTCCCTGAGCGACATGTCCATTATCGGCCTCCTCCAGTGTCACAACGACGCCACCCGGAAACTGGAGGAGCAGGACCTCATATTCCACCTTGGGAGTCTACAACCCAATGGTCTCAATGTTGACTTTACTAGCTTCAAAATCTCCCCACCCCCGGCCTCATCCCATGACAAACTCTTCCTTTCATCCCCGCCTCCTTGACCTGTCCGTCTTCTCTCCCACTTATCTGCTCCTCTCACCTCACTGACCAATGCTCACCACTGCCTACCTGCACTCACCTGTCACCATCCCACCTACCTTCCCCAGCCCCACACCCCTCTCTCTATTTATTTTAGAGCCCCCTTCCACCTTCCCCATTTCTGAAGAAGGGTCCTGGGGCGAAATGTCAGCTTTCCTGCTCCTCTGATGCTGCCTTGCCTGCTGTGTTCCTACAACTCCATACGGTGTTATCTTACATTCTACAAATCCATGCTGAGTCTTCTCAAATAGCTCAGAATTCTCTAAAAGTTTGTTATTTCCTGACTGACCTTGAAATGCTGGGGAACTCCTTATAGCCTTTTGTGAACTAATGTGTTACATTTAGCACTTTCCAATCTTTCCCAATATGTAAGGGACATTAGCAAATAATGGCATTACATTCCCAGCTCCAGTCAGCAGCCTTGGGATGCAAGCCTTCTGGTTCAGACAATATATCCATGCCTTTTAGGTACATTTTGCCAATGAATTTTCATCCCATCCATTAACCTCTTGAATCTCCTTTCCTAACAATAATTTGTTAATGTTTTCTTCCTTAGTAAATTCTGAGGCAAAGTACTCATATGTCCTGCACGTCCAAGCATTTGTCATTCCTTTTGTTCCTTATTGGCGTGACCCCACTTCATTTTTGTTACTGGACTAGTAATCAAGATATCTCCAGGCTAATGGTCTAGGGAGATGGGTGAATGTGAATATTAAACTGTATAAAACTTTGGAATTAAAAAGCTATAGGAAACTAAGCAGTGTAGGCTTTGGAGCAGATTCATGTGAGAGGTCCAGTGAGACCTATCTCAATATCAGAAGCAACTTGCTCCATCTTTTATGCTTTGGATGAGTGGCACAGTAGCTTTCTTATTAAACATGCAAAACAAGTTAAATGTCGAGACATCGCAGGTGTAGGGACAGGTGTAGCACTTCCTGCGGTTGCAGGGAAAGGTGCCGAGGGCTGGTGGGGCTCGTGGGGAGTGTGGAGTGGATGAGGGAGTCACAGAGACAGCGGTCCCTTCAGAAGGCAGATAAGGTGGGGAGGGAACTATATCCTTCGTTTTGGGGTCAGATTGTAGGTGGCAGAAGTGGTGCAGAATGATGCGAAATCAGAGCAAGTACCTGGAGACATCAGTTCACTGTGTGCTCCAAAGAATCTCCAATTTGGCCACTGGGCACTAACTTCTCAGGGCACCAGCCATATGTACCTCACATCCACGGACACTGGCATCCAAGATTTGCCAGCTTCTATGAACTCTCATGGCACATCCACTTGCAGAATACATCACCTTGGGTTACACTCGCAATTATCATTGTAATGTAGTGTAAACAAGGACACTGTACACTCAGGGACACACACCCAGCTAAAGGACTGGACTAGTCTGTATCTCAATTTCTATGCTCGCTGTCATAGTGCTCACTCACATTGAGCCTATGAGCATGCTCACTGTCTTCTTGCTTTGTCTTGCTTCTGTGTGTTTAACTCCCTCAGCTAGACCAGATGCATTTTCCTTCTGTCCTGTCGCGCCATCTAGAGCAGAAACAAAGGCAGGAAACTTGTCATGGTTGTCCTCAGGCCTTAGTCAAGACAAGAGAGGTGGTCTTTGCTGAGGGGGTCTTGGCACAGAAGGTCAAGGCCAGCCTCCGATACCAGGCCAAGAGCTTGGACACAATCAGTCAGCCACTCAGGGCAGTCAGAGTCAGTCAGAATATTCTCACCATATGGGGTGAGGAACAAAATGTCGGGTAGCCCACCGCCTCTCGACTAATTCTGCACTATTGTGGGCTGTTTTACTTCTGAAATGGGAGAGGAGCAGGTATTAATGGAGGCAAAAGTGGATCTTGGTTATTTTGGTGCATTTGGGAGGTATCCTGAGTGACTGACCATGCAGCACGGACGGCATGTCGGGTTAATGGTATCAGAGGTGGTTATGGTAGCAAAGGTAGAGTGAGTGTGCTGTAACAGGGAGAGTGTGGCAGCAGTTACCCTGCTAGAATGGAGAAGCACATTCACAATCTTCCTCAAGATGACTGAGGCTGCTGTAACCCAGGTAGCAACCTTGTACTAGTCTGGCAGGGTCTGCTGATGCCAGTCCTGACGTGGAGGGGAAGCCATGCATTTGCACCACCCATTCAGCAGGGATTCCAGGTCACTGCCCGCAAAACAGGGCACCGATCTCCCAAATCTGCCATGTCTGGGTAACAGTGCAGGGGAGCTATGAATGGACAGTACGTGTCCAGGTGCACAAAGGATATTTAAAGATGGCATGGGTGGAAGAGAAACCGATTAATTCTGGGATGGTCTGGCAGCGGAGCTTGGATCAGATGTGAAGGATGCCATAGAAGTGGGGTCAGTAGCTAATGAGACATATTCGGTCAGATGCAGTGAGCAAGAACTCCTCCAAAACACACAATGTGACTCGCACTTCGCTCAAAAGAAAGTAACACTCATCCTAACTCTAACACTAACTCTAATCTTTACCTTAACCCTAACCCTAACCTCACCCCTGACCTGAACCCTAACCCTAACACTAGAAAGATAGCAACTTTGTAACCATTGTTGATTGTCATAAAATCCAATCTGACTCACTAATGTCGTTTAAGGAAAGAAATCTTGTCTGGGCTAAATCTTAGATCCTGAATGTCTCCAAAATAATTTTCCAGGTTTTAAGCCTGTTTAACTAGCTTGCATAATATCTCCAAGAGATCCTGCCTCCTTTTCTGTCAAACAAAATACTGAACTCTTCCTGAGAGTCCTGGGCTTTTTTTCCTCACACTAATATCTGCATTATTCTTTCTGTCTCTGCCTGCTTTCTCTTTGTGCACTGATTTGTGTTTGCCCTCCATTCCCTTTATGTTTGCAGCTTCCCCTAGTGTGCTGTAGCCATATTGTCTTAGCTTCCTCCTTCTTACTGGCATGGTCTCCAGGTCAAGGGTTATGAGATACCACGCACTAGTATTTCTCATTATCTAAGAAAATAACAACTTAGTCTGTTACATTCATAAAAGTCCTTCAAATATTCTTAAAGTAAATTATAGTTTCCATAGATAGTTTAAAGAAATTGTATACAGTTATTCTAAGTTGACACATCCTAAATCAGAACACCATCTTTTGGCAATAGCAACTTAAAATGTCTATCAGTTAATGGGACCATAGGTGTAAGGCTTATGTGTGTGCCCTTGACTCTGTTGTGTGTGCTCCATTTGGCTAGCAAAGACAGAAACCTAAGACAATGTGAAGCCATATGCTGCACAATGGAAATACGTTTAGCAGACCGAAAGCTTACCTTATTGTTATATGCAACAGTCATCATGCATTCACACAGAGGATAACAGCTACTTAGAAATGGATAACAAGATAGCCATTCAATCGAGAGGTGGCGTAAATGAGCTCCAGCAGTTTACAATCATCATCTCATCTTCATAGAAGTTAATTTCCTTAGAGGAATATTTGATACATATAATAATGCAAAATTAGAATTTTAAAATACTTTTGCCTATGATTCAGGCAGCTATTTCATACATTTAGAAAAGGTATATATATCGGAAGATTTTCAAATCACAACTACAATTGAAGGCAGTGATACAAAACAGGGCACGAAAGATTAAAATTTACCTTGGAGAATGTGACAGGCCAGGCAGTATTATTTTCTCACTGTAGCTTCCATGAAAATCCTGCTAAAGATTGTTAAAAATAATTGCCATCACATTTATTTCTCGCCCCAGCCCACCCCCAATAAAAAAGGTACTTCAGCACTGAAGAAGTTAATGTTTTGTTCCGTGTTAAGCAAATCAATTTTAGCGCAATGCCAGCGGGCTCCCTTACACATCTGCAAACGGCTGCTTGTAAGTGCTTCCATATTGTAATCAAATGGCCTTAAACAGGAGTCATGAAATGTAATGACACAGAACTCCCCACCCTGTGACTTTATAGCTCTGAGATCTAATCGAATTCAAACAGAAGGTAGTAGGCCGAAGCTAAATGAGAGAGCACTTTTTTTTATCCCTCTCTCCAACCGCCGAGTTACCTAGCTGTTCCATGGCCCAATCTGCATATGTTATTGGCCCCAAATCCCTAGGCTGGCACCTCAATCTGTGTAAGCTAATAGTACAGATCCCGCAGATGTTGCATGGACCAGGTTCGGGTTAACGAGGAAGCAGGAATCAGGGAAAACAGCATGAGACGCTCGCCAGCGAAAAAAAAACCTCCTTGAGTCAACCTGTGCTGTGAGATGTTAGCATGAATTATCATAGTGTTATTTCTCCACTGGGGCACTGTGTGAGTTCAGCCTCGCACACCTGCAGTGTCTCTATCTCCCTCAGTGATGGAAAGTGTCAGTTTCATGTATTAGAAAACAGCCAATCTGCCAGCTTTGTGCCTTCAAGTTAGCCCAGAAGTGATATGACCCAGTAAAAGGGTTAACCCTTAAACGGCTTTGTTTGGAGAAGCTGCTCTTCCTGTTTACATTGGGAGGTAAGGGCCAGGATAGTGAAGTACCGGCGATGTAGATGAATTCACAGGCATCTGGACAACAAACAAAAACACTACCATTCTACCCACACAACCCATCCACATTTCCACATGTCCATTCATAAACACCTATATCTTAAATATGTTGTATGAAGGGTAATTGCTTTTGTGGTCTCCTGAAAGGTGAAGTGCCTCTCAATAATACTCCCCCCAAAAAGGTAAGGTGTGCATTGTTCACAGCCTCCTGACGTGTGTTGTATTTGCTTTATTAAACTGATAATGATCTGCTTAGCCACAAGTTGCAAATGTGGAGGCGAGACCGCTGATGCCTTTTCTTCCATCGCCCTGTGGTTGTCAAATCTCTGGGATCATTGTAAGATAAAACTGCGGCTGCTGGAAATCTGAAACAAAACCTGATATTGCTGGAGAAAATCAGCAGGTCTGTCAACATCTGAGGAGAGAAAGCAATGTCGACATTTTAGGTCCGGTGGCCCTTCATTAGCTCTGAAAAACGGTCACTGGATCTGAAACGTTAACTCATATTTTCTCAGCACAGATCCTGCCAGACTTGTTGACTTTCTCCACCATATTTCGGTTTTTGCTTCATGGATATTGTGGAGTCTGCAACAATAAAAGGTTAAGTGTGTAAAAAATGTTGATATTTTTATATGCTTACCTGATGAGACACTAATAAACAATGATAATTAGAAATTTAGACTACATAGCATATCATGTTTCAAAACATTTCAGACTATCAATTAACCTTCTTTTGGAGTATGGTAACTCTCATATGTGAGCCATCCATTTCCAGTAATGTCCCCAAAACAGCAGCAAAGATGCATTTGTTATGTTTGTTTGGTGAAGGAATGTTAATCAAGTCACTAGCAGAATTCCCTGCTGTCCTTCAGAAACTGCCACAGGATCTTTAATCTGAACAATTAAACAGTAAACAGTGACTAACATCATTAAATTGCGAATCCCAGGGACATGGAACTAATAGCACGTAACATAAAGCAGTAGGGGGGGGAAAAAAGCAATGAACTGCTGGAAATCAGAAACAAAACCAGAAATTACTCCAAAAACTCGGCAGGTCTGGCAGCATCTGTGAGGAGAAAGCACAGTTAACATTTCAGATCCAGTGACAATTCGTCAGAAATAAAGGTAATTGAGTAGGACCTGGAAAGAGCTAAATGTGCTTACACTAAGCATGTGCCTCATTGGTGAAACATAGGAACTTAGGACATAGAACAGTACAACACAGGAACAGGCCCTTCAGCCCATGATGTTGTGCCGAACATGATGCTAAGTGTAACTAATCCCTTTTGCCTGCCCTTTGTCCATATCCCCCCATTCCTTGCATATACATATGCTTATCTAAAAGTCCCTTAAATGCCCTTATTGTATCTACCTCCACCCCTGGCAGTGCGTTCCAGACTCTTACCACTGTCTGTGAAAAAAGCTTGCCCTCACATCTCCTTTGAACTTTCCCCCTCTCACCTTGAATGCATTCTCCCTCGTATTAGACATTTCAACTCTAGGAATAGATTCTGACCATCAACCCTTTCTATGCATCTCATAATTTTATAGACTTCTATCGAGTCTCCCCTCAGCCTCCACCGTTCAACAGAAAGCAACCTGAGTTTTTCTGGCCTCTCCTCATAGCTCATATCCTTGAATCCAGGCAGCATCCTGGTAAACCTCTTCTGCATCCTCTCCAAAGCCTCCACGTCCTTCCTGTAATGTGGTGACCAGAACTGAACTCAAAGTCTGGCCTAACCACGGTCTTATAAAGCTACACATAGAAAGAAGCAATGTTTGTGCCCTGTAAATGTCTAATCCTCTTTCTCCCCTGGCCCAACACCCTACATCCCCTGTTCTCCTTGTACCTCCCCATAAAGTCATTTAAATTCCACATTCTTTCTGAAAAGTATCCAATACTTCTGAGATCTCCAATTCACCACATCATCAATCACTAATCTCTTCAAGGAACTCAACATGAAAACAACAAGAAAAAAACCCTATGAATTTCACCAGTGAGTCCAACCAAATTTTAACTAAAATCTATCCCTCTGCCTTTTCACGCAATATGAGTGATTAATCACAGTTGATTATTTCTCCATCTTTGTAAAAAGGAAGCGAAGTTGTTTTTTACAAACTGAGGTCTGCCTTTGCCAAGGCAACCAAACCAAAAGGCCATTAATGAACAATTAATCCTGACTGGTCATGAAGCATGCAGTATAAGTGAAAGTCCCACTCAGTTGTAAACATTCAATGACCTGAATTTCCACAGAGTCAGAAGGGCTTTAGATTTTTGAGGAAAAACTCTAAAGGTACTGGAACCATTTGAAGTAGAAAGATGCCTCTTTGGAGGAGGTCAGATGCATCTTGAAGTCATTTAAATCCCCAGTCCCCTCATTTTTATTTTTGAAAAAGTAATCCAGCCCTACAGCTGAGAAAAGAATTTGTACCTGCTGTATCATAATTGGAATGTGGGAGCTATCATTATAGGATTATTTCTGCATGGCTGCTCCCACAAGTTGGCATTATCATAGTGATGGGTAGAGGGCATGTAGGATCACATTTTGATTGACAGCTCCAGGTGATTACAAAAAAGCTTAATTTACTTTGATGTGGGGCTAGGAATACAAATGCTTATATTCATAAGGGATTAAGTACTCAAATGCTATGTTTGTTTTTCAAAAGAAATTTAAAAACTTAAAGGTTTTGAATTTGATGACTAAGAATGCTTTCCAAATAGAATTTAGTCTGCAATTGATATTTCGCAGCTTATTTCATCTCACTGCGGTCTCTAGATCTGTTCATGGCACTTGCTGGGTGAGTTGGCAGGGAGGGTGAAAAGGCAAATGTTGTTCATTGGGGGGCATGGGGCTGCTTGAAACTAATTTTGCAAAGGGGATATAAAGGGGGTAAAGAGAATGGCATGGTGGCTCTATGGTTAGCACTGGTGCCTCACAGCACCAGGGACCAGGGTTCGATTCCAGCCTCGGGAGACTGCCTGTGTGGAGTTTGCACGTTTTCCCCGTGTCTGTGTGGGTTTCCTCCAGGTGCTTCTGTTTCCGCCCACAGTCCAAAAATGTGCAGGTTGGATGGATTGACCATGTTAATTAGCCCATAGTGCTAAAAAGGGCTACATGGTGCCCAGTAATGTTCCTTGACATTTTTTTGAGAAGTGGCACATTACAGGGTTATTGTACAATAGACCGAACGGCCAAAGACCAAATGCGGGCTTTTGGAACATCTTTGATAAAATTCAACTTTGAAGGCTGCCATACAAGCCAAAAGCTGTGGGTATCCTGGGTTATACTTGGAAGTAGAGGGGACGGATAATCAGTAAACTTCATAGAGTAAGCAAAAAGCCTCAGAGGTCTGATACGGATTCACAAATGTGATGACAGTTGGTTGAGTTACATAGACCAGCCGAGTTGATGAAGCAACCACAACAAACTTCAAAAGGAATAGACTAAATTTTCATGTTTGCAAAATCTGACCGAGAAAATGCAAAGATCTACACACTGGGTAAAGAAACATGGAAGACATGTATTCTTAGGAGGACGCACTGAAAGAAATAAACAAGGAATTCACTATTTAACCAATTGCAAACCTCCATTGGAAATTTATCCAATTTTATACTGTTTGGGGTGTGCATCTGACAGGAATAGATTGGGGGTCAATTCTGTTGATGGATTGTATGAAGACTTAAATACTTTGACTTAATTTTAACTGGCTTATACGAGAAAGCAAGTTACTGCTTAAAGCCATTCCTGCTGTCTTCACAGACTGACATCAGGTCATTAGTAGGTTGACAGGCTAAAGATAGTGGTAACAAGGTGTAGAGCTGGATGAACACAGCAGGCCAAGCAGCATCAGAGGAGCAGGAAGGCTGACGTTTCAGGCCGAGACCCTTCTTCAGAAATGGGGGAGGGGAAGGGGGTTCTAAAATAAATAGGGAGAGAGGGGGAGGCGGATAGAAGATGGATAGAGGAGAAGATAGGTGGAGAGGAGACAGACCAGTCAAAGAGGTGGGGATGGAGCCAGTAAGGGTGAGTGTAGGTGGGGAGGTAGGGAGGAGATAGGTCAGTCCAGGGAGGATAGACAGGTCAAGGGGGTGGGATGAGGTTAGTAGGTAGGAGATAGGGGTGGGGCTTGAGGTGGGAGGAGAGGATAGATGGGAGGAAGGACAGGTTAGGGAGGTGGGGACAAGCTGGGCTGATTTTGGGATGCGGTAGGGGGATGGGAGATTTTGAAGCTTGTGAATTCCACATTGATACCATTGGGCTGCAGGGTTCCCAAGCGGAATATGAGTTGCTGTTCCTGCAACCTTCGGGTAGGGTCGTTGTGGCACTGCAGGAGGCCCAGGATGGACATGTCGTCTGCGGAATGGGAGGGGAAGTTGAAATGGTTCGCGACTGGGAGGTGCAGTTGTTTAGTGTGAACCGAGCAGAGGTCTTCTGCAAAGCGGTCCCCAAGCCTCCGCTTGGTTTCCCCAATGTAAAGGAGGCCACAATGGGAACAGCGGATGCAGGATGCCACATTAGCAGATGTGCAGGTGAACATCTGCTTGATGTGGAAAGTCTTCTTGGGGCCTGGGATAGGGGTGAGGGGGAAGGTGTAGGGCCACGTATAGCACCTACTGTGGTTGCAAGGAACAGTGTCGGGTGAGGTGGGGCTGGAGGGGAGTGTGGAGCGGACAAGGGTGTCACGGACAGAGTGGTCCCTCCGGAAAGCAGATAAGGGTGGGGAGGGAAAAATGTCTTTGGTGGTGGGGTCGGATTGCTGATGGTGGAAGTGTCGGAGAATGATGCGTTGGATCCGAAGGTTGGTTCGGTGGTACGTGAGGGCGAGGGGTATTCTGTTTTGGTTGTTATTGCGGGGAATGGGTGTGAGGGATGAGTTGCGGGAAATGCGGGAGACCCGGTCGAGGGCGTTCTTAATCACTGTTGGGGGGAAGTTGCGATTCTTGAAAAACGAGGACATCTGAGATGGATGGGAGTGGAATGCTTCATCCTGGGAGCAGATGCGGCAGAGGCGAAGGAATTGGGAATAGGGGATGGCATTTTTGCAGGAAGGTGGGTGGGAGGAGGTGTATTCTAGGTAGCTGTGGGAGTCGTTGGGCTTGAAATGGATATCGGTTTCTAGGTGGTTGCCGGTGATGGAGACAGAGAGGTCCAGAAAGGAGACAGAGGTATTAGAGATGGTCCAGATGAACTTAAGGTTGGGGTGGAAGGTGTTGGTGAAGTGGATGAACTGTTCGAGCTGCTTGTGGGAGCACGAGGCGGCGCCGATACAGTCATCAATGTAATGGAGGAAGAGGTGGGGTTTAGGGCCAGTGTAGGTACGGAAGAGGGATTGTTCCATGTAACCTGCACATCTGCCATTGTGGTATACTGCATCTGCTGCTCCCGTTGTGGCCTCCTCTGCATTGGGGAAACCAAACGGAGGCTTGGGGACCGCTTTGCAGAACACCTACACTCGGTTCGCACTAAACAACTACACCTCCCAGTCGCGAACCATTTTAACTCCCCCTCCCATTCCTCAGACGACATGTCCATTCTGGGCCTCCTGCAGTGCCACAACGATGCTACCCGAAGGTTGCAGGAACAGCAACTCATATTCCGCTTGGGAACCCTGCAGCCCAATGATATCAATGTGGACTTCACAAGCTTCAAAATCTCCCCTCCCCCTACCGCATCTCAAAACCAGCCCAGCTCGTCCCCGCCTCCCTAACCTGTCCTTCCTCCCACTTATCCCCTCCTCCCACCTCAAGCCCCACACCCATCTAACCTCATCCCGCCCCCTTGACCCGTCCATCCTCCCTGGACTGACCTATCTCCTCCCTACGTCCCCACCTACACTCACCTTTACTGGCTCCATCCCCATCTCTTTGACCGGTCTGTCTCCTCTCCACCTATCTTCTCCTCTATTCATCTTCTATCCGCCTCCCCCTCTCTTCCTATTTATTTCAGACCCCCCTTCTCCTCCCCCATTTCTGAAGAAGGGTCTCGGCCCGAAACGTCAGCCTTCCTGCTCCCCTGATGCTGCTTCGCCTGCTGTGTTCGTCCAGCTCTACACCTTTTTATCTCAGATTCTCCATCATCTGCAGTTTCTACTATCTCTAAAGATAGCGGTACCTCTTTTTATGATTAGGAAGGCCTCTGGAGAGCCATTGCAAATAACCCTAATACAGTGTGCACACTTCCCTTTCTGCAACAGCTTGGAGTTAAAAACCCCAGATCTGGAATTTACTGTCACAAAATGCATTCGCACTCACCGTATTCCTGCCTACCCAAACTCACCCAGGCTTAAAATCGACTCCACAGTGTTTAAGTAAGTGTGATTAATCAATCAGTTAGTCAATGGCATTGAGAACAAGTCAACTGTAATTAGGGTGGAGCCCGCCTTCACAAAGTAACTTTCAGAGCTTCAGTTAAAGCTTTCACATTCACATCATGGCAGGTTGAATTCCCCAGACAAAACAATTGTAGAGAAAGTGTGACTCACATTCCTCTTTGCAGTTTGGACAATTTGTTAAAAGTGCATTTATGCAAAATAGGTAAAAATGGTGCATTATCAGTAAATGGAGCATTTTATGGTTATAACATTTCCCATAATGAAAAAAAAATGCTTGTCCCAAAGGAATTCTGCTTTTTATCTTCTGCATGACGTTTAAGGGAGCATCTCCAAAATTCTCACAGCAAATTTAATGACAATGAGTGGACTGATCAGGATTAATTTGCCCCTTTAAAGAGTGAGTTGCTTAATGGTGGCTTTTTATCTTTCTGACAGGTTTTTCTCAGATGTAGAATGAATACTATTTTTGTGACAGCAGCATTACTTTAAAGCATCTCTGGAACATTTCTTGCTATAGAACGATCTTGTCCTAATCGCAATTTAGCAACAGCAACTCACTCATTCGATGCCCATTTAATATAGCAATATCAGGCATGGAGCAGGAATTGGAAGATGAGGTACAGGAGGTGACCAAAGGTGTGTTTAAAAATGTATGCTTTCATGTGGCTTTTAAAGGTGGCGAAGTAGGGAGGCAGAGAAGTTTCAGAAGGGCATTCCAGAGACTGTAGACTGGCCAATGACTTGATAATAGTACGTGATTTTTGATTCTCCTTTTGTTTTAGACTGACTTGCGACAATTAATCGCACTATCCCCCTTCGACGCCTCTCCATTTCCTCTGGTTAAGCCAGACTGTTTGTAATCTTGCTGTTCTGTTTGACCTGATATTTGCTACATCACAAAGATGCCTATTTTCACATCTGCAACATGGTCCACCTCCACAGATACACTTCCTC
This sequence comes from Ginglymostoma cirratum, assembly GCA_024137785.1. Classification (NCBI taxonomy): domain Eukaryota; kingdom Metazoa; phylum Chordata; class Chondrichthyes; order Orectolobiformes; family Ginglymostomatidae; genus Ginglymostoma; species Ginglymostoma cirratum. Next base: position 65,805,292 of record JAHRHZ010000133.1, read on the forward strand.
AATTTAATTGTCCTCTCCATTCTCCATAAACTCAGCTCATTCAAGGCCGGAGAAAACTGGTTTGTCCTTCCTCCCAATAAGAAGGCCAAAACAAATTTGACACAGATGTTCAAAATTTGGCAGATTAACAGTTTGATAGAGTAAATACAGATAAAATGTTTCTAGTAGTGGAAAAATTGATTAAATAGCTTTAAGGTAACTGCAAAAAAAAAGAGACAATGCAAGGAAAAATGTTTTAAACAGTCAGGTGTTATGATCTGGAAGATATTGAAAGAATGGTGGAAGCCATTTGGACAATAAATGTGATCTGGTTAAAACTGGAAGAGGAAGCATTTATAAGGGGTCAGGGAAAGAAAAGAGCAATGGAACTAATTGGATAGCTGAAAAGCTAGCACAGGCCTGAAGGCTGAATGGCCTATTACTGCACTGTATCATTTCATGATTCTAACCTTACGCACAATCGTGGCACACTTTCATGTTAGTAACATTACATTTATTATCTGTACTGCTTTGTACCTAGTAACATACTAGAGAAAGCATCTGCATTGTTTTAAGTTGGTTATACATGTGCATTATTACTGTAATGATTTCTAACTTGTAATAGTGTACTTGATATCTGTACTACTCTAGATCTCAGTATTTCGACTGTTTTAGACACATAATAGCATATAATGCACTTGTGCTGCTAAATGTCCTGTAATTCAAACTTAAGACCAGCACTGGAACAGAACTGATATTATAACCCCAGCATATTTTGATTAAAATTACACGCAGTACTGGTACAGATCCAGTAATGATGCATTAATCTTCAGTGAGTATTCAAACCTTTCTTTCCCCGACTGAGATTAGTAAAGGAACATTGTCCGCTGTTGATATTTCTCTCTGAAATTTATTAAATAATTTTTCTTACACTTGCTACCAACATTTTATCTCAGTAATGTATTTACAGGCAGTCTGACTTTGAAATCAGCCTGCATACATACTGAGAGATGAGCAAAATAGCAGGTTGTTTTTTTTTTGAATATACAAGACTGACCTGGAATGAGCAAATAAATTATTGGTAAAGGGGTTACCACAGCTTGGAGAAGGAAAGATGTGTCCCACCTTTTCAGTACTTTACTGATAGGAAATCAGTGAGCTTTAAAAAAAAGGACTGCATTACTTATCTCAGCTACTCAGCAAGAACATGAAAGACCTTCTATCACTTAATGAAAAATAGCTTCTTTTTGGACAGAACTTCATAGGCTGCAATCAAGCCTCAGCTCCTTCTTGACGTGCCATAGAAGAAAATCAACTCAGCATCTATTAATAATATTTTCCCTGCTTCTTTCATTTCCCTGCATGTCTTACCACTGTCAGGGCCAGTGATGGAGAAGCCCTTTATCTCATAGAAGACTAGTCTGTCAGCTTGATAAACAAGTCTAACAAGAATCTGAATAAAGATCTTCCCAGTAGACCTACGATAGCGGCTTGCTCATTTTCCAGCAGGCAAAATTTAATCTAACGGCTCGGCTTCTCAAGCGTCACATTCAAAGAGATGCAAATTTGTCAGAACTCAGCCCCTGCTTGCTCACTTGCCAGCCTCGCAATACATGTCAAAAAGGCCCAGAGCTGGAGACGTCTCTCTCTCTGGCCAAACTAATCCCTCAGAGGTGAAAACAATTAGGGGGAGATGAAGAAGAAGGAGGGGGTTGAGGGGGGGGGACATGGGTGAACAAAAAGACTTGAGTCTGTGTGGGTTTTTTTTCGCACTCATTTGTGTCGGACAATGGTGCCGTTAGATTGATTAAGTGGAAATCTGCTCGATGGAGAAGCTGGTGGAAGGAGAGGGTATTAGTGTTCATTCAAAGGGAGATGAAAGGCTACTCAACATGCTTGACTCCAGCAAGAATGATGAATGCTATTACAGCTCAGTAAATACAGAAGGTCTTGAATGATTCATCAGCAACCGTTCTACATTGCTTTTATTTACAAGTAGGCACCTAAGTCTGCTCGGTCCTGATTTCTATTCCTTCTCTCTACATATGGATCTGCAGTTTGCTGCCATTTCTTTGTATCGTTTCAAAATCAGCTACAGTTGCAATGGAGTTTGTAATCTTTAATTTATTTTATAGTCATATCTTACTGCAATATTTTCTGTCCCATCTAAATTCCCATCCCCCGCCCTCTCTAATTATTTATCTCTCGGTGTCACTGTAATATAGACAGAAAGTATTGTCTAGGAGACAATGCATACCTGCAAGCAATTACAATGAGGCTTCTGGATGCCACTCCATGAATTGTAAGGCATCAACCCAATCAAGGGGTACAGTTAATTTGACAAACTGTAACCCACAACGTCCTTATTGTAACATTCATGTTCCACATTGTCACATTGCATTATTGCCTTGTATTAACTGAAAGGTACCTGATATTCTTAGTTATTAAGAACAGTGAACTTTTCATGCAAAGCAGTCTTTATATTTCAATGTATGTCATAAGCAAGACTTAGCTGTATTTTCAATTGTCATAATAACATTGATAGCAGATAATTTCAGGAAATATGTTGTAGCAGTTCATAGATTAAATATTCTATGAAGTCGAGACACAAAATTATGTTGCGTTTGTGATGTGTTTATTTGGATAGTTTCAATAATGAGCATCTGAATTATATCCTGTACATGTTATGTGAGGCAGCCTTCCAATCGGGAATGTCCAGCTAACATTGTAAACAAACTTTATATTCATCGGTAATGCAGCAGACCTAACCATGTAAGTCCGTTATCACTTTTATACTCAGTGTGCACAAGCCTGGTTTATGCTCAGTAGTTTACCAGAATCATGTAGTGTAATTCTCAGCAATGACTATGGACTGAAGATAAGGACTACTTGTGACCAGGATTTTCTGACTTGCTGAGTTCATGGTACCCTTGTGAGTGCACAGATTTGCGGAATGGCCTGTTAAAACTCCACGTAAATTTCCATTAACTAAGCCTAAACCTTCTACTTTCCAACATACCCTCTCACAAATTTTCTAATTTCTAATTTACTGATTTTCTATTTGTGTTTCTATCATGATCAGTCACAAATGGAAGTTGCCTAGTTTAGAATGCAGTTAATTCTGGTGTTATTGTAGATCACCGAAGTTTCCATTTCCCATCATGCTTATTGTTAAACCTCACTCAGGTAGAACATTGAAAATCAAGCCCAACTATTCCTGGAGTTGTCATGAAAGTTAATCATGTTGAAAAATATGCAGAATTCCCCAAGTTACTTGTCTTCCAGACTCGGGTTAATAGAAAGCACAGAAAAGGTTTATGTACTTAACAAGAATGCATCTTACAAAAATTACTATTTATGACAAGTAAATAGATTCCAACCACAGGTAAACAGTTCTGAACTGTTAACATACAACTCTACTGATTAAAACTCTTATCAGCATTATAAACCCTCCCTACACACGAATACAGACAGAAATAGACAGGGAAAAAATAACATTGATTGATTGATTTTATTGTCATGTACTGAAATACAGTGAAAAGCTTTGTTTACCAGCGGTACAGGCAGATGGCAGCAAGCAAAGGTTGTACAGATCAAAAAGACTTAGAGGCAGACAGGTTACATTGCAGGTTGCATTATTTGAAGCTAGAGTCCATTTAACAGTCTGATAACGGCCAGAAAGAAGCTGTTCCTGTACCTGCTTGTGTGTGTGTTATGGGTCGAAGGGAAGACTGGGAAAGCAGTTCAGTGGTCGCTGTTGAGATGATTTGCCGAGATGGTTCTTATTGTAATGACAGTGTTGTTTATTGATCTTCCTTCTCTGGTTGTTTTCACGTGTTTGCAAGAGGCACAGGATGACTGATTCAAATTGGTAAAGGTCTCAGGCTTATTAATTGAAACTCACAATGTAAAACAACTGCTAAAAGCAAAATGCTGTGCTTTTCTTTAGACTTAAAGTGTTTTTTTACCTGGAGAGAATGGAGGGTCCAAAGCCTGAGGATATCTGATGTCTTCTCAACACCTTATTTACAATCCCAGGTTACTTACCTTGGAGCCAATCACATAGTTGTTGGCAGGAAGAAGGCCTTGGTCAGCAATAACTGGTCTTTGCTTGTTATTAGATGGATGCCTTTTTGTACACTCCCCTTTGCTCCTGTGCAAGCTACACTTCAACTACTGTTGAACTGGCAGCTGTGTAAACAGCACTGACAATGAGGGCCTAATTATTTGCTTTCAAATTATGCAGCAATCCTCAACAATGCTTTTAGTTTAACAAATGTCCTTTTCCCAATCCAATCCACAATTAAAAATACAGAAAAATAAAAAAGTCCTTACATTATTTATTCATTTTCATCATTAATATGCTTGTCCCAGCCTGTCAACTAACCATATTTCACACTCAATCTGATGCCAAATAATCATTGTTTAATAGGTGTCATGTAATTGTGGACATATTATTGTATTAGTAATCTAGAGGCCTTAAAGAATCTGAGCTCAAATCCTGCCATGGCAATTTGGGAATTTGAGTTTCAGTTTAAAACAAAATTATAATTAAAAAGCTGCCATTGTTATTGGGTCATTCTAAAAAGTCACTTGTCTCACAAATATTCGTTAAGGGTGGAAAGCTGTTGTCTTGAACCCAGTCAGACCAACATACGACTCCAACCCCATACCAACATGACTGAGTCCTGACTACTTAGCAAGCCCAGTTCATTATGCCACATCTCCAGGGCAATCTTGGCAGAGATGTATATAACTTAAAAAATGAATTTAAAACAAATATCTAACCTTGAAAAGAGATTACTCAGTAAAGGTTGTTCCAGTTCCTGCCTACTGTCTAATGACACCAATTGGAAAGTACATATGACGATGGAAGCACACCCTATTTTAACAGTTTTTATGATCGAGCTATACTCCCCATGCACGCTCAGACATTAATGGGCCATCAGAGAAAGACAGCTGGCACCCAACGAACAGCGTGTGTTGGTGCCTTAAGGGGAGAAATGATGAGAAAAGACTGATGAAAGAAAGAATGATATTGTCAGCCTTGGTGCAATCCAATGGAATCAACCTGTTTTCTGTCACAGGAATCACAGACAAAATCTCAGGCCTGCCAATAAGCAGAAATTTAGATCTTCCCTGATTTAAAGATATCTGATTATAGCACAGGCTTCAGTTTGCTTTTCTGTATGACCATTGGAATTGAAATACTTGCGCTCTCTATGTCTTCTCTTGTATTGCTATCAAACCAACCTTTGAGCAGCCCTTTGTAATATGCACCAATGGGACCAGTTTATTAGATTCGCCTACAGATAAGTGAGTGATAAGAGTCCAATAAAATCTGATCAGTCCAATCTTAATGTAGAACTCGCAGGAAATCTAAGCCAGAAATGTGAGACACTTCATTAATTGACATAAGCACGTTTAATGGCCTGATATGATAAAAGCAAGTTACTTCTGTGTTTGAGACTATTCATAAAGAGTTCAGATGTCCCCCGACCTGTATCAGACTCGTATTGTTCCTGGTTTATTATTACAGGAAGATAATTTAAAAACCTGAATTTGTCCATTTATTGGTACAGTTTGATAGCCAAGACTAAAAACATCTAAAGCTATACAAATGCTAATAGAAGTCTACAGTATTTTGACAATAATATGCTTGGATCTCCACTTCACTTCATTTTTTTTACATTTATATAAAGTGAACATGTAGGACAGTCATTGTGCTGCTTGTCTCTATGTATGTGCATATGTTGAACATATGTCACTGTTAAACTATACTTGTCCCCTATTAACCACAGAGTAAAATTCCCTCCTTGCACTCTATACATCGAATTGATAAACGTGCTCATGTAGAATAGGTTCACATCGAGGAAATCCTCTGCCTGCCAATGGATTTCTGGCTGCATAAATATCACTGTAAATTCCTCTGTGAAATTAATCTTTAATACCAGATTATAAATGACGCAAAGATTACAGAATAAATTGCAGCCACGGACAGTGGCATGGATTTTTTTTTAGCCTCACTAAGCCTCGAAGGATTGATTCAGCCTCATTGCATGGGTCACAGGCAGCACTTTCTCTCATCTCCTGTGATGTCGACACTGGACAACTTATGCACTGGAGCCACAGGAGGGTGCAGACTGGCAAGAATTAATGCAAGGCACTAATAACATGTAGACTTTTGTGAAAGTTCTGCCTCAGATATCAGTTTTGTCTGCATACAATGGCCAATTCTGTAATCATAGGTTGATTTTTCTTTCGCAAAATCAAATTAAACTTCTTTCACTGTCCAGGTAGAATTAGTTCTCTCCTATTTTATGTAGGGTGGAGGAATTTCATTACTAAACACCATTTTCTTTTGCTGGAGCTCCCCCTTGTTGTGTCAGATTGGATTCACTGGAGTGTCAAGGAAAGACCTAATTGAGATCTAATTAAGATTAAGGGATGATCTAATTGATCTGTGAGATGTGCAAAATGACCAAAGACGGTGTGCGAGTGGGTGGTGAGAAAATATTTGCTCCGGTGGGAGAAACCAGAAGAAGGGGAGAGCAACTTAAAATTAGTGCTAGGCCGTTCAAAGGTGATATCAGGAAGTACTTCACACAAAGCATAGTAGCAATCAGCAACTCTCTCCCTTAATCTGAAAAATGTTGTTAAGTCAATTCTTTCCTTTGATATTCATTCAGAGAATGTGGGTTTTGCTGTCCAGGTGTTGTTGTTTATTGCCTAACTGTAATTGCTCTCAGGAAGGTGGCTGCGAGCAGTCCTTTCAAGTGGCTACATTCCATTTTGTGTTGGTATATCCACCACACTGTTAGGGACGGTGTTCCGGGATAAGCTATGCCTGCGTCTTTGTAGGAACGTGGAACAGTCCCTCTTCTGCTGCTAAACCGGCACCATCCCCCACCTCTTCCTCCATTACATTGATGACTATTGGCGCTGCCTCGTGCTCCCACGCAGAGCTTGAACAGTTCATCAACTTAACTAACACCTTTCACCCCAATCTCAAGTTCACCTGGACCACCGCTGATACCCCTGTCTCCTTCCTGGACCTCCATCTCTGGTGACCACCTCGAAACTGATATCTATTTCAAGCCCACCGACTCCCACAGCTGCATAGACTACACCTCCTCTCACCCACCTTCCAGCAAGAATGCGATCCCCTATTCCCAATTCCTCTACCTCTGCAGCATCTGCTCCCAAGATGGGGCTTTCCACTCCCGATCGTCCCAGATGTCCTCTTATTTCAAGTACTGTAACTTCCCGCCTTCAGTGGTCGAAAATGGTCTCGACCGCATCTCTTGCCTTTCCTGCACCTCTGCCCTCACATCCCCTGCCCGCAACAAAAACAAGAACAAAACCCCCCTTGTCCTCACATATCACCCCACTAAACTCCATATTTAAAGTGTCATTCTGCGCCACTTCTGCCACCTGCAATCCGACCCCACCCCTACTTGCCTTTCTAGGGACCGCTCTCTCCGCGACTCCCTCATCTGTTCCACACTTCTCACTAGCCCCACCCGTCGCTGGCACCTTTCCCTGCGACCACAGGAACTGCAACACCTGCTCATACACCTCCTCCCTCACCTCCATCCAAGGTACAAAACAAACATTTCACATCAGACAGAGGTTCACCTGCACATCCATCAATGTGGTCTATTGCATCCACTGCTCCTGATGTGGCCTCCTCTACATCGGTGAGACCATACAGAGGCTCAGAGACCGCTTTGTAGAGCATCTGCACTCTGTTCACGACAAACAACAACACCTTCTGGTCGCGAACCATTTCAACTCCCCCACCCGCTCCCTGGACAACATGTCCATCCTGGGCCTCCTCCAGTGTCACAATGATGCCACCTGGAAACTGGAGGAGCAGCACGTCATATTCCGCATTGGGAGCCTACAATCCAATGGCCTCAATGTGGACTTTACCAGTTTTGAAGTCTCTCCACTCCTGGCCTCATCCCATGACTAAACCTCCCACTCGTCCACGCCTCCTTGATCTGACACAACCTGTCCATCTTCTCTTCCACCTACTCGCCCCTCCTACCTCACTGACCAATCCCCGCCACTCCCTACCTGCACTCACCTATTACCAACCCACCTATCTTCCCCAGCCTCACCCTTCCTCTCTCTATTTAGTTCGGAGCCCCCTTCTGCCTCCCCATTTCTGAAGAAGGGTCCCGACCCGAAACATCAACTTTCCTGCTCCTCTGATGATGCTTGGCCTGCTGTGTTCCTCCAGCTCCACACTATGCCATCTCTGGCTCCAGCATCAGCAGTTCTTACTGTCTCATAGTTTATTTGTTTGTTGTTTGGCAGGAGTATGAAGTGAAATGCAAATATTGTGGGTAAATGGAGCTAATCTACAGGAACAATGATCTGGATGAGTAACAGAACAGATTTGAGGCCTAGTTCCGAGGAAGGGGCACCGGACCCAAAACGTTAACTCTGATTTTTTTCTTCACAGATGCTGCCAGACCTGCTGAGCTTTACCAGCAACTTCTGTCTTTGTTGCTGATTTGAGGCTTACTATGGTTATGATAGCTCTTAAGGCCAAAATGTGCAACTTAAAGGATGCACTGCCCAGAGTTTAAACTTAGATAATGAATATATTGATATCCAGTTCCCCTGTTTGGCTATCCTTTGAACCGTGGAAGCATTAACATTTATAGCATTACACAGCTAACTGGAATTAGTTCCAACTCCCATCATTCTGCCCTCACAACACAGCTCCGCCCACCCAATAAGAATTAGGTGGTAGGATGTTTATAATGCAGTCTGGGTGCTGACCATTGGTACTGCGGGCTGCTATTTTAATTCCTGGGCTTGCTAGTAGATGAAAGGGTCATCAGTAGTCAAAACCTCATCACAATTGGTCGCCAAGGCAATCTTGACACCCAGAGTACACAATTCTTACTGACGGTCAGGGGCACCAGGGTAGAACAGGCACCGATGGATCCAAGACTATTCAGCAAGGCAAGTCTATATATTTCTTTATGGCTCCTGTTTAAGCCAGGTAGAGTAATATTTGCTTATCCAGGCATCAGAAGGAAATTTTAGGCCTATGCTAGGATTAGATTCCTCCCCTTGCCCCAAGTCCCCGAAAATTATGACTTACCTTAGTACTTGTAAATGATCTCATAAGACTTCAAAGTCTTGTCTCTGTACACGTCATGATTTGCTCTTCAGCTCTTGCATCACTCCTACAGATTTGTTGGCATCAACACATATGTTATAGTGGTGACGCCCTGGGAGTTCAAATGACCTAGGCATCATACCAACCTGGCTGTGTAAGATTGTCAATGATTCTTAACTCTCAAACTGCACTTGCAACTCAGTTTACAAGTAGGATTCAGCTTGGATTGGACCTGAAAGATCGAATCTGAAACCAATATAACTGCCCTTACAGTAGTAAAACACAAATGGTCATTTGACCTATCCAGTCTTTTCCAGCTCTCTTTAAAGCAATCAGCTCAGCCCCATCTTCCCTCTCTATTCCCATAGAGCTACAAATTTGTTTGTCCCAAATGCTTACTCAATTCCCTTTTTGAAATCATCTTCTTCCCTCCTTGCATCTTTCTCTGCTGCAGTTAATTAATAAAACTTATCTATGATTGTATTTAAAGAATTGGTGCACAACAATTAAAAGCCTTAGAATATCATGAGAACATATAAATGTAAGGCTTTCTTAGTGAAGGGGGGACTTCTTTCTTTGGCACATCAAGACTCAAGAGAGTGCCTCCTCAGAACAAACATCAAGAATGTGATATTTCCCTGGAAACAAGTGGTGAAAACATGTTAAACTAAGAATTCTCCAAAATCTAGAGATTAGAAATTGGAGAACTGTGTGCATTTTTTTTATCATTCACTTGTGGGCATGGACAAATCTGGCTGGCTAGCATTTGTGGCCTGTCCCAACTTGCCTTTGAGAAAATGCTGGTGAGCTGCCTTCTTGAACTGCCAGATCCCATGTGCTGTAGAGATGCCCACAATGCCCTTGGGAAGGAAATTCCAGAATTGCGACCCAGTCGCAGTGAAGGAATGGGAGTATATTTCCAAGACAGGATGCTGAGTGGCTTGGAGGGAAGTTGAAGATGGTGGTGGTTCCCAAGTATCTGATACCTTTGGCCTTCTAAATAGAAGTGGTTATGGCTTTGGAAGTTGCTGGATAAGGAACTTTGAGGAATTTCTGAAGTAAATCTTGTAGCTTGTATGCATAATTGACACTGAGTATTGGTGGTGGAGAGAGTAGATGCTTGTGGATGTGGTGCCAATCAAGCCGGCTACTTTGTCCAGAATGGTGTCAAGCTTCTCGAGTGTTGTTGGAGCTGTGCCCCTTCAGGAAAGTGGGAAGTATTATACTACACTCCTGACTTGTGCCTTGTTGATGGTAGAACAGATCTGGGGAGTCAGGAGGTGAGTTGCTCAATGCTGTATTCCTAGCCTCTGACTTGTATGCAATGTGTTTGTATGGTGAGTCCAGTGAGTTTCTGGTGAATGGTGTTGACAGTGGGGGATTCAGTGATGGTAACACCATTGAATGTTAAGGGGTAGTGGTTAGATTGTCTCTTATTGGAGATGGTCATTTTAGCTCAAACATTAATTGTTATTTGTCAGCCCATTCAGGACGTTAACCAGATCTTGTTGCATTTCAACATACATTATTTCATGGAATGTTGCAGATAATCTGGGTTGTTTTACTCATCGCCTCAATAATTCAAATCTCTTGGATTGAATGAGTGCTACTACTTTGCCATTAATCTTGAATGAAGTGGTCATTTATAGTGGTTTTACAACAAATCCACAAGGCTGCTAGTCTTTTAGACAAATTTCCATCCCTTAGCCGAAGCAACAGAACACCTTCAGCATTCTCCATTAGTTCTCAAGAAAAGCTGCAAGTAATACTGGCAGAAAATAACACACACACACACACACACACACACACACACACACACACACACACACAAGCTCTAGCTTTATACCACTTTGTTCCAGATAGTATCAGGACCTCAAATTCTGGCCCTTGTGGATGACCATTGAAGCTCTGTGTTGGCTATCTTTCATTGCAACAGGACTCTTTTCTCAAGTGAAGAGTCATCAGCTCCATCCATTGAGGTGGTCTAAATTTTGCATGGGGTCATCACAATGAATCGTAAACCTGAATTTCTTATAAACATATCAACCTTTTAATTACAGCATATGTTTCTTTTTTAAGGGGGACATACAACCAAAATAGAACTGTGGATGAAAATTCAGTCGGTGTCTGGCAAAGATTGGAGAGGAATCCTGGAATGTGTTGCCTGAGATGCCAAGGGAACTTCAAACAGCAACTTCTCAAAAGGAGAGATATAATCCAAAGCAAACTGGCCTGTGATCTCTTGTGGCTACATGGATAATGAGGTGTTGACTGTTCCTTTTAGCAGAAAGCTATCACCTGTGGATTATGCTTCAAATGATGTGAAGACATGTTTGTGCTTTAGCCTTTCATGATTATAGATAAAAAACAAGGTTAAAAGCCAGCTGCAATCTCATGTCTGTATATGTCAGTGAGCGGATGTGATAATGTGGACCAGTGTAATATGAATCATGGGTTCAAGACAGCTATTAATCACCCCTGTGCTGCAGGTGGAGAAAAATACTTTCTTCCTCTGAATGTTGGAAGCTAAGTGAGCCAATAAAGCCACCATTGAAAAGTAAACAGGATGAAATCCTGCCAGCTGAATTACAGAGCCAAAAATCTCAAAATGAACTGCTTCTCTATCGACATCAGTGTTCGCAGTATCATCCAACTTAACAGCTTCAATGTCCATTATCTACTCTTCACAGAACCCAGAGACTGCTCATATAACTTTCTAACAGTCAGTATTTTACCCAATTTTCATTTTTAATCTAATACTTTGTGCATTTGTGTCACATTTTATTATCTTTTCTCATGTTTAGTAGCTAATTAACTCATCCTTTCTTTCACTCAAGTAAGCCTGGTTAATTTGGCGCATTTTAAAACATAAATGCAATTAGATTGGGAAAAAGTATACCACGCAGGAAGGGATATTTTTTAAATTATCCATTTTGTGACCTTGATCTGAAAGAGAGGTTGTTTTAAGCAGGGGAGTGAGATCGTCCTTACTCACCTGTGTGTATAACCATTTGGGAGGGGGATGTATCCTATCAGAATTATGACAAATTATGGATAGTCACCCAGGGAGCAGTCATAGTAATGTTCTCTCCAACCATCAAAGGCAATCTTACAAGTTGTTTGCTCTCAATAATATTATCTCCAGATGCACCTATTATTCCAAGAGCATAAAAACGCATTCAGTGTATACCTGATGAAGAAAGGATCAAAATAGCCTGGTTAGCATCCTTGACATCCCTATCTTATAATGGATACACTACTCTCAATTAGATAAAGGAGTTGTTTTAAAATATACCATTCTAGCAGTGCCTAAACTTCAGAATGAAGATTTAACTGGGCTTTGGGCATTCTGCTATTGTGAGAAGTGCTGCATTGGGTCGTGTCTTTATATATGACTGAAATAAATGACTATAAAATGAGCTCTAATCAAACAAATCTTAAATTCAAATGTTGGGGCTGGTTTAACCCTATTGGCTGAATGATTGGCTTGCAAAGCAGTGTGATACCAACAGTGTGGGTACACTTCCCATTATTGGCTGAGTTAACCTTGAAGGCCTCTCCTTCTCAACCTCTGCCCTCACTTGTGGTATGGTGACCCTCTGGTTAAATCACCACCAATTGTATCTCTCTAATGAGAGAGCAGCCCTATGGTCTGGTAAGACCAAGGTGACACAAAAAATTCAAATGTAGCTCCTTGAATAACTCCAATTCCACTGCGGTGAGTAACTCACCTCCTGACTCCCCAGAGCCTGTCCACCATCTACAAGGCACAAGTCAGGAGTGTGATGGAATAGTCCCCATTTGTCTGGATGAGTGCAGCCCCAACAACACTCAAGAAGCTTGACACCATCCAGGACAAAACAGCCTGCTTAATTGGCATCACATTCACAAGCATTCGCTTCCTCCACCACTGATGCTCAGTAGCAGCAGAGTGTACTATCTACAAGATGCACTGCAGAAATTCATCAAAGATCCTCAGACAGCACCTTCCAATCCCATGACCACTTCCATCTAGAAGGACAAGGGCAACAGATATATGGGAACACCACCACCTCCAAGTTCCCCTCCAAGTCACTCACCATCCTGGCTTGGAAGTATATCGCTGTTCCTTCACTGTAGCTGGATCAAAATCCTGGAATTCCCTCCCTAATAGCATTGTGGGTCAACCCACAGCAGGAAGACTGCAGCGGTTCAAGAAGGCAGCTCACAGCCACCTTCTCAAGTGCAACTAGGGATAGGCAAGAAATGCTGGCCATCCAGTGACACCCACATCCCACAAATGAATAGGAAAAAAAAGTATTTTGAACACTGTCATAGTCCTTAACATATTAAACCACAAATATGATTTTCAGTTTTCAGATACGATACACACTTGGGCAAACATGTTGTAATTAAATTGTGGCAATTAGACCTGATGGACAGGCACTGTGGATTATCTGCACCAGATGGACTGCAGTAGTTCAAGTTGATGGCTCTCTACCACCTCCTCAAGGTCAATTAGAGATGGGCAACAAATGTTGCCCTTGCCAGCGACGCCCTGAAAGAAATAAAAACTACTAATCTCGAACTGTTAATACATTCAGAACAATTATGATAGCTACGTACAGAAATGAATAAGATAAATTATTAAAAGATAAAAAGTTGCAGGTTTACTCATCTTAGTCTTATCTTACTTCACGATGAGCTAATTAATGTCAGCTTACCGATGTTCAGTTCAATGGTGATGCTGCATCAGATAAATACTCATAACTGCCTGACAAACAGCTTGAAGACAGAAAACAAAATGCTTCCTACACCATGAATGTCCAGAGACAAATCACCACGGAATTGTGATAGACTCCAGTAATGACGGTTCTGTCATTAATGAACTATTATTCCATATGAACACCCAACACATGGCTACCAGTTCAGCAAAGTAATCACAACTGATCAATAAACAGCCAATTGAAATTCTTAATGAAAAGCTTAGGCTGTCACAGACACTGCTTTTGCACAATCACTATTCAGGCCAATTCATTTTAAACGTGGATGGAAAGCTTATTTATGTGTGAAGGAAAATATATCACTGAATCTTAACTAGGATTTATAGTAACTTTTCTAGAAGGCTAGGCTTTCTGATGAAGGGCTATTGTGGAATTGGGTGGAAAGATTTGGCAATGTGCAACCCAATGATACAATAAGCTTGCAGATTAGGAGCAGAGAGGGTGAAATGGGTCTTTGGGGATATTGCAAACAGGCAAGAGTGAATCGACAATTCATTGTCTGATGGAAAAGAAATGTCAGGAATGTTGTAAACTAACAATTCACTATTGTCTACTTTTGCTCCTGCTCAAAAGCAATTTCACCAACCAATGGAACCTGAGTAGGACATTCAATCACCCAAACCATTCTGTTATATTCTGTCTACTCTCCACCTCAAATTCCTTTACCAGCCTTTGAAGCTTCGTCAGTGATATTTTTAGTAAATTGAAACAAAAACACTGTCCGTCTTGAATTTTGTTTAAGTTTGTCTTCAGTTTCATAGAATTGTGAGGGCGAGAATTTTTGATTTCCACAACCCTTCATGTCACAAAGTGTTTTGCGATTCTTTTAAGTTTATGCTCTGCTGTCGTGGAGTCTCAAAATATATTCAATATCCTTTCTATCCAATTTCTGTAACATTTTAAGCATCTCAGTTATAGCATTGCTGAACTTTCTAAATGCAAACTAATTTATCCAGATTCTGACGACAGCAGTGCAATGTTACCCTTTCAGTCAATCTGCACTGTACCATCTCCAGTGTCGGTTTACATCCTTCCTGAGATATAATGTCCAAAACCGAAGGCAGATGCATCTCACAAAGGCTTTATGAGCGAGTTTTCATGGAGGTGGGGAAACTCCGTGGATGAGATATTTGCCTGGGTTAGGGTTATGGTTAGGGTTGGGGTTAGGTTTAGCATTAGGGTTAACCCTAACCCTAACCCTAATGGTAATTCTAAGCCCCAGTTTTCACCAGTGCTGGTTTAGAGTGTGTGGGATGGTGCAGATTAAATGTATGTACACTGCTTTCCTGACCTCACCTGCACTATTGCAGGTATAGGAATGTCCAGGTCCCCACAGTTTAATGGAGTCAAGATAGCTCTTAAAGAATTGGTAGTTCACAGCCACTCAGAGATGTCATGGGATCACAGTCTGGAAGAGCAAGACCTTTTGAAAGGTGAGTTCAAAAGGTCTTGCCATGGGTCCCATACTAAGCTATATCCTTCTACCCTCCACGGTTCATCAGACACTTTAAACTAATCTATGCCCTGCCATCCAATCTCAATGACTCTGTCTGCCCTCCATGCCAAACTATGTCACTGTAAAACTGCTATACACAAAACAATTGAACCATATATTGACAACAGTATGAGTGAATAAGGTTTAAGAACAGTCATTCGTTCATATCTTGCCACTGTAATAATTTTGCTACAGCCCCATAAAAGTCTCCAGACCTATTAAAGTACCAAGTGGAACCATAAGCTCTTGATAGCTCTTTGTCTTGCATAAATACTCATTGTACAATTGTTAGGATAAGTCATAGAACAAGAGCTTTCTTTCAACCAATGTTTTCTCCATGACACCAGACTTTATGAGCCTGGAAGATGAGAGATTGGTTCAGTTAGGACGATATTCATTGGAATTTAGAAGAAATGGAATTGGGGGCTCTCACAAAAACTTATGAAATTCTAACAGGACTAAATGCAGAAAGGATATTCTTCATGACCAGGGAATCCATAACCAGGGGTCACAGTCTCGGGTCGTGGGGTAAGCCATTTCTGACTGAGATGAGGATAAATTTCTTCACCCTGGAGAGTAGCAAGCTTGTGGAATTATCTAACATCGAAAGTAGGTGAGGCCAAAACAGTGAATGTTTTCAAGAAAGTAGTGATAGATTTGCAGACTAAAGGGATCAAAGAGTATGTGGTAGAAGTAGAAACAGGCTAATAAGTTGGATGAACAGCAATGATGTTTTTAAATGGTAGTGCAGGCTCAATGGTCAACTTTTGTTCCTATCTTCTATGATTCTGTGGAAATATCTAGACTCCTGCTGGCTATGTCTCAAAGATGAAAAGGCAGCCTTGTAGGCTTATACTTCATGAGATTTGGAGTAATGAAAAAGTGATAGTTCATTATCATGTTATCAAGGGCAAATAGGGATTGGGAGTAATTTCTGGTCTTGTCAGCAATATTCATATCCTATGAAAGAATTTTTTTAAGAAGTTGTATCGAGCATTAGCTCTGTGTTCAGTGTTAGGATTTTTGAATACTTTTGCACTTATACGCCTTACTTTAGTGAATTATGAACATGGATGCCTGTACATTTTTAGTTCTCCAAACCTCTGGTGCTTCCACAAGTGAGAAAGTATTTTTATGAGTATCTATCTTGGATCCAAAGTATACTCTATCGCACGTGTGCTATTGAATTCAATTGGTGCTTGCATTTCAGAAAGAGAAATGTAAGTAAGATCGTGGTGCATTTAATATAAAGGATGTGAGTTCGCAGAGATGGTTTAGGTTAATTTTATGAGGAACTTTCTCTGATATTACTTGTTTTAGCTAAGCTAAAGTGCCTAGAGTTTGTACTTCTTCTGAAGCAAGTTTGTTTGCATACCCCAGTTAACAGTCGTGAAATTTTCTGCACAATTTGCAAATGCTTGTTAAAGTTTGAATGTGGGGGTGAACAAAGGATAAAGATTCTTATCTCAGCTCCTTTTCTTTTGCAGCAGGTGCATGGTAAAACAGTCAGGGAGGAACTCAGTTCCTTTAACCCTTTCACTAGTGCTTCCGTCAAAGGTCTCAAAAGCTATGGCTGAGCATTAAACAAAAGGATGGAGAAGAAGCTGGATTCGAGGTTAGTTGGTGAGTGCTTATTGGAGCTCTGTATCATGATGTTTTGGGGATGATGGCTTTACACCCCATTAGGTTACTATCTTGGCTGTGAGGGTAGTGTGAAATATAGAACCAGGCCTAAACATTGGATTGTGCAGCTTTCAGTTTCTCAAAAGACAGACACAGAAGTGTCCAACATAATGTGTAGCATGCTCACAAGGAAATCCACATCATGTCATAACGTGTAAAGTGTCCAACCTGAAATAAATATTATTCTCATTGCCTCTGAAAATCTGCGATCTACTGCCTACTTCAGGCACTGTGCCAACAGCGATCATGATTTACCAGAGCATAAGCAGAGATTGGGAGAGGTAGGTAGGGGCTGTCTGAAGAAACTCACTCAGGTGCATAAAATCACTTGCAATGTTTCAAGAAATAAGGCCCATCATTGCACTCTTGGTGCAACTAGGAATGGCCAATAGATTCGTCATCAGTGACTCTTGTTGTCCCAGAATTACTTTAAGGAAACTCCGGAATTAAGTATATGAAAGGCACCCATATCAAGAGGACCGAGAGCCTAACTGAAATAGGCAAACTGCATCCCAGTGAGACAACTTGCAGAACCATGCAATTTTAACTGAGGATCGAGAGATGCGCATGGACTGGATGTTCAATTAACAGTGGGCTTGAAGAGGCCATGGTGAATTTTTTAAACAAATGTTTGCAGAAAGTTGTGGAAGCACAATATGTCCTCTTGTCTTAGCAAAGAACACTTGGTCCTTTTCTTCACGTCCCAAACTCACCTGCCCCTCCATTCCTGGAGAAAATTAACCCTGGACATGCCACCGAGACTCATTTATGTCATCAGGATCATGGGCCCCTGGAAAGATCAGGCTTACTCATAACTCATGCTCGGTGGAGTGTCCAGCTTTGCCATTCTTTCTAACCTCAGAAAACTTGGCGATATTTTCACTGAAATCGGAAAAGTTAGGAGATGATACGACTGTGGTGCTTAGGATTCTGAATTCACTGGATTATCTAGATCTAGATAAGCAATTTCATGGACATAGAACAATACAGCACAGTACAGGCCCTTCGGCCTACAATGTTGTGTCGACCTATTATCCTATGAAGATCAATCTACCCTGCATACCCTACATTTTACTATCCTCCATGTGCCTATCCAAGAGTCACTTAAAAGTCTCTAAAGTATCTGACTCCACTACCACTGCCGGCAGCGTATTCCACACGCCCACCACTCTCTGTGTAAAGAACCGACCTCTGACATCTCCCCTATACCTTCCTCCAATCACCTTAAAATTATGCCCCTTCGTAATAGTCATTTCCGCCCTGGGAAAAAGTCTCTGACTATCCACTATATCTATGCCTCTCATCATCCTGTACACCTTATCCAAAACCAAACAGTACAGTCTATGCTTAGAGATGGGTGGGGTGGGTAAATTTGCATCTAGAGTTTGAAAACAACAACCCCCAATATTAAAGGGAGATTAAGGAGGGGACTAGTGGTGGTTGTTGTAGCCAGGAACCATGTCAATGCAGACGACTTGTTGAGATTGACAACAAGATACCTTTTAAATTCTTGCCCCTGTTTCCCAGCAGACAACTAACCAGAGTGAATAGGTTAGGTTGGCTGGCAGGTCTTTATTTTAAAAATACATTTTATTAGCTAAAGTATCTTTACATATGTACATAGTCACTGAAGTAGTTCGTTTCTCTACAGTGGCATATAAAGAAACAAACTAACATTGGAAATTTGACTCTATTTAACAAACAAGCCAAAGGCATTTCTTGCTGGAAAAAGACTATATTTACATATTATTGAGACATTGAGGGGGTGGGGGATGTTGTGGGGGGGAGGTGGTGGATGGAATCTGATAACTGAACGGGCCTCCATTTAACTTCAGCAGAAAGACCTTGGATGGTGGTCTTTCCCAACTGCGCCTTGTTGGCAGCTGCCCCAAGCTTCTGCGTGTGCCTCCTGGACATTGGAGTGTGCCAGTCTACAACACTCAGTCAAAATCAACTCCTTATTCTGGGAGACTAACAAGCTTTGGGCAGGCCAAATAGCATCTCTCATTGACTTGATGGTCCTCCAGGCGCAGTTAGTGTTTGTCTCAGTGTGCGTCCCGGGGAACAACCCATACAGCACAGAATCCTGTGCCGTGGAGCTGATGGGGATGAGCCCCAACAAAAGTCACTGTATCTTCCATAGAGATAACAAGGTGTAGAGCTGGATGAACACAGCAGGCGAAGCAGCATCAGAGGAGCAGGAAGGCTGACGTTTCGGGCCTAGACCCTTCTTCAGAAATGGGGGAGGGGAAGGGGGTTCTGAAATAAATAGGGAGAGAGGGGGAGATGGATAGAAGACGGATAGAGGAGTAGATAGGTGGAGAGGAGACAGACAGGTCAAAGAAGTGGGGATGGAGCCAGTAAAGGTGAGTGTAAGTGGGCAGGTAAGGAGCAGATAGGTCAGTCCAGGGAGGATGGACGGGTCAAGGGGGCGGGATGAGGTTAGTAGGTAGGAGCTGGGGGTGGGGCTTGAGGTGGGAGGAGGTGATAGGTGGGAGGAAGGACAGGTTAGGGAGGCGGGCACGAGCTGGGCTGGTTTTGGGATGCGGTAGAGAGAGGGGAGATTTTGAAGCTTGTGAAGTCCACTGGCATTTTTGCAGGGAGATGAGTGGGAGGAGTTTTTGGAAAGGCACATTCCAGCAGGAGATGAGTGACAGTCTCTACTCCCCAGCCCCCCATCTCCCTACAGCTGCTTTGAGGGCAACGTGTGGTGGTGCACAGAGCCGGGTCATACAAGAAGGATCTCACAGGTGGCTCAGTACTAGCCAAGCGACATCTTCATTTTTATTGGAAGGTCCTGGCGATGAGGCATTCTGCGAAAGGATTTTGACAGTCTGCTCAGGGAATCACCTGAGAGGATCTACCCTCTCCTTTTCCCACAGGGTCCCGAGAGTGCTATGTGCTGACCACTTCCTGATGTTTTGTCTCTTTGCAAATTTCTCCACGAAGGACAGGTGATATGAATGGTCCAACTGCTTGGAGCATACCGCGGAAATGAGGCCAGTTCCATCCTTTGCAATATCGGGACAGGTAGAACCTCAGTGCATAGTGACACCTGGTGTTTGTATACTGATGGTCTATGCACAGCTTGATATAGCCACACACAAATGTGGCCATCAGGATGAGGGTAGCGTTGGGTATGTTCTTCCCCACTTGTTCAGAGTTTTCTACATGGTGTCCCTGCGGACACAGTCCACCTTAGACCTCCAGATGAAGTGGAAGATGGCTCAGGTGACTGCCTCAAAGCAGATTCTGGTAACGGGCCAGATCTACATCACATACAACTATGGAGACAGTGCCTCACACATGATGAGCAGGTTTTTACCTGCAATGGAGAGGGAGCAGTGCTCCCATAAGCCCAGTTTCTGTCTCACTTTGTCAATATGGTCCTCCCAGGTTTTTGCACACGCCCCAACTCCACCGAGCCATATTCCCAGCACCTTCATGTAATCTGTCCTATGGTTAAGGAGATAAAGAATCAGTTGGCCCAGTTCCCAAAGAAAAGATCTGTACTTGCCTCAATTTACCTTGGCTCCTGAGTTCAAACTGGTCACAGATGCTCATGTGTCTATGCAGTGACAGTGGATCCGAGCGGAAAATGGCGATGTCATCCATGTACAGGGAGGCTTTGACTTACAGGCCTGGAACAGACACCCCTGTCAGGCTCACATCCTTCCTGACGGACCTGGCAAAAGGCACTACACAGCACACAAACAAGGTAGGAGAGAGCGGGCAGCCCTGACTGCCTCCAGATCTGATTGGGAAGCTCTTTGATTCCCACCCATTGATTGAGATCGCACTAGCGATGTTGGTGTAAAGTAGCCGGATCCAATTGCAGACTGCCTCCACAAAGCACATTTGGAGATCATGTCCCACATGTACCTGTGCTATATCCTGTCAAAGGCCTTCTCCAGGTCCAGGCTGATGAGGCAGGCATCCACCCTCCTGTCCTGCATGTAGAAACATAGAAGATAGGAACGGGAGGAGGCCATATGGCCCTTCATGCCTGCCCCACCACTCTTCACAATCATGGCTGATCGTCCAGCTCAATAACCTAATCCTGCTTTCTCCCCATAACCTTTGATCCCATTCGCCCCAAGTGCTACATCTTGCCATCCCTTGAATACATTCAATGTTTTGGCATCAACTACTCCCTGTGGTAATGAATTTCACAGGCTCACCACTCTTCGCGTGAAGAATTGCCCCTTATCATAGAAGTCTTAGATGACAGCATGCGAGAGAGGCTGGACGAGCTATTATCTCTGGATGACCTGAATAAGGCTCCCAAGTCCTTAAAAAAGAATAAAATTCACAGCAGCGATGGCTCATTAGCGATTGTGTGTAGGTGATTGTATCCCTGAGGAGTGTCAGGCTCTCAGGGATCGTTCTGCCCGGTACTGCACATGTTTTGTCAGGGTGAATCACCGATCCCAGAACAGACCTGACCTATTACGCGATGACCTTAGACAGAATTTTGTAATCTGCATTCAGCAGTGAAAATGGTCATCAATTTCTGATTTTCTCCCTCACTCCCTTCCACTTGCAGAAGAGGTTGATGATACCTTTCCTCATGGATTTGCACAGGATACCTGCTGGAAGCATACTGTCATATACTTCCAGCAAGTCCTGGCCAATCAAGTCCCACAGACTTAAATCCAAGTTGGCCAATAGACCGTTGCTCCTGTGAGTTTTTATTCTTTTCTAAGGACTTGGGGGCCTTAGTCAGCTCATCCAGAGATAATAGCCTCTTCAGTGTGCTGTTGTCTAAGAATTCTGTGATAGATAGCAACAACGACTGGGATGCCGTGCTGTCAGTGGGCTTCATATCATCCAGTCCTGGCATAAAAGCGTTCGCTGATCTTCGGGATGTCAGACTGAGATGACGTTACCATGCCGTCTTCTTCCTTCAGGCTAATCACAAAGCTCTCCTTGTGCACCTTCTGGAAGAATCTCATCCTGCTCCACAGTGCGGACCTTGGACCGGAAGATTATCTTGGAGGCCTCCAAGGCAAAGCGCGAGGCTTGCTGGCTCTTCACCTCCTGGAGATCCTCTGTAACATTGAACCCCATTATCTGCAGCAGGAGTAGGTTCTGCATGCTTTTCTTGAGTTTGGACAGATTTCCTCCTCTCTCTCTCTCTCTCTCTTACTCTCTTGCCTTCTGAACACCTTTGAAGATAATGAACCACTTGATGTTTCCCTTGACTGTTTCCCACCAGTCCCACTAGTTTCTCCAACCTGTATAATCCCTTTTGAGCTCCTCAATGGTTTCTGGGTTAACAGTTTCGCGGTCAACTTCTATGCTCCCTCGCCGACCTACTCGCCATCCTGTAGGTAACAGTCGGCCAGCAGGAGGCAGTGTTCAGAGAAGAACACAGGCTTGATGTCGGTGGATCTGACCGAGAGTCTGCGGGACACAAACAGGGAATCTATCCTTGAGCGGGTGGACCCGCCTGACCACAACTAGGCATATCTACACTGCGTTCCGTCTGCAGGGATGCTGAAGATGTCACGCAGCTTGGTGACTTTAACCGTTTCCATCAGGAAGCATGGCATCAGGTTTGCTGCCAGACCCTCCTGATCATTCATCAGCCTCAATGATGAAATTGAAGTTTCCAGCCAGAGGGATCAGCCTGGACGTCACCAGCAACAGTTGGGAGCTGACGCAGGACAGCCAGCTGCTTACTCTTTATCGCTGGGGCATACACATTAATTAGTCTCAGGGGAGAAATGTCACCTGTCATTAAATAAATTGAAATATGACCTGTCATGTAAAAAGGTTGGCTCCCCCGAGTCAGATTAACTTTATTTTTTTTTATATAATATTTGCTACAAGGAGGTTCCTGCGCACCACTTCCTTCACTTCAGAGATGGTAAAGTTGCCACCTCGCAGCAGAGTGCTCAGGCTGGAGGAACAGCAGTCATAAATCTGACTCCACTACCGCTGCCGGCAAAGAAAAAAAGAAAAGTCAGATACATTAGAGACATTTAAGCAACTCTTGGATAGGCACATGGAGGATAGTAAAATGTAGGGTATGCAGGTTTGATCTTAGTAGGATAATAGGTTGGCACAACATCGTGGGCCGAAAGGCCTGTACTGTGCTGTACTGTTCTGTGTTCTATGTTCTATGTTCTATGTTCCATGTTCTATGTTACATGTTCTACGTTCTGTGTTCTATGTTCTATTTCCCCCTAACCAATACGAAGGCCTATAAGCCCATAAGCTCGACCATTTCCTGTAGCTGCTGAGGTGCGGTATCCCACATTTCTGCAGAAATAGGAGGTCTGCTTTGACATTGGCCAGTCAAGCCAACATCACATCAATAACAGTGCAAGACACCAACCAGAGAATAGGGATGAAGGAGGGACAGAGGAAGAGACTGCAAGTCAGAATAGTTTCAGGGTAGAGTTGTTCCTTCTTGCCCACAAGCTGTGCTGAAAAAAAAAGTTCCCTTTTTAATCCAACCCTTTCACCTTCTGGAATCATCGAGTGTGGAAAAGCTTGGCCCAGAACCATGGAATCAAAACTATTGGTGAAATTTGCAGCGTACAACCTCATTAAAATATTTAAGTTAGTGACCAGCCTCTGAAGAGCAGTTTATTTGTCTGCCACTACTCAACACTGCAAACATGCCTCTGTTCAAACCAAAGGCTTGTGCTTTAGTGGTTGGCCAGTGCTGGGTTTCGGAGTTTTCAAATTTTTGCCTCTACCCCGATCCACTTTGGGCAGTTGAAATATCCCCCAAAACTTTAGTGTACAACAGATCAATCCAAGCCACAAACTACCGAGGGAGGCATTAGAAACAGTTACTACTGATTCAGTGAAATACAAATTAGGTAGATTTCTTTCACAAAATTAAATTTTGGAATACAACTAGACAGGCAATTTGTAAAATTACATGTGGCAAATGTCAGGAAGAAAAATGTTGAACTTTGAGAGTATGGCTCCTGGAGACTACATTTACTACTAGTGTTTCTCTGATATTATCCCTAGATCTGTTTTATAATAATTGATAACAATTGTATACTGTGTTGGTCAGGAACTCCAATATTGCTGTGGCACGTAACAATGAGTATACCAGAGACTACAATCTTCGTGTAGGAGCTACAATGCCACATATGCCACCAAATCAGCGTACATGGTAAAGTAGATGAATAAATTGATCTTCTCATTTGCGGCTTATTCATAAAAATGCACACTTTTGTTGTTTTAATAAGAGTGATGGAAATTTCTATTACTTCATCTTTCCAAATTTTGCTCACTGGCCCCCATGGGTGAGAAAAGAAAAATGAAATATGACCTGTCATGTAAAAAGTTTGGATCCCCCAGAGTTAGGTTAACTGTATTTTTCACTTGTATACATTCTTGGCACATAGAAATGGAAATGAGGTGCGGAAATTACCATGAACCATGCCTCATGCCAATGGTGTGTGGACTTTTCCTTTACTTACACTTTTTTCCACGCTAGAATTGAAGCCTTAATCAAGGTTTGAACTTGCAATCTGGAATAGCATGTGAGCGTTGCTGGGAGTTACTCTTCAGGACAGGCTCCATGTCTGATGAGGAGTTCCAAATGTAGACATCAGAATTACTAATGATAGTAAAAACAAGGTACAAGTAGGTTGGAGGAAATCAAAGGCAATAACACTAGCTCAGACATGAAGGAACAGGGTAATGAAGAAGATATTTGGCACGCTTGCCTTCATTGGTCAGTGCGTTGAGTATAGGAGTTGGGAGATCATGTTGTGGCTATACAGAACATTAGTTAGACCAATTTTGGAATACTGTGTTCAGTTCTGGCCTCCCTGCTATTGAAAAGATGTTGTTGAACTTGAAAGGGTGCAGAAAAGATATTCAAGGATGTTGCCAGGGTTGGAGGGTTTGAGCTACAGTGAAAGGCTGAATAGGCTGGGGCTATTTTCCCTGGAGTGTTGAGGGGTGACCTTGAAGAGGTTTATAAAATCATGAGGGGCATGGATAGGGTAAATAGGCAAGGTCTTTTCCCCAGGATAGGGGAGTCCAAAACTAGAAGGCATTGGTTGAAGGTGAGAGGGATAAGATTTAAAAGGGACCTAAGGGGAAACATTTTCATGCAGAGGATATTGTGTGTATGGAATGAACTGCCAGAGGAAGTGGTGGAGGCTGGTACACTTACAACTGACCTTGTCCTCTTGCTGAACAATTTCTCCTTTAATCTAGGCCCAAAACGTCAGCCTTCCTGCTCCTCTGATGCTGCTTGGCCTGCTGTGTTCATCGAGTTCTACACCTTGTTATCTCAGATTCTCCAACATCTGCAGTTCCTACTATCTCCTTTAATTCATCTCACTTCTGCCAAGTCAAAGGAGTAGCTATGGTCACCCATACGGATCCCAGTTGTGCCTGCCTCTTTATGGGGTATGTGGAGCAATCCTTCCAGTCCTACACTGGCCCCCTCCCACAACTCTTTTCTCGGTACATCGACAATAGTTTTAGTGCAGCTTCATGCTCCGACCTGGACCTTGAAAAATTTGTTCATTTAAAAGGCATCTCGATGGATATACGAATAGGAAGGGTTTAGAGTCATTGCTGCCAGGACTAGTATCAACTTCATTACCTCCAGAGATCTTTCGCTCACTGCCTCCAACCTAACAGTCTCCCAAACTCAGGTAACCCGCTTCTACCTCCTTCCCAAAGTCCACAAACCAGACTACACCAGTAGGTCCATCATATCAGCCTGCTCCTGCCCCAATGAGCTTGTTTTCTCCTAGTTTGACTACATCGTCTCTCCATTTGTCCACACCCTGCCCACCTACATCTTCAAGTCTTCTGATGCTCTCTGCCATATTGACAATTTCCAGTTCCTTGGCTCTAACTGCCTCCTGTTCATCATGGATACCCAATCCCTCGATATCTCCATTCCCCACCAGGACAGTCTGAGAGCTACCGCCTTCTTCAACTGGAGGCCTGAACACTCCTCATCCACCCCCACTCTCCTCCACCTGGCTGAATTTGTTCTCTCACTGACCAATTTCTCCTTTAATTCATCTCACTTCTGCCAAGTCAAAGGAGTGGCTATGGTCATCCACATGGATCCCTGTTGTGCCTGCCTCTTTATGGGGTATGTGGAACAATCCTTCCAGTCCTACATTAGCCCCCCCTCCCACAGCTCTTTTCTCTGTACATCGACAACTGTTTTAGTGCAGCTTCATGCTCCTACCTGGACCTTGAAAAATTTGTTCATTTTGCCTTCAATTTCCACTCCTCCATAACTTTCACATTGTCCATTTCTGACACTTCCCTTCCTTTCCTTCCCTGTCTCCATTTCGGGGAATAAACTGTCCACTGCCATCCACTACAAAGCCACTGACTCCCATGGCTACCTTCACTAAAGCTCTTTACGCCCCACAAGAATTCCTACAAGGATTCCATCCCATTCTCCCAGTTCCTTCGTCTAAATCGTTTCTGTTTGGATGATGCCACCTTCCAAAACAACCCTGTTGACATGGCTTCCTTCTTCTATAACGTGGGTTCCCACCCTTTGTGGTTGACAGGTCCCTCAACTGCATCCTAGGCCCTCAACCTATCACCCATGCTCCCACCCTTGCCCCTTCCTATCACTCACAATAACATGATCAGGTGCCCCTTGTTCTGACTTTTCATCCCATCAGCCTCCGCGTTCAAAGGATCATTCTCTGCCATTTCAGACAACTCCAGCAGAACACCACCACTAAAGACATCTTCCCCTGACTCCCCCTACCTGCATCTCATAGGGATTGTTCACTCTTGGACACACTAGGGGTCACCTTTAAAGGGCAAGTTCTGGTAATGACAAGATCGTTGACCTTGTGTTTATCATGGTGAATTGCATATGGCACTGTGAAGGCTTGTGGACAACATGAGTACTTTGAATGTGGAAGGCTAGGCATCGATCAGGGCATAGGTCAAAGGAGATTTTAGTGCTGAGATCAAGCTTCAGCATAAACCCAAGAAAATGCTCCATAGTTTGCCATTGGATTATGATGCATTCACTGATTTATACGGTGTCTGGCTTCAATTTTTTGAATTATTCATGCATGGGATGTGGCCACCTTTGACTAGGCCAGCATTTATTGACTGCTTCATCACCCAGATATCTGTAGACCTGGAGTCACTGGCCAGACCAGGTAAGGATGGCAGATTTCCTTCCCTAAAGGACATTAGTGAACCAGTTGTGTTTTTGGCGGTGGTCAACATGAGACTATCTTCTTATACCACATTTTTATTGGTATCAAATTTTATTGGTATTAAATTTCACCGTCTGCCACAGTGGGATTCAAACCTGTATCCTCAGAACTTTTACTCAAACTCTTTGTGAGGTTCATGAAATGTGACCCAGTCCTGACTGAGGAAATCTCAAACTCTGTAGCCAATCTTTGCTCTTTTTCCCACATTCATTGCGTCAAAGCTATATTGTACAACGTTCTAGGAAATGGAGGAAGCAGCTAAGAGACAGCAAAGAGGCTGTTTGATTCAGACCAGATGGTAATCCACTTTTAGAACCTTTCTCAATTTGCTCAGCAACTATGATGGCTTTTTCAGAGATACCCATCCAGTGATTCTCCTTCTTCAAATAATGCCACACAATGAATGCATCATTAATGTTCGTGTGGCCTGAAACACAACAGAGCACAAACCGTATAGATTGGGGATGGATATAAGGACCAAGTGGTGTAATTTACAGTACTGTCCATTCAAAGGAATTCTGCCACCTAGTGAAAGTTGTGTGCCCTGTCTGGTGAAAGAAACTGCTTCCGTTGTTGTAAATATAAAGTTGCCGATTTGTTTGGTGCCAGTGTGCACTGCCCAACAGTATGCTGTAAAAGATGTCCACTTTGTTGGATGTGAAGTTGGCAGCAAAACCTCATGCCAAGGTATCCCTCCAGACCGTGAGAAGAGCCCACCCTGTTTCAAATTTTGTCGTCAAATTATTCTCTTACTGCTGGTGTAGCTCTGATCCAGATATGTTTGTGAAACCAGCCAGCTCTGTAACTTCATTCAATCTTACAATCCACCCCGACCTCTTATCCCTTCTAATCACAGCATCTTGAGCATCTCTGATTTTAATTTAAGCTCTCCACATTTGGGAAAAATGCCTGGGTGGTGATGCCTGGGTCCGAAGTTCAGTAACTCCTTCCCTACAATTCTGTCCCTGTCTTTCTTTCTCCCTCTAAAATCCTCTACAAAACCTAACTCTTTGACCAAACTTTTGGTCGTGTGACCTAACATTTTTTATGGCACTCAGTTCCAACTTTTCGAAGTGTTTGGAATGAATGAGACAAAGGGTGTGTATTTGCGTATTTAGATCACTTTTAGTGTTCGAGATTCAAAATAGTGGCATTTGAAACCGTGGTGAAGTGGTGTTTTGAAGAAAAGGACTAGGTCAGACAGTTCTTCCAGAACAGTGACCAAATACAATATATATCAGGAGGTGATTGCCGTCTCCTGGAGTGTTAATGAAAAATTGTTCATACTGGGATTGCTTATGACAGGTGAAGCAAATATTGAAAGCCATTAGCTGTTTCCAAATCAAGATAACCAAAAGTATGAACATTTGGTTAGATGCAGGAGCAGATTATTTAGACCCTTGAGCCTGTTCTAACATTCCATAAGATCGAGAAGTGATTTTATCTCAGGAAACACAATTTTTGAAAGTTTTAGGGCAGTTTGGAGAAGATCTGACTGGGATCAGACATGCATGTAGTGTTTCCTAGAAAGGAACTTTTTCAAGAGCAGTCCACCTCAGTAGAAAAGCACAACTTCTAGAACAGGAGTGTTTGATTAGAAATTTGCGATTATTAGATGTTGGGAATGTCAAGGATCTCAGTTTTTGTTAATATTCATGTGAGAAGATTCCATAGTATGCAGTACAGAAACTAGAATGAATCAGTTAAGTTGAATTTACAGCCGAAATCAGGAGAAATTATATCTCTATATCATGTATTAAGACCTTAAAACATAGGAGCAGAAGTAGGCCATTCAAACCATCAAGGAAGCTCTGCCATTCAATGAGATTTTGATTTATCTGACAATCTCAAACTCCACTTTACTGCCTTTTCCCCATAAACCTTGAGTCCCTGACTGATCAAAAATCTGCCTGTTTCAGGCATTTAAAAGGCATTAATCCCTTGTAATTGACAACTTGACACAGTTTACCAAGAAAGTCATTATGCAAATTGTCAAAAGCACAAAAGATGGCTCAAGATGCTCCCTGAATTGAGATCAGCCTCGCTGAGCTTCTCATGCGATCCTGCCACAAATCTCACAATACGCTTGCGTCGTTCAGACCCTTATAGATTTCCACCCTAGATTCAGTTTCCCAGCATGCATTGCTCCCGGATTGAATGGCTGAATGGACATCACCAAAGTTGCCGAATTGTCCAATGTCAAAACTTAAAAAGAAAATTCCCCAAGATACTTCACAGAAGCATATTGTACAAAAGTCTGAAGCATGTGATATTAAATTGGTATAAGGAGGCTATCTTTGAGGTGGATAGGAAATGAGACCAGACATACAACTCAAGGTCAAATGCAATCCTGAGGTTTAAACAATCTTTCACCATAAATTGCCATTTCTCTGTAAGAAACCTACTTCATCAGGATAGATCACAGGGTTGTCATGCACACAATTATACACTCTCTGTGGTTGGAACCTCATCTGATGCTGAAAGAGACTCAGTGAGCCTTATTATACATGTTTGGTATTGTATGAGCAATGTTATCCTCTGACCATTGTGTTGCATAAGGCTGTCTACACTATTGCTCACCATGAGCTATGTTTACTGCCACCATCCTTTACAGGATTCCCCGGAGATCCTGACAGTGACAGATACTTCTGCCTCTGACAAGACGGAAGAAAAGAAAAGAGGAGCACAAAAGTGAAATCATGCAGAGCTAATGAGGCAAGTTCTGAAAAAATAAAGCTATCTCATTCGGGCTCATGAAGGGAAACCTCTCACTAAACTCACCAAAATTGACATTTAGCCTTTTTGTGGTAATATTCAGTCCAATGTGTCCCAAGGAAGTAATAGATGTCTTGGGAAATTTTCATTTGTCACAAAGGGTCAGCATTTTAAGATGCGTGCAACCTTTGTTCATGTTCTTCCAGTATTTCAGTATATCATTCATGTGGCATATAAGTCCTTGAAGACCTTGTAAAATTTGGACATTGTCTGTTGGAAAATCTCCAACTTGGACTCAAGTGGCAGTCCATTGAGACAGAACTTCACAAATACAATCCTAAATGTAATAAGCAAACATGATTGCTTGAGTACTATCACTTGTCAGAATTTATTTTGTGTATCATTTTTTGTGAAAATTGAGCTTTTGGAGTTTTTTTTAAATTCATTTGTGGGATGTGGGCGTTGCTGGCTGGCCAGCATTTTTTGCCCATCCCTAGCTGACATTGAGATGTGGTGGTGAGTTGTCTTCCTGAATCACTGCAATCCTCCTGCTGTGGGTTGACACACAATGCCCTGAGGGAGGGAATTCCAGGATTTTGATGCAGTGACAGTGAAGGAACAGTAATACATTTCCAAGTCAGGATGGTGAATGGCTTGGAGCACCCATGTATCTGCTGTCCTAGTCATTGTTCTTTGACTATTTAGTCAAACACTTGTCAAACATAGACATACAATGGATTTCTCTCACACTACCTTGCTGATGAGAAGTCAATACAATTGTCCATGGACCCTTTAAATTTTGGTATAATCTCCATGACCCAAACACCTTTTAATTGATTTGCAACTAGGAAAATAATGTTCATTCTGATTATCTCTGTAAGTTGTTTCTCAATGATTTTCATTAAAGGATCTTCCTGCGTATGTAGAGACTAATGGGTTAGCATCTTTTTTCAATGGGATGCTATATTCAATATTGAGATTCTCTAACCCATTGAATGATTTAACATCCTCCTGTTTAAAGATGCTGTTTATCCTCTATTGTTTTGTGCTTCCTACCTTTTGAAGAAAGTTTAGGGCAACATACAAATTCCTGATCAAGTTTAAGAATTTTTGATTGTGGAGTGCATGTATGTTTTCTATTATATAATGTATCTTGTGTTGGAAAGTTATTTGGAGAATGTTATACCTCTTTGACTAAGTAGTTACTGTTGTCAGCTATAGAAATGTTTCTTCAACCTTGCTTCATCGTTCTGATCACATAGTCATAAGCACCCCTGCATCAAGCTTGAAATTAATGAGATGCCTATCGACATAGATAGTTTTGCCAAAAGTTTAGGTTTGGATCACCTATTTCTCCAAAGAACACTTCAGGCCTTTATCCTATTATATACTGGTCTGCCTCATTGACCTCTTCGTGTGGCCATCTATTTGACTTCTTGCTTATCCATTTCTTACTCTGACACATTTTTTGAAAGTGGCTTATCATGTTCCAACAAAACATTTGCTTTTAATATATACGAGGTTTCTTTATACTATAGCAGTGACAATGATCTTCAGTTTTTGGAGGCTGTCTTACTTGCTTCTCATGTGCCTACTGCAGTTTTGTATGTTAAGAACTGAATGAATTCTGTTGATCTTATGTGATAAGGTCGAACTTCTCCTCTGGCAGTTAATTTGCTCTGCTTGTCAACTTGGTCTTCATTAACCATTTGCATAGCTTTCTGACTTTTAATCCTTATAGTCACATTTATCCATCAATTTTTAGAGATCATTGATAAACTTATCTCTGGATTCCCTTGATGGTGAACCCTTCTGCTAAATCTTGCTCTTTGTTTAAAGTAATTATCTAAGACATCCAGCACTTATTCAATATATGTTGTTTCTTTTATGCCTTATCAAGCTATAACATTAGATATACTCATGATTATACGTAGATGCATGTTAACATTTTGATTTAATAACTCATTTAGAAGCTGTTCTGTATCTTAAGAATTGTTTTCTCTAAGATACCCAACTCTTGTTCTAATTAGTCCATCTTTCTGAAATTAAATCTTCCTGGCAATTTAATTCCTAATACCATGTCACCACAATGTGAGTTTTACTTTTCCTTGCTTGAAAGACTTTTAAATTTGCAGTAATTGTAATGCTGCTGCTCTGTGCTGCGATTGAAGGGGTTTTCCCTGCCTTTGCAGTCAAAGTGGAGGATTCCCTTGCTTCTACAGGTTCCTGCTTCTTGCTCATAACACGGAAGATTCCTGACTTTTGTCGGTGTCTGTCGATGAATCCTACTATTTGTGGCCTAGATAAATTATTTCCATTTCCTTGATGACTTTACTGAATGGAACACATTTCCTGCAGTTTTAATAACACTACTGCCTTACTCATGTTTATTTTACTGGCTAATTCCCACTGTCTGCAGCTCTAATAATAATCTTTCTTTCATTCACAGCTGTTCCAAAATGTTGTGCTGCCTGATGTTTCACTAATGATGCCTCATCTTGACCATATTTTTAATAATAGGTTGGTCTTGCATCTTTAAAGCAGTCTTAATAAATTCTCCAAACTCTTTTTTTCCCATTAGAACTTCCCTGCTTAAGGTTCAAATCTTAGAATCATTGCAGCATAGAATCAAAGACTCCCTACAGTGCAGATAGAAGCCATTTGGCACATTGTGCCTGCTCCTGCCCCCTGAAGAGCATCCCACCCAGACCCAATTCTCCACCATTCTCATAACACTACATTTACCATGGCCAGTTCACCTAGCCTGCACATCTTTGGACTGTGGGAGGAAACCGGAGCACCTGGAGGAAACCCACACAGACATGGAGAGAATGTGCAAATTCCACAAAGACAGTCCCCCGAGGGTGAAATCGAACCTGAATGCTCAGTGTTGTGAGACATCACTGCTAAACTTTCCCCTTTGTTGGTTTAACTCTGGTTTTGCTGCTTCCCTAGGTCTGCAAACTTGGTTAGATTTGCTTCTGTGGCAGTTGATTTCTCTTATTGGATTTATGTTCCATAACACCCAAGCTGCAAGGAGTTTTCTTTATTCTAGCACTCCAGGCCGAAACTCTGCATTGATTTTTAAAATTCTTCATTGCCCACCAGGCATTTTAACCGCCCACAGAGCTTCCAAAGTCTTTTCACTCTCCAACTGAACCTCAGCTCAGAATTGTACCTACAGATCGAATACATCAAATCCAAGTAGTTCTTAACTCTCCTGCAGCAGTATATTTTTTCCCAGGTCTGAAATACTTCCATCATTAACTGTAGTTTCTGCTTTATTGAATCCTGCCATAAGGGTTTCCTATAATAAGGGAAATCAGGGTCAGACAATGGCTGAAAGGGACATAGAGAATAAAACCGAAGAACATACCAGCAATCAAAACTAGATGTTTAAAGGTAACAAAAATACAAAACTAAAGGCTCTGTATCTGAATATATGTAGTATTCAAGACAAAGTAAACAATTTGATTGCATACATTGAGTTAAATAAATATGAAGTAATGTCCATAATAACAACAATATTGAAATATAATGGAAATAAAGATTGGTTCTGAATATTGAAGGATATACAACATTGAAACAAAAAAGTAAGCTGTGTAAATGTGGAGCCACAATACTGTTAAGGATGGCTCTTGTGCAATAGTTAGATACAAGGATGCAGAAGTGGTTTGGGTGGATCTGAGGAGTATTAGGGGACAGAAGTCACTGTTACAGGCAGAGCAGGCACCTTAGCAGTAACCACAATGTGGGATGAAGTATACAAGAGAAAATATTGGGCCCCTGTGATAAAAGAACCGCGATAATCATGGGAGTATTTGTATACAAACTCAAAAAATCAGTTTGGCAGTACTAGCTTGGAAGATGAGTTTCAG
The DNA here is from genome assembly GCA_024137785.1 of Ginglymostoma cirratum. Taxonomy (NCBI): domain Eukaryota; kingdom Metazoa; phylum Chordata; class Chondrichthyes; order Orectolobiformes; family Ginglymostomatidae; genus Ginglymostoma; species Ginglymostoma cirratum. The sequence goes on from JAHRHZ010000133.1 coordinate 65,839,149, forward strand.
AGAATGACATTGAGACAGTTCTTAAAGCAGCATGTTTTGGAACCAAAAAGAGGATTATATTAGACTTAGTCTTGTGTAATGTGACAGGATTAATTAATGACCTCAGAGTTAAAGCACTCTAAAGCAGTAGTCACTGTCGTGTGATGTAATTTTATATGCGGTTTGAAGGGGAGAAGACTTGGTCCAAGACTTGTATTTCAAACCTTAATAAAAGTAACCATGTATGTATCAAAACTAAGGTAGCTGGTGAATTGACTAGGGTATAGACCAATAGAGATACAGTGGCAGATATTTAAGACGACTTTTCAGGGGACCCAGAATAAATGTATCCCTAAAAAGCAAAATTCCGAAGGGAGAATCTGTTGCGATTGACTAAAGAAATTGGGAAAAGCAAACTTAAAGGAAAAGCATCTGGTTACATGAAGCTGAGTAGCATGTCGGATGAATGGTCAGAATATAAAGAACAGTAGAGAATGACTAAAACGGTAAGCAGGAGGACGAAATTAAAGTGTGAGAGGACACTGGCTAAGAATGTAAAAAAAAAGAAACAGACTGCAAGAGTTTCTCTACATATTTAAAAAAGTGCAAGCAAGGGAGAGAAGCAATTAGCAACATCACAATTCCAATGTTGGTGGATAGAGGACATGGAGGTGCCACACAGTTACCTTGAGGGTAATACAATGCTATCTAGGGACATAGAGACATATGTTGGCATGAGAGAGAGGAGGAAGGGTGAGGAGTGGGTGAATGATGATGGGGTGTTGAGTGTAGGGCAGTGATCGAAAATTTCAGGAAACAACTGGGATGATATACCTGGGAACTGATGGGCCTTATAAACAGTCTGCCTTGTATTTGACAGCCATTGTGATCCGTGTTCAGGGGCTGTAGCCTGAGTCCTCCCCAAACTTTTCTATCCCGTTTTCCACATTCCCATCTCCACTGAACACAAATTGGCTCGAATGGGTATGGCAAAATAGGAAATTTCCCAACCCATGCCATCTGCCTCGGGAATGAAAATCTGTTCTGCGGTCTTTCAGATAAGACTTTAAACCAAAACCCTACATGGCTAAAAACCAAAAGAACTCTGGATGCTGTAAATCAGAAACAAAAACAGAAATTGCTGGAAAAGCTCAGCAGGTCTGGCAGCATCTGTGGACAGAAATCAGAGCTAACATTTTGGGTCAAATAACCCTTCCTCAGAATCCGGAGGAAGGTCACTCGACCCAGAACGTTAACTCTGATTTCTGTCCACAGATGCTGCCTGATCTTCTGACCCTTTCCAGCTAGGTCTGTTTTTGACCCCCTATGGCTACCTGGTGATCACACAGCACTATTCTGAAAAAGATCAAGGAGATTCTCATCAGTTTCATGGCATCTATGCTTCAATCAACATTATTAAAAGATGCTACCGCAAAACACATCTTCCCTTCCCTTCCCCTTCAGCTTTCAAAAAAGGACCTTTCCGTTGTAATACTGTGGTCCACTCTTCCGACCTCCCTAGCACCTGGCCCCTTCCCACAGCACCTTTCCATGCAAATGCAGGAGTCACAACACCTACTAACCTGAGTCTGCTCTTCCCTCATTGTTACTAGGCCAAAATCCTCAAATACTCTCCCTCAGAGCTAACACTATGAGTATCATCACAAGGACTGGAGGTGGCATGGTGGCTCAGTGGTTAGCACTGCTGCCTCACAGCATGAGGGATCCAGGTTCAATTCCACCCTTGGGTGATTGTCTGTGTGGAGTTTGCACATTCTCCCCATGTCTGTATGGGTTTGCTCCAGTTTCTTCCCACAGCCCAAAGGTGTGCAGGCTAGGTGGATTGGCCATGCTAAATTACCCATAGTGCTCAGGGATGTATAGATTAGGGGGATGGGTCTGGGTGGGATGCCCTGAGGTTTGGTGTGGCCTTTTTGGGCCAAAGGGCCTGTTCTCACACTCTAGGGATTCTATGATTATACTATGACTGCAACAGATCAAGAAGAATATCCACTAACTCATTCTCAGAGATAAATGTGGCCTTGCCAGCAGTGTTCACATCCTGTGAGCAAATATTAAAAAGAAACAATCTTTCATATCTAATGTGTTTGGTGATCAGCCTAGAGAGCTGATAAATTATGAGACATTTCAAAGTCATTTACTCCCATTCTTAAAGTGATGGTTTACTGCAATTAAATAATGATTGCTGGATCCAGTGCCCCAGACAAGACCACAGTTCATTCACTGATGGTTGGGTTATTTAGACATAAAGGGGCTGTGAGACAAAACTTCAGAGCCCATGCCCTACAGCATTCTGCTGCATTAAATCCTCTTAAAATAACATTGTGCCATTTGTGCTTTTCTGTCATGACAACATTGTTGGCAAATTTCATTCATATAACATACAAATGGACAAAGTTTAGAGTCATGCCAATGTTACACAGTTCGATTTCAGTGATTGTTGTAATGGATAAGACATGGGGCTGAAAGTTTGCTTCAGGGACTGATATGGCTCTGAATAGTCTGAATGAATCTTTGACAATGGCTGGGGTAAGTGTTGGAGTTGCTAGCGAGGATGCAGAATTTTTTTGTGGAAACACAATGCCTTTGGCCTTTTGCATGTCTGCTTGGAGCAAAATGCGATTCATTCTGGAACAGATGTCAGGCAAACATCTGCAGGAAAAAATGAAAACAGATGGCAGACAAGGGCAGATGGTTTTGCCAGTGTTAGAGTGGAAGTTGACCTAGTGAATGATATTGCCAAGAGACAGTAAGTAGGTGCGAAAACAGCAGGGCCATGATGGATCCTGTTGATCTGAGTGTTAGATAGGGAAGAATGGAAACAATGAAAGACAGGTCCACTGAAACAAAAACAGGAAGTCAGCAAGGTCTGGTATCTGGAGACAAAGCAAAGTTAATATTTCATGTCCAGTCACCCTTCTTCAGAATTGGGAGTAGCTAAGAAAAGGTGTTTTTCTTATTCATTCATAGGATGAGGGTGTCACTGGCTAGGCCAACATTATTGCCCATAGGGCACTTAAGAGTCAGTGGGTCTGGATTCACTTATAGACCAAACAAGGTAAGGATGGCAGTTTCCTTCCCTAAAGGACATTAGTGAACCAGATAGGTTTTTCCAGCAATCAATAATGGATTCATGATCATCATTAGACTCTTCAATTCCAGGTATTTATTGAATTCAAATTCCACCATCTGCCATGGCAGGATTATAAACCTGAGTCCCTAGAACATTGAGATGACAAGCATGGGGCTGGATGAACACAGCAGGTCAAGCAGCATCATAGGAGCAGGAAAACTTGATGTTTCGGGCCTAAACCCTTCATCAGAAATGAATTTATCTCTCTATCCCTAGAACATTACCTAGGTCTCTGGATTAACAGCCTAGCAGTAATACTACTAGGCCATTGCCTCCTTGCATTTGCGTTGATGGCAGTGGGTGGGGGAGAAAGGAGTGAGTGGATAATTGGAGGTGGGGCCCTGAGAGAGAGAAAGACAGTTAGATAGACAAAATAATGGCTGACAGTAATGCAGGGAAGGAGAAAAGCTGATAATGGGGTGAGTAGAAGAGAGACATTAAAGAGGGATAGTGTTTTGGCCCATGTCAAAGGCAAAGGAGATGTTTATCAAAGGTGACGAGGGATAATGCATCATTGTTATGTTAGCTGTCATCTTATCACATTGATTAGAACCATCTTAGTGGAATGGTGCTTATAGAGATTCGACTCGCAAGAAATATGAACGTGGATATGGAAGCAACAACAAACTCAAGTTACTTTTGAGAGAAATGGAATGTTGGAGATGTTGCAAACAGATGATTCAATTAGTGGCCGATGCAGATAGTTTGAAAGGCAGTGAGGCATTGCTGATGGGAATTAACTATTTATGGTGCAACAAAAGTTAACTTTGGGGCCGGAGTGAGGGTCAGATGTTTAGTAGAATTGAGTTGAGGGGATAGACCGTGGAATTCATGGAAGACACCATCTGGGAGAGGGCAGATAGTGGAGAAATACCAGAGTTAGGACAGTGAGGGGACATAGATGAAGGGATAGTCTCAAACTCAGTCCCTAAGTCTCTTGTAGAGAAATTTAAAAAATCAAATAATTACATCTGATAAAACCTCAAAAATCTAAAGAATCTTTTTTTACAGCTGTTATGTTATAGAAAACAGGTGCATTTTTGCAAGTCGACAAATGTCTCAGCATTCTTGGGACTGGCTGAAAGCACATTCCCTCGTGTTATAGAAATAACATGGATAATCTTCAATCATTGAGAACTAAAGGTGGCAAGCAACTCAAATCTTTCAGCAGTCAGCTTCCAACTGCTCTCTCTCTTTTACCTTTACTTTAAAGTGTAGCACTTCTATTGCTGGTTTAGTTCCTGCTAAACAGTGTGAGTTTCTTGTATTTAACCTGATTTTTAATTTTTTGTGAAATGAAAAATCAGATTAAAATACCACAAAGCAATATTGTTGAGGCGGAAACAGCATCTCTTATGGTTAAAAAAAGATGCGTAAGTACGGCTGGCACTCTGAAAAGGAAACAAAATCCAGACTGTCGCCAACTCATTCTAAAAATAACAGCAATTTCTTTTATGATGTTATCCAGTGTAAAGGTATGATACCACTTTGAGTCTGACCCAAGAGTTTCCAGGCAAACATTGGTCCCATTGAACAACTTAGTAAGAATTAAAGAAGTCCCTAATTTGCTTACTTAAAGTTCAACCCAGAAGGCTTTCCACTGTCTTTGCACAAAAAGTTTCCTGTGCATTTATCATGAATTCCTTCTCAAATGGTTACTTTAGGTGGTGTTGCAGTTGATGTAATTGATGCAGTTGTGCTATCGAGGGATGAGTGATCAGCATACCACGTTTTCTCATATCTCACATTGACCGAAATGTGAAGCCATAGGGGTCAGAAGAGACTTGGAAGTGGGTGGAGGCATCAGACATATCAATCACAAAAATGTGGCAAAGAGATACAGAAAGTAATGAAAAAAGGACAATGGAATGCTGGACATTGTACTAAGAAGATGATGCCATAAAGGTTTAGAAGTTCCGAGCATCACAACTTAGGAATGACCTTGGAGGAAGTGCAGTTCAGGTTGACTAGAATGATCCAATTATTGAGCTGTAAGATGAGGAAGGAGGGGAGGTGTGGGGGCTGGTGAAAAGAGAGGTTTTGGGGGCAAATTGCATAAATTCGGATTGTATTTCCTAAAATTTGGAAGGTTAGTTGGTGATTTGTTTGGAAATTTCACCAATATTAAAGGGAACAGATAGTATAACTATAACCATGAGGTGAGAGTGGAGTCTAGGTTGCACAGGGTATTAAAAGATCCTGATGTTTCGGCAATAAGGTTAGGAAAGACTTCTTCACTCAAAGAAGTTAAGAATGGTAACCCATGCCAGATCAGTTACTAATTTTAAAGCTGAGACTGAGAGGTTTTGGTGAGCCAAGTGTTGGGGCTATGGTAGTCAATGCAATAAAGGAGGCTGGTTTGTTCAGTTGTTGGGTGCTCGTTTGTGACGCACAATAGTACAGGACCAGCTGAAGTCACCATGAAGGTCCCAACTACTCAACTGTGCCCCTCCCCTGAAGCATGGTGACACTCAGGTGAAATTCTCCATCAGCCATATCCCTCTGAGAGAGTAAGACTGTAATGACTTCCCTACAAAGGGGTATGGGACAGATGTGGCTAAAGAGTTAGCTTGCAAATTGGTCATGATCTTGCTGAATAGTGAATAAAACGCTCAGTGGCCTTCTTATGTTCTTTCCAATGGTTGAGCCTTTTCAGAGATACATGACAGTGACGGAGAGAGACTGGAGATGTATTGAAGTAGAATTATACCCCGTTGACTAGTGCTTCAGTGAATCAATGAGTGAGGTAAACAGTGATATGTTGTCAACAGTGAAACAATGTAAACAATGTGGTGCTGTAAACAGTGTACTTATGTAAAACAGTACAGTAATATAACTGGGATATTGATGTAAGGACTGCAGTGTGACATAAACAACACAGTGATATAAACAGCATCATGATGTAAGTGCAGAATTGATTTAAATAGTGCAATGGTGTAAACAGGAAAAAAAAGCCATCATCAGAAATAACACGTGAACTTGAAATTTCCAAGCACCTGCACTTACACATGTAAATAAAAAGGATTCCACAGCACACTCAGCACTAGCTTACTACTCTGAAGGGATTTAACAATGTAAACTAACAGTCTGTCGAACCTACTGCCAATACATCAATCTGTAAATTTCTTCGATCGCTCTGCTAATCTCGAGAGGCTTCTAGGCCAGCAATGTTTCAAATTTAGAATCTTTATTCTCTCTCGGCCTCCCTAACTCTCTGATTTAACTCTGTGAACCCTCTGAGAAATGTACAGCTTTCAAAATATATGGTTTCTTGGGCATCCCCAATTTACTTTTCTCCACTCTGCCATGCCTTCAGTTACCAAAGTGCTAAGATCTGGAATTCCTTCCCTGAGCTTTTGTGCCTCCCTAACATGCCCTCAAGAAGCTCTTAAAAACCTAGATCTTTGAACAAACTTTTATTCATCTGTCCTCATATACTTTTACGTGGCATCAATTGTTATTTGATAATCCTTCTGTAAAACACGTTTGGATGTTTTACCATGTTAAGAGTGCTATATAAATAGAAGTTAATATTGCCGTACACATTCATTGCCTGGTATATGCAAGTACAGCACCTGAAAACACGTGAAATAAAGCTGCACCTGCATGTACATGTTAAAGAGCTGTCAGAAAAACAGAGCAATTCCAATCAGCTCACCCACAAAGACTTAAATACTGGCACGTCTCTCACAGGCACAAAAAGCATACAACCCTAAACCAAGATTAATTGGGCTTTATCTGTTTTATGCATGTTGTGCTGGTCTAGCAAGAAATCCAATTAAATTATATAATATTTCCTTTCCAGCACTGAATTTCCACAAGTGGCATTGAGCAAGCATCGAGCCTTGTGTCAGATCACTTGGTCTCTTCCTGTGATGTTTCCCCTATATGCTACGTACCGTTTTATTGGACCTGCATTGCCTCCATGTCAAGTACCTACCCTATACAGCCAAAATATTAATCAAAAGGCTGAAATTGTGTTTCAATGACATAATTCCTCATGCAGCATTTACAGCTGAGAGTTAAGTGTTCAGTCCCTTTCTAGTCACAATCTGTTATATAAGGCAGTTGTAGAGATTGTAACAAGATCAGCCAGGTAGGCCTCATAAAATATGAGTTCCCTGATTGGGGCTGTTAATCTGTTCCAATCAGGGAGCCCTGGCTGATAGATAAGGACAGGAGTGTCAGACATCCAGTTCACGCTGAGAGCTGGTTCTGAGGGAGCTGGATCAATGTCAAGGACTCTCAACATGTCTGGGGTACTGGCCTCTGTGGAATAATTTCAGCAATTACTAGTAAAAAGAGTTAACCGATACCATTTGATCAGCTCTGCTGATCAGAATATAAAGGATTGGTCTTGGGTGGAACTAATAGGATGTGTTCAAGTATCACAGTCTTCAGTAAGTGGTGTTGTCTGACAACCTATCACCTCTCATATCTGAAGAGTAGGACTGGGCTGTTCTTTTATCAGAGAGAGATGGTTTGTGGTGGTTTACCCTGAGGATCACCACATCTCAGGTGAGGGGAAAGATTGAGAAGGAGAGTTGGAGAGAGTACAGAAAAGGTTTACCAGGATGTTGCTCAGTTTTGAGGATATTAGTTATGAGGAGAGATTGTTAACTCAGTTTGTTTTCCCTTGAACTTCAGAGGCCGAGGGGCAACCTGATAGAAGTTTATAAAATGATGAGAGGCATGGATAGAATGGATATCAGAACCTTTTTCCCAGAGTAGAAATATCAATTAATAGGGGACATAAGTTTAAGGTATAAGGGGAAAAGTTAAAGGAGATGTGAGAGGCAAGTTTTTGCCTGGAATGTGCTACCAGCGGAGGTGGTGGAGATGGATACAATAGCAACGTTTAAGAGGCATATTGACAAATACATGAATAGGCAGGAAATAGAAGGACATGGACTGTGTAGATGCAAAAAGGTTTTTAGTTTGGAAAGGCGTCATGTGTTGATGCAGTCTTGGTGGGTCAAAGGGCTGATCCCTGTCCTGTACTGTTCTTTGTTCTTCATAGTAACCTCAACCACTAGGGAATTGAACCCACACTCTGAGCATCACACTACAAAATAGACTAGCTGTCCAGCCAACTGAACGTACCAAGTCCCATGTGAAGACAAAATTGCAGCAGTCAGACAAAATGGCCTTACCAGCAACTGATACGATTTTAAAACAGGAAACAACAGTTTTTGCAGACACTAACATTTCTTTCTATGAAATTAACAACAGGGAGAATTTATTACTCCCCCAGACACCCTCTACCTGGGCTGAGAAACATTTTTTTTTAAAGAAGTAGGTTAAAAACGAGCACAGTAAACTGAAAGGTGTTCGGGCACAGGTGAGATTTAAAGTGATATGGGTATGCCTCAGATGTACGGTAAAAAGATAAGCAGCATTTTCTCCCAAAGGTGATCTTTGCAGAATACACTCCTATAGAATTCGCCTTCTATGGTTGCACCTGAAGTAATGGTGTGAGGTAAATTATCTTTAACTCTTGTTGATAGATATTTCAGCATCCTGGTAAGGTGACTTGTTTGTCAATTTAGGATTCTTCAAATTGTACAGTGATGTGATTTTTCAATTCATCCGAATTGATGCCATCCTGCTAAAGTTAAACTTTGTTAATTGCAATCACAAACTCATTTTGTTACAATAATTCAAGCTGTGGGGGAAAATAATGGTGCCTCTATGTAAACTCACAGGTTGACAGATTTGTAGCTGAATGCTTTTGGCTGTTCAATGAGTGGAGTCTGCCTAAATATTCCCTGAAATAGACTACATTTGAAGTGAGCTTTTAGAAGCACCATGATATTTCAGATTGTGCAATTGGAATGTATACTAGTAATGCCATTTCTCATGACAAAGAATTGCATTTATATAGCAAATTTTAAAACACCAGGACATCCCAAAATTCTTCACAACCGATGAAGCATTTTTGGAGTGTAGTCACTGTTTCAATGTAAGAAATGTAACAGACAATTTGCATGTCAAATTTCCAAAAACAGAAATGAAATAATGATCGTATAATCTGTTTAGGTGGTGATGAAGGAATAAACATTTCTTTACTTATTCATGGGATGAGAGCATCGCTGGCTAGGCAGCATTTATTGCCCATCCCTAATGACCCAGACTGCAGTTAAGAGTCAACCACATTGCTGTAGGTCTGGAGTCACATGTAGGCCAGAGCAGGTAAGGATGGCAGTTTCCTTCCCTAAAGGACATTAGTGAACCCAATGGGTTTTTTCCTGACAATTGACTCACAGTTATCATTAGATTCTTAATTCCAGATATTTGTTGAATTCAAATTCCACCATCTGCTGTGGCTGTGTTTGAACCTGTGTCCCCAGAATGTTGTCTGGTTCTCTGGATTAATAGCCCAGTGTTAATACCACTATGCCATCACCTCAACCAAGTTGCCAGCTGCCCTTCTCCAAATAATGCAAAGACATCTCCTACACTGTCCTTGAGATTTGACACCTTATTCAAAACAGCATGTCCAATACCTTTGTGCATCACATTAGCGGCATGAGTGGCCTAACAGTTTTGAGTTATAAATAATGGCACACATAAAATTCACAAACAACTCAGTCCGGCAACATCAGTCAGAGAAATCATGAGCATGTATGTTTTTCCTGTTTTTGACCCCTTACCTCCCGAACCTCTTACACATTTTCAGTACCCAAAATTGGGATCAATAGTCACAGTGGGGTTAAACAGCTTTATGAAACTTTAACAAAATCTCCTGGCTTTTTCCATTCGTTGCCTCTATTTATAGAACCCATTAAAAGCTCAGGTTTCATTGTGATACCCTTTACAACCACTGCTTTGTCGGTCAATTACGCACAGCTTAATTGTTTGTATGATAGAACTATCTCCACCTTTTTTGAGATTGGCCCAAAGTAATGGCAAGGCAGCAACATTCTAAAAACTTGAACTTTGCTAACATAAGAATTACAGTTTACATGAGTGATAAATGTTTTCTCATTTGAAATTGAATCAAACAACACTTACAAATGCCCAGCATGGAGCATATAAACAAAGGGCAAAGATGCAGATGGTATGGCTTATGGTGGAAATCTGAAATATAAACAGAAATTGTTGTAAATACTCAACAGTCCAGGCAGCATCTGTGGAACAAGAAACAGAATTCAAAATCTGCGCTAGTTCGGATAAAGTGTCACCAACCTATATCTTTCGCTGCATAGAACATAGAATATAGATGCTGCCAGACTTGCTGAACATTTCAAATACTTCCAGATGCCATTGCCTCAAACATAATCACTTTAGCCATCTCATCAAAAAGCAACCAGGCTTCTATTGAGTCTCCCGTTCCCCTTCAGCAAGATACAAACAGCAACTGACTAAGACCTTGTTTGGCGCAACACGAATTTCAAAAACAGTTGACAGATGAATAAAGCATAAACAAGGTTTTAGGCAAAAAATATCAAAACCAAAGCAATAAAATGACACATTTTAAAATTGAGTCATCAATAAAAATTACCATTGTAAAGTGGCAAGCAATAGACTAATTAGTAAAAAAAGGAAACTGTTCTTGTTTTTATGCTCAAAAAAACAGAGCTAGAGATAGAACGAAGATGACCCAACCCCTGATCATCAGATGAGGGATTGGAGGAGAAGCAGAAGAGTTGGGTTTAACTTGGATTCACACCTGGTGGCATATACTGCAAGCTGGTCTCTGTAAAGTTCATACAAACCAGAGGTTGGAGGCAGGCTGGTTTCCAACCTAGGTTTTCCTCCTTTCCATGCCTGGTTTGTGAATAGATTTTGGAGGCGGAGGCTCACTGCCTCACAACCACCGTACCATTGAGAGGGAGGAAGCTTGGGATATGCGTAGTAGTCACCAGCCATGGAAGACCATCAAGAACGAGAGAGGGAGAAGTAGACGTCAATTTGGGATGTCAATGGACGGGGAAGGACTATTCTTGCCATCAAGGGAGGAGGTTAAGAAGGATCATCTCAGAAGTGAGGAAATATTAGGCGCATTAGTTTACAATGCTTTTCACTCAAGCATCCTTCTGCCAGCACCTGCCGGACAGTAAAAGTCGCTACAGCAACTCAGAACAACAGCAATCATTGGCCAATCAGCCTATCATTTGGGATAGTTTATGAGCTAGAATAGCTGCTTTTGGACACTGACCATTCCCATTGGCTGACTACCCAACCAATGTGTCTAGACCCCCCACTGTCCATAAAAGCAAAGGCCCCAGTGATTATGAGATAATAAGGTGTAGAGCTGGATGAACACAGCAGGCCAAGCAGCATCAGAGGAGCAGGAAGGCTGACGTTTCGGGCCTAGACTTTTCTGAAGAAGGGTCTGGGCCTGAAACGTCAGCCTTCCTGCTCCT
>JAHRHZ010000133.1:65855650-65878336 GCA_024137785.1 Ginglymostoma cirratum
GAAGGGTCCAGGCCCGAAACGTCAAGCTTTCCTGCTGCTATGATGCTGCTTGGCCTGCTATGTTCATCCAGCTCCACACCTTGTTATCTCAGATTCTCCAGCATCTGCAGTACCTATTATCTCTCCTAACGGACAGTTGTGGTTCCTATTAAACTCAATGGATGAAGACGTGATTCCTTTCTTTGTGCACTGTATTCATTTCAAAGATTTTCAAAGGGATGGCAGTGAGTTAGAGGGATCTTGACAGTAGAAGTTAGGTGAAAATTCACTCACTATTTCTCCTTTTCTTGTTCTTTCAAACTATTTCCAAGTGATCCAGTAAAAGATGGTGGAAGCTCGATTATTGATAAGTCTGATGATTGATGTAAGACTCCCTCATCTCTACGCTGGTGCATCAACTTTTATTTTGGGATAAACCAGAAAACTCAACAATCATAGAATCGCAGAAGGATTATGGCACAGAAGGAGGCCATTCAGCTCATCGTGCCTGTGCTGTCAAACGTGACAGAAATATTTCAACCAAGGGAGACCTACAACTATGTCGAGATATCGCAGCCAACTCAAAAAGACAGGTCCGCAAACTTACCAAAATATACCATGAACTTGCAAAATCGCACCAGCAAGCTCACTTCAGTGTTCCAGCCATTTTGCTGATCTTACTGAATTAAAATACAAGATTCAATAAAATTCTCTAGTATATACATGACAAAGCTCTGTAAACAGCACATTAGCTGCTGAAGCCAATGGAAAAGGATTCAATTCTTGCCACAACAATTTGAATTTAACCATCTAGACTGTCACTGCAGGGCAGTGTTGAGGGAGTGCTGTCAGAGGAGCAGTCTTTTAGATTAAATATTAAAATAAACTGATACCTGTACTCTTCGATGGATGCAACAAAGTTCTTGACACTAGTTTGAAAAAAATTATGGCTGAAATCCTAGCAACATTTATCCCTCAACCAATATGATTAAAATAGATGAGCTGGTAATCATTAGGCTACTCTTTACAGAATCTTGCCAGGATTTTGCATTAACTGGCTGACACATTGCAGGCATTGCAACACTTCTAAAAGTGCTTTGTTGGCTGTGAATTGCTTTGGGAAGTCCAATGGTTTGAATGGGGCTGCACAAATGCTAGTGAACCAGAAAATATTCCAGTGAAATCACCAAAATGCACCATTGTAATCTGCTGATCATTGTCAGTATCTTACCAAACTGACTAAAATATATGAGTAAATCACCAAATGTCTACCAGAAAACTGAACAAAATAGAATACCAAATGTTCTTTAAACAAAAAACATTAGTGAAATGTTATTGATTTTGACTTACTGCCATTTTATTCTGATTTTGTAAGACTTCAATGAAAGCATTTACAGTGCAAATGCATCCCAAATTGGCCTCTGGCACTGTAATGGTCACTGTTCTGAGATACTGAGAACAGAGAGCAAAGACTGGAAATGTTCTGTATTTGACTGAATGTATTGTTTGGACGATGCAGGAGAAACATGCAATCACTCCAGTATCTGGGATCCAGAAATAATGTTCAAGAGAGGAAGATGAATAGCCAAAATTTGAAGAGACAGCAAGTGAGTCAGGAAAACATAGACGTTATAGGCCAGTGTAGCGCAAGGGAGTTTAGCAAGGTTGATGGTATTTATGGTAATGCAAGAGGTCTGATGAACAAGACAGATGAGCTGAGGGCACAGATTAAAACATGGGGTTAAGATGTCATTTCTATCACTGAGACATGGTTAAGAGAGGGCCAGGTTTGGCAGCTTAATGTTGCAAGATACTAGGTTTTCAGGTGAGATGGGGAAGAGGTTAAAGAGGAGGAGGTGACACAATTATGATCATGGAATCTATTACAGCAGCAAGGACGATGACAAGGCTCCTCAAATGAAGCTAACTGGGTAGAATTTGTAACCAAAAAGCAGCAATCATATTGTACAATAGTGTGCTATAGACCCCCTAACAATCTGAGAGTAATAGAAGAAAAATAGGCATATTTCAGGAAACTGTAAAAGTCTGAGTCAGGAGGCCCATGTTCAAGTTTGATCTGCTCCAGATGTATGTCACAACATCTCTGATCCGGTTGATTAGAAAATGTCTAAAAGTAGTAGGGCAGTGACCATAGCGGATTTCAATGCCCTGACATTAATTGGGGTAGTCAGTAATGTGAAAGGTGTAGAGGGAACAGAATTTTTAAAAAGCGTCCAGGAGTGCTTTGTTTAAGCCAGTACATAGATGGCCCTGCAAGGCAGGGGGCAATCCTAAACTTAATTTTAAGTAACAAAGCTAGTCAAGAGTTTGAAATATCAGCGGGGGGAGCATTTGCAGCTAGTATTCGTAATTCAGTTAGATTCAAGATTGTTGTGGAAAAAGGACAAGAATGGGCCTGAAATTAAAGTTCTAAACCGGGGAAGGCTCTAATTTGGCCAGAGTGGACTGGGAGAAGATACTGTCAGATAGATCTGTCTCAGAACAGTGGGATGCATTCAAAACGAAACTTAGAGAGTAAAGGGCCAATGTGTTCCAATGAAGTAAAAAAGGTAAAACCATGAAATCCTGTGAACACTGGATATCAAGGTATATACAAGATTGGATCAAAAGATAATGCGAGGCTTATGGCAGATAAGGAGGTCTCAAAACAGCAGAGGCCCTAGAAAGTACAGAATATGCAAGGGGGAACTGAAAAAACAGATTAGGAGAGTTACAAGGGAACATTACAATAAAAGAAAATCCTAAATTGTTTCACAGGTACATTAAGAGTAAAAGGACATTGAGGGAAAGAGTAAGGCCCATTAAGAACCATAGCGGTAATTTGTGTGCAGAGCCAGAGGTTTTAGGTATGGTTCTAAATGAATACTTTGTGCTGGTGTTCACCAGTGAGAGGGATGATATGGGTATAGGAATCAGGGAAAAGGGTCTGTGATACAATTAAAGAAATTAGCATAGACATAGAGCTGATTCTGAGTGGTCTGGCAGGCTCACATGTAAATAAATCTACATATCAGATGAAATGTATCCCAAGTTGTTGAATGAGGCAAGAGAAGAAATAACTGGGGCACTTGCAATAATTTTCAATTCCTCTCTGGCCACTCAAGAACTTCCAAAGGACTGGAGGGCAGCCAATATGGTGCCATTATTTAGGAAGGGATAGTTAGTCTATCATCAGTTGTGGGGAAACTATTGGAAGCAATTCTGAGGCTCAGAATTAATCTGCATTTGGAGAGATAGGGATCAATCAAGAATGGTCAGCAGAGTATTGTTAAGGGGAGGTCGTGTCTGACCAACTTGATTGAATTTTTCAAAGGAGTGACCACGTGTCTAATAAGGACAATACTTTTAATACAGTGTACTTGGACTTGAGCAAGGCTTCTGATAAGGTCTGATAAGGCCCCATGTGGGATCTGATAACAGAGGTAAAAGCCCATAGGATCCATGGAAATTTGGCAAATTGCATCCACAACTGGCTGAGTGGCGGAAAGCAGAGGGTGATGGTTGAGGGATGTTTTTCTGGCCAGAGGTTTGTGTCCTGTGGGGTCCCACAGGGGTCAGTGTTGGTTTCCTTGCTGCTGCAATTTATATGAATGATTTAAACTTGAATGTAGGAGGGCTGATCAGCAAAGTCACAGATGATACAAAAATTGTTAGAATGGTAAATATGAGGAGGATAGCCTTAGGTTACTGGAGGATATCGATGGGCTGGCCAGATGGGCTGATCAGTGGCAAGTAAAATTTAATTTGATAGACATGAGGTGATGTACTTGGGAAGGACAAACAATGTAAGGGAGTATGTGATGAACTGTAAGAGCCTAAGCAACATCGAGGGTAAGAAGAACCTTAGTGTTCATACAAACTGATTCCTTCAATTATGAAAAGATTTTGGACAGACTGACTGTTTTCCTGAAAGAAGAAGAAATTGAGAAGGGACAAGATTGAAATCTTCAAAAGCATGAGGGGCATAGACAGGCTAAACAGGAATATTGATGGAGGTATCAATATACCAGAGGCATAGAGTTAAGGCAAGGAGAAGACGGTTTGGAGAAGATTTGAGGAAAAATCTTTTTTACACAGAAGTGGGAAGCTGGAAATCACTGCCTGTAAGGGTGGTAGGGAGCAGAAGCCCTCAAAACATTTAATAAGTATTTAGCTGTTCACTTGCAATGCCAAGGAAAATAAGGCTATGGGACAAGTGCTGGAAAATGAGATTAGAACAGTTATGTGGTTGTTTTTGCCAGCATGAATGCTATGGGCTGATGGACCTTTTTCTATCCTGTAGAATCTCTATGACTCTATGAACGTAATTCACCCACCAACCCAGAGATTACATGGCATTTCTAGAATCAATGTAGCTGGATTTGATGAGCACGTTGTGTTGCAAAAACAATGATTATTTCATTACACTGATAGTTTATTAATTTATTAATGCTGTCTTCTGATGTGTGAATGAGCAAACCAAAATGAAGATTAACTTTGATTGTTTACTCACAAGATATCGGGGCTTAGCACATTTCGCAAATGGGGGCCTTCATTGGTAACAGTAGAGGGGTTGGATTAGTGGTAACTTTCAACATTTGCTGCCTTGTCAAATTTAAATTTAGCCCTTTTGGCGCAACTTCATGTTTAGTGACAATTACCAAAACAGAAAGGAAAGCAAAATATTTTCAATGAATACTTCAATTTGTAACTAGCCAAGAATCCAGATCTCATTGTTGACACCAGTACATTGGCAAAGACACCACTGTATAATAGCACCACCTTTATAACTCAGGTATAATAGATGGACAGTAGATAAATTGCAGTTATGTATGAAGAATCAACAACAAAAAAATGATCAAAGTACACAGAAGATTAATCAACCCAAGAGAAGATAAAAAATGCTTCATTGGAATGTAAAGCTAAAAGTTAAACAGATATTTGATTGAAATTGGAAATTTGCAGACATAAATGAGAGTGCCAAAATAAAAAATATCTTTGGTGCAAGGCTAACCTGCAAGAAGAAATATTAATGTTATATGTTAAATTAATGTTAAAAGTTAGAAAGCAAAATGCCAAATTATTTGTCTTCTTCACCCAAAAGAATCAAGAAAGTAACTCAAGATTGACATTGTCTTCTACTTATTGGCTTGTTATCATTAATTTCCCAAAAGGAAGTGGTTAATATGTACTTATGATTATTATTTTTCTGTGGTTCAAAATAATTCTGAGGCAGGAGAAGGTGGGGCAATCGGTTTGGTGGGACGATAAAAGGACAGTGGAGAAGGAAACAGTAAATGGGCTCTAGGCCTCAGTTCAGCTAGTTTCATTGCTGCTGACACAAATTCTTTGAAAGCCTTATCGGTGTCTCATATCCATGTTAAGCTGCAGTAACAGCAAACTTGTCCTTTAAAATTAGACATTCTGCTGTGCTTTTGGCATTTTCTACGTTACTAGTCATCTCACAGCTGAACTGTATTGGCTGATGTTGGAGACTAAACAAGCTGCAATCAGTGTTCTCATCTATCTGCCCCCAAAGTAACCTGAACGCTTCCATGAAATTTGTGTGCAGGTTGGTCCCTTTCAATTACCACATGTCCTCAGTCACGCAAGTAAACTTAAAGGCACCATGTACTTGAACTAATTTGCCACGCACTTCAAACTTGCTCTTTGCACACCTAGAAAGCTGGCCTGGACTCAATTAGTCAAGTTCATCATCTAACAACCCATTTGACAAATAAGCATTAAAAATTGGGAAACTTTTAGTTGTGAATTGTGGTCCCTTGTTTTCTCTCCATGCAGTTTGGGTTCTTTTGCATATTAGGGAAATTACAGGAGAGAAATATTGTACTCATTCAAAAATGCATGAAAGATTTCGTCTTTGATTTTCTTGGAGTAGTTCACGTTGACCAACATGAAGGGTGCACTGTTGCTCCGAATAAGAAGCAAAATACGCAGTTTTCTTTTCAAAAGAAACCCAAAAGAAGCTTACATATATTTTTGTAACATTACAGTAAAGGGTCACAGGACAAAAACCGCAGGCGTACCTTTAGTATCGCAACAGATAAAGGCGAGTTTTATGAGGTTTTCTGTTTTGTACTAGAGCAGCACTAGTCCAAACCCCATTCAGGAAAAGGCACATGTTTTCTCTATTTTATCTGTTCGCACTATCCAGCTGGCTATGTTTTGCGAAAATCAATCTTGCTTTAAGTTATGAACACCTGTCTCGTCAAAAACAACAGACCAAAAAAAAAGTGACTCATGTATTCCAATGGGCCGAAATTTGTTTTCAAAATCACTTTCTAAAATAATGCAGACCTAAGCTTGTTAGCCCTTGAGCATGGAAGATTAAGAATGGTGATCTAATTGTGGCATTTAAGTCGATTAAGGGATTTGATAAGGTAGACAGTTATAAATTATTTCCTCTGATGAGAGGTCCAGATCGAGAAAATGAAAGCTTAAAATTCAAACTAGATCATTCATCTAGAGAAGAGCACCTCTTCACACAAAGGACAGGAGAAATCGCAAACTGTTTCCCTCAAAAGCTGTTGAAGCTGGGGATCAATTACAAATTTTAAAATGGAGCTTGATAGATTTGGTTCAGACAAGGATGTTAAAGGATCTTGTAGTCAAGATGGAGTTAAGATACAGATTGGCCAGTACCTAATTGTATGACAAAATTACTTCTATGGTCTGAATGTTCTTATGTTCATTCCTTTTTAGGTATAAACAGGTGACCAATTCCCACCAATTTTATGTCATTGCACACAGTCAAATACTACACCATGGGATTCAAAGGGAAAACTTATCATTGAGGCTAAGCCAAGGAATATTGGCGCAATCTTCAAGCACAGAGTGATTGTCAAGATATTGGACGAACTTTATACTGTCAATGCCCACCCAGCATAAGAAGTTACTCAATTTTATGGTATCTGTTTCTAGTGTACTCCTTGTCTTTTAATAGGGGAGATGACAGCCTAGTAGGACTATCACTAGAATTTTAATCCAGGGACCCTACTAGTGTTCTGGGGACTTGGGACTTGGATTTGAGTCCTGCCATGGCAGATGGTGGAATTTGAATTCAATAAATATCTGGAATTAGTGTAATGATGGCTATGAAATCATTGATGATTGTAGGTAGAAACCCATCTAGCTTACTAATGCCCTTTAGGGAAGGAAACTGCTGGTGTGGCCTACACTTAACTCCAGATCCACAGCAATGTGGTTGACGCTTAACTGCATTCAGGGCATTTAGGGATGGGTATTAAATGCTTGCCCAGCCAGTGATGCCCACATCCCACGTATGAACTTTGAAAAATTATGAAAATCAATGAAAATGGCACTTAAAGGAAATGATCCAAGGGGATGAACGATGCACCCAAATTACTCATATGAAATAACCAATGAAAGCCGGATTTTGAGCAAGTCAGATGAGAATGTATGAACCCATTGACTCTGTTGCTTTCAGCTGTCAACTAGTATGGCTGCTTCAATCATATGCATTTTTGCTGTGACAGGAAACTCGTGACATTATCTAACATCATTGACATTGACAATGTCCCCTAATTAGGAAAAGACAAAGGTCCTGGTACTGATTACTAAAATCTTGCTAGGAATATTACCTCATACTGGTATCATATCAAAACCCGCTCAACTGACCTTTTGAGATTCATCATACAATGAATGGCTATAGTGTAGGAAGGCCATTGATTGCCAAATTAATTGAACACAGAATGAGTCAGTGCCTTCAGAAATGTAAAGGGAGAAAAAATAAAACCATAAAAATACATAGTTAACAGGTTTTAACCTTGCCTGGAATCAAATACAAACTGATTTTATTTTTCTTATGTTTGTTTCATTGGATCAATGTGATCACAGTAAGTGACAAACATTTTCAAGTGCCCAATTAACAATGTGCTAGTTAACGCTCAGTAACCTGTACTTTTTATAAACTTTTGCTCTTTACCAGAAACAAATTGCAAGAGACACATTGGTAGGAAAGAAAGTCTGGTTTAAAAAAAAACAAATTATTGATTCAGTCATATTTTAGTCAAAATGACAGAATTTTTCAAGATCTCAAGAATGAGCAGGTTATCACATAGTGTAGATGCCTGCCGCCCACAGACAGAAATCTCATCAACCTTACAACTTCAGTATCAATAGACTGCTCACTCCCATCAGACCCTGACAGTGAGGTGAGGTCTCAGAACAACTGGAACCTAAGTATCTGTAAATTGAACAACATTCAGGTAAAGGAGATTATGGGAAGGAACGGAGCTAGGGGCTTAGGGAGAAAGGGTGTTTCAAAACAACTCAGCTGTATGAAACAATAAGAGGGTATGCAGTGAGTCTTAAATATAACACTGTGAAAATAATATACCGAATAATGAAATTGGAGCAGGTTCAAAATACAGAATGGAAAGAAAGTTCACAACAGACAGTCCTTGAGAAAGAGAGTTTGGAAATTAGGGGTGAGTCAAAAATTAACTGTGAAAGATCACTCTTTTTCATTCTGTCTTGGGTTGAGGAGTTGGCCCTTACATGTGTCGCTTGGGAAATTTAGTTTAATGACAAGGGGCATAGATTTGAGGTAAAGGACAGACAATTTGGTGGAGATGCGAGGAAATATTCTTTGACTCAGAGGGGGATGGGAATCTGGAATTCACTGCCTGGAAGGATGGTAGAGGCAGAAGCCCTCATAACATTTAAGATGCATTTAGATGTACGCGTGCAGTTCCAAGCCATAAAAGGTTCTGGGGCAAATGCTGGAAAATGAGTTTAGAATAGTTGCAGACTTGATGGACTGGAGGACTTTTTTTACTATGTTGTAGACCTTAATGACTCTATGACTAACAGTGGCTTGGCATCAGCACTAGTGACCAAGCTGGTTGAGTGCTAAAGGCTTGAGTGCTGAAGGATTGATGGGGTAAGTTCTGACTGTGAGGACAGCATGTCAATTAGACAAGAAAGACAAAAGAGAGTCAGAATATGCTGTAACTATGAAGAGCTAAACTGCATTTATTTCAATGAAAGGAGTCTTATAGGTAAGGCTGATGAACTCAAGGCATGTTTAAGAACATGGGATTGGGACGTCATAGCTATTACAGAAACTTGACTGAGAGATGGACTTATAACTCAATGTTCCCTGTTTTAGATGCTATAGGAAGATAGGAAAATAAAGGAAAGAAAGGGATAGGGTAGCATTTCTGATTGAAAAATACATTACCGATGTAATGAGGGAAGATATTTCTGAAAAAATCTTCCAGTGAAAATATATGGATAGAAATTACAAATAAGAAATGAAAGATCACTATATTGTCCTATAGGCCCCCCAATAGTAAGAGAGAAATTGAGAAACAAATATGTGAGAAGATCTCAGATATATGTAAGCATAATATGGTTGTAAGAATGGGAGATTGTAATTTTCTAAACATTGACTGGGACCACCACAGAGTTAAAGGTTTGAATAGTGAAGAATTTGTTAAATGTGCTCAAGAAAATTTTCTTTATCAATATGTGGACGTTTCTACCAGAAAAGAAACAAAACTAGACCTTCTTTTGGCCACAAGGCAGGGAATTGACTGAAGTCAAAGTGGAGGAACACTTTGGGTCTAGCGATCGTATATCTATTAGTTTTAAAATGGTTATGGAAAAGAATAAGCCTTCCATAAAAGTTAAAGTTTTAATTGGAGTAAGGCAGATGTTAATGGTATGAAACATGAACTTTCAAAAGTTGATAGGTGTAGACTGTCCGCAGGTAAA
Source organism: Ginglymostoma cirratum (assembly GCA_024137785.1). NCBI lineage: Eukaryota > Metazoa > Chordata > Chondrichthyes > Orectolobiformes > Ginglymostomatidae > Ginglymostoma > Ginglymostoma cirratum. Next base: position 65,865,392 of record JAHRHZ010000133.1, read on the forward strand.
AGGATATCAGACAAGTTGGAGGCGTTCAAGAGTGCGATAATGAGAGTTCAGAGGCATTATGTTCCTGCTAGAGTGAAGGCTAAGGCTGGTAAGATTAAGGAACAATGCTGAATGAAGATATTAAGGTTCTAGTCAAGAATAAAATAGAATCTTTTTTCTTAGATATAGACAACTTAGTTCAATTGGATCTCTTAATAAATATAAAGAGTGTAGGTGCATTCTTAAGTGAGAAATCAAGAAGGCAAAGTAGGAATATGAGATAACATTGGGAGATAAAGTTAAGGATAATCCAAAGAGGTTCTACAAACCCATTAGGAGCAAGATGGTAACTAGAGAGAGAGTTGGGCCTCTTAAAGTTCAAGGAGGTCATCTTTGTGTTGAACCCCAGGAGATGGGAGAGATACTAAATGAATATTTTGAATCAGTTTTTACCATGGGGAAAGAAATGGAGTCTAGAAAAAGTAGAGAAATAAACTTTGCTGTTTTAAAAACAGTTCACATTACAGAAGAGGAAGTTTGGGAGGTCTTAGAGAATATAAAGGTGGATAAATCTCTGGGACCTGATCTACTGCATCCAGTATGTTGTGGGAAGGAAGTGAGGAATTTACAAGACCCCTTGCAGAAATATTTGAATCATTTATAACTATGGGTGAGGTGCCTGATGACTGGGTGGTGGCTAATATTGTACCTTTGTTTAAGAAAGGCTGTAAAGAGAAACCAGGGAACTATAAACCTGTGAGTCTCCTTCGGTTCTGGGTAAATTGTTGAAGGTGATTATAAAAGATAGGACTTATGGACATTTAGAGAGACAAAAATTGATTAGGGATAGTCAGCATGGTTTTGTGCAAGAAAAATCATGTCTCGCAAACTTGTTTGAGTTTTTTGAGGAAATTACTAAAAAGATTTATGATGACAGAGCAGTAAAATCAAATCTAATACGATTTTAGTAAAGCCTTTGACAAGGTTGTGCATAGTAGACTAATTAATAAAGTTAGGTATTCAGGGTGAGCTTGCCAATTGAATACAGAATTGGCTTAACGGCAGGAGACAGACAGTAATTGTGGACGGTTGCTTTTCAGAATGGAGGCCTGTGACCAGGGATGTTCCAAAGGGATCAGCCCTTTTTATTTGTCATTTATATAAATGATTTGGATGTGATTATAGAGGGCACGGTTAGTAAGTTTGCGGATGACACCAAATTTGGTGGCACAGTGGACAGTGAAGAAGGTTTCCTAAGATTACAAAGGGATCTTGATCAAATGGGTATATGGGCTGAAAAACAGCAGATGGAGTTCAATCTGGGTAAGTGTGAGCTATTGTATTTTGGCACAATGAACAAACGTAGGACTTATACAATTAATGGTAGGGCCTTGGGTAGTATTGTAGAACAGAGGGACATAGGGGTGCAGGTACATAATTCTTTAAAATTTATGTCACATAGAGAAGGATGGTTAAAAAGCCATTTGAATGCTTGCCTGTCCTGTACAACCTCAACATAACATCCCAACTCCTATACTCAAACAACTGAGTATAGGAGTTGGGATGTTATGTTGAGGTTATACAGGACATTGGCGAGGCCTCTACTGGAATACTGTGTCCAGTTCTGGTTGCCCAGTTATAGGAAGGATATTATCAAGTGGGAGAGGGTTCAGAAGAAGTTTATCAGGATATTTCCGGGTGTGAAAGGTCTGAGTTATATGGAAAGGCTGGATAGTGTGGGATTTTTTTCACTGAAGCGTAGGAGGTTGAGAGGTGACCTGATAGAAGTTTATAAAATGATGAGAGGTATAGATAGAGTTGATGGTGGTTGTCTTTTCCCTAAGATGAGGATTTTCAAGACTAGGGGGGCACATTTTTAATGTGAGAGGAGAGAGATTTAAAAAGGCATAAGAGGAAAATTTTTTACACAGAGGGTGGTTCGCAAATGGAATGAGCTTCCTGTCGAATTGGTGGATAGGGGTACAATTACAACATTAAAAGACACTTGGATGGATATATGAATATGAAAGGTTTGGGGGGATTTAGGCCAGGAGCAGGCAGATGGCACTAGTTTAGTTTAGGATTATGGCCTGGTTGGACCAAAGGGTCTGTTTCTGTTCTGAATAACTCTGTGACTCTATGACTCTATGACATTACTGCCGGACTGGGTCTGTGGCAGATGGTAAGGGCGCAACAAGAGGGAAAAACATAGTAGACATCATTGTCTCAAATCTGCTTTCTGAAGCTGCTGATATCAGTGACAGAATCAGTAAGCATGACCACTTCATGGTCCATGTGGAGACAAAGTCCCGACCTGATATTGAGAATACTCTTCATTATGTGTGGAGCCACCACTGTGCTAAATGGGATAGACTTTCAACAGATTCAGCAACTCAAGACTGGGCATCTGAATGACGAGATCTCTTTCATTTACCTTGACCAACAGACAAACTTGAAAGGTTTGATTGGTGTTTATTCATTCGTACGCCAGGGAGACTGAATCTTCCGAGGGGGAAACTGTAGCTAGCTGTGCTGTTTCAAAATATTGTTTTTTTTTAATATATTACCTTTATGTGGGTGTTATATTGTTTGAAAGTACCTTTGATCACTAATACATGTGATTTCATTCATCCAACCATAGTCAAATTCCATTCTGTCATTTGAATAGCAAATAACAACAGGACATGCGCACAGGAAGAAGGAGAGGTCAAGCAGTGGCCAACTACCATGTCTATAATCTTGTTTTGATGGGATACCTAATCCTTACGGACTGAAACATTGTATCTGTTTATTGCCAGAGTACAATGACCTAATGTCTTAGGGTGGCATATCTGGCCTTCTTCCCATAGTAAAGGTACTATATGTTCTGGGCCTAGCATTAATCACACAGTGGTGATATCATTTCACTGTCTTGTATCATTCTTTTATGTCTCTGAGACATGACCATTTGCTTTAATACTTTCTCTTCCGTTTTTGCCCTGTTTGTTCTGCTCATATGTCTGATCACATGCAAACTTGATATGCTGGATTAACTCAAGTATTTTTCCCAAACTACATTTCTTGCTCCGAATCCTATCTTGCCTAAGATTATTTGAGCTTTTATTTTCATTGATTTTCCCCTTTCAGCATCTACAAGGCACTGTAGGCAATTAGCTACAGCGAAACTGTACTCCTGCAATCTGATGGCCCAGCATTTCCCCTGTTCGAAATTACCATCAAACTCAGGGATCAATACTGGTTCAATGAAGAGTGCAGGAGGATTTGCCAACAACAACACCAGGTATCCCTAAAAGTGAGGTGATAGAGTGAGCTAAGCAATTCGACAACCAATGATTCAGACCTAGCTCTGCAGTCCTGCCACATCCAATCTTGAATGGTGGTGGACAATTAAGCAACTCACTGTCAGAGGAGGAGACTCCAGAAATATTCCCATCATCATCTGAAAGTTTCTCGTGACCCACTCAGCATCCTGATTTAGAAATATATTGCCATTCCTTCAATGTCATCCTGTCTAAATCCTGGCACTCCCTGCATGGCATTGTGGGCTTGTGTAGACCAAATGGACCAAGAAGACAGATTGCTTCTCAGGCCAGCTTCTCAAGGGCAACTATGGATCAGCAGTCAGTGCTGGTTCAAACAGTGACATGCATATCACATGAATGAATGAGAAACCTAGCATGAAACCTATGTTTGGCAGGGCCAGTTGTATTTTTATATTAAGTTTCATCCCTTGCATCTTCTTCCACAAAACGGTGGAATGCCTATCCAGAACATTACCTTACAATAAGACTTTTGGAATATTGGTTCCTGGAAACACTTTCCTTTAGAGCTCTTGGACATGTACTCAGTTTAATGGGCTGCTGTCTGTTACTGTGAGCTGAGCACCTCTGAATGGCGAGCTATGTCCGCAGTAATATTGGACAGTTCCAGGTCCAAAGAACAAAAATTCTCAAAGTTGCATCAAATGCCAAAATGAAGGAATTTGTGCAAAGGTGCACGTCAGGTCTTCAAGTAAAATAATGTTGGTGACATTGGAATGTACAAAGATCGACAACATTTAGAAAATGTTAATCAGATTCTTCAATAAGGATAGAAACATGAGGTACCAGAGGAGGCCATTCAGCCCTTCAAGCTTGTCTGTCTGTCAATTACTATGATTGTACCTCAACTACTTTACCTGCTTGTACCCTACATTGCTGACACATTCTATCAATCTTAGTCTTGACATATCCTCTAACTCTTGAACCCTCCTTATCATAGAATCAGAGAAAATAGAAGCAGGAGTAGGCCATTTAGCCCTCTGAGTCTGCTCTGCCATTGAATATGATAATGGACAATCAATTAATCCTGTCCCCACATTCTCCCCCTTCCCTTTGATCACTTTAATTCCTATGAGCTAAATTTGACCCTTCCAGAATTTGCAGCTTTTGCAATTTCCAATACACTATTAATTTCCTGAAGAATAACGGCCACTGTGATTGCTTTATGTTCACTTAATCAATCCTTTTTTGAGGAACCCATGGGGGATGAAATTCATCTGTGCAGGCTGTTTTAAGCCTTCCTCATTGATATCATTGAAGACCACCACAGTAGCAGCCATAACACCAGGGAACTGATGTGAGCCTGCACAGAGCTGCACCACACGAACAAGATAAGCCTCCCAAACGTTTCTCGGTGATAGTTGCGATGCAAGTGTGAAGCAGGAGGGATATATCGGGTTGCTGCAATCAGCAAGCATGAGGCTTCTGCCAACTTCAGCTATCAGTTGAAGCTCAACACACGCCTTAGACGTATAATTGAATATCTCTCGGTCCGTGAGCCCATTTAAAATCAGGCCTCAGAATAAACCCTGGGGAGAGCCATAATCAGTTTGGCTGTAGGCGCTGCACAAGATGTGGGGCAAGGAGAAGTGATATGTGGAATGTCCACAGGAAATGGGTCAGTGAAAGTTAAATATAAAATGAGTGTGAAGAAAAATAACCAAATCTAGGACACTCTGTACAAATTTCCAAATAAATACAAATAGCAACTCAGTAAAGATATCCCGCAATAAAATACCAATAAAATCCAAAATAAATGGCAGGGGGAGGATGTTAATTTTAAAGATAAAGGCCCTGAAAGTGGAGCAGAGGATGTGGGGAAATAAAACAAAATAAATAAAATCTAAAGTAGCTTTCAATTCTGCACCAGATGGGTATTCTTGTGTTTTCTGCTCTTTTAAGAGCGTTTCAGTTCTTTGTGGCTTCAGCAAAGTAACGGAAATCCCCATCCAGTCCACGATTGATGACAGCAACACTAGCTACTGATTTCTGACCCTTGATAATATTATCTAGATCATTAGATACATCCTCCAAAAACAGTTTGGTTGATTCTTGGGCTTAGATTAGGTTAAATCACAAGAACACAGAGCTCCCAGTAAGGAGAGGAAGTGCTGGAGGTCTTAGAAAACATAAAGGTAGATAAATCTCCAGTACCTGAGCAAATGTATCGCAGGACATTATGAGAAATTAGGGAGGAAATTGCAAGGCCCCTAGCAAAAATATTTGCATCATCTATAAATTCAGGGGAAGTACCGGAGGACTGGAGGGTGGCTAATTTTGTGCCATTGTTTAAGAAAGTCTGTAAGGAGAAGCTTGGAAACTATAGACCTGTGAGTCTGACATCAGTGGTGGGTAAGTTGTAGGAGATGATTCTGAAAGATAAGATTTACATGCATTTGAAGAGGCAAGGATGGATTAGGGATAGTCAGCATAGTTTGGTGGGAGGAATATCATGTCTCACAGACTTGACTGAATTTTTTAACAAAAACCTAAGAGATTGGTGAGGGCAGAGTGGTAGAGGTTGTTTACTTAGACTTTAATAAAGAATTTGACAAGGTTCAACATGGTAGACTAATTAGTAAAGTTAGGCCACATGGGATTCAGGGTGAACTTGTCAATCTAATACAAATTTGGCTTTATGGTAGGAGGCAGAGGGTGGTGGTGGTGGGCGGTTGTTTTTTGCACTCCTTTGACCAGCGGGGTTCAGTACTGGGTCCACTTTTGTTTATCATTTGTATAAATGATTTAGATGAGAATATAGGAGGCATGGTTAATAATATTGCAGATGACACTGAAATTGGTGGTATGGTGGACAGTGGAGAAGGTTATCTAAGATTACAAAGAGAGCTTGATCAACTGGGTTGAGGAGTGACAGATGGAGTTAAATTTGGACAAATGTGAGACATTGCTTTTTGGTAATACAAACAAGGGCAGAACTTATACAATTCATGGTAGGTCCCTGGGTAGTGCTGTAGAGCAGAGAGACCTAAGGGTTCAGGTACATAATTCTTTGAAATTTGCATCATAGGTAGAAAGGGTGTTAAGAAGGCGTTTAGCACACTTGCTTTCATTGCTCAGGCCTTCTGAGTTTAGAAGTTTGGACATCATATTTTGAGGTTGGTGAAGCCTCTTCTGGAGTATTATATGCAATTCTGGTTGCCCTGTTGTAGGACCGATGTTATTAAACTGGAAAGGGTTCAGAAAAGATTTACCAGGATTTTGCAGGGTTTGACATACAAAATAGATTGGATAGATTGAAGCTTTTTTCACTGCAGCGTAGGAGGTTTAGGGGGTGATCTTATTGAGGTTTCTGAAATCATGAGTGGCATAGATAATGCGAATGACAAAGGTATCTTCCCTAGGGTGGGGGAGTTCAAAACTAGGAGGCATATTTTTAATGCAACAGGAGAAAGATTTAGACAGGACATGAGGGGCAATTTTTTCCCCACAGAGAGTGGTTTGAGTGTGGAATGATCTGCCAGAGAAAGCGATGGATGCAGGTACAGTTACACTGTTTAAAAGATATTTGGATAAGTTCATGAGTAGGAAAGGTTTGGAGGGATGTGGGCCAAGCTCAGGCAGATGGGACTAGTTTAGTTTGGGAACATGGTAGGTGTGGACTTGTTGGCCCAGAGGGATATTCAGTTTTGGCCAGTTCAATTCAATAGGCAATTCAATAGGAACAGTATTTGAGCCACCTCTTTGTGCATTGGATCAAGTCACCAGATGCAACCTGTGGCCCATCAGTAACACATTTAGTTTTGCCCAAGGAAATTGTAAGGTGTTAGACATTTACTGAATTCATTGATAGAAACATCAATACAGAAGGGGGCCATTTTACCTACTGTGCAACTTAGTACATATTACTCGACTGTGTCAGTGATGGTGAAAGGGAAGTGGGCAGACATTTTAAATCATCCAAAGTTGTTACTTTTCAAGCATGGCAGATGACGGATAGGCTTTGTAGAATCAACAGTTGAATTATTTGCTGCAGAATGTCTAGTCTCTGACCTGCTTTTATAGCCATTATATTTATAACAGGGTGGCGATGGCCTAATGGTGTTATCGCTGGACTGTTAATCCAGAGACCCAGATGATATTCTGGGGACACAGGTTTGAACCCCACAACAGCAGATGGTGGAATTTTAATTCAATAAACATCTGGATCTAATGATGAACAATTGCTGATGAGAAACCTATCTGGTTCACTAATGCCCTTTAGGGAAGGAAACTGCCATCCTTACCTGGTCTGGCCTACAAGTCATTCCGTCCCCACATGTGGTTGACTCTTAACTGGCCTTGGGGCAATCAAGGATGGGCAATAAATGCTGTCTAGCCAGCAACACCCTCATCCTGTGAATGAGTATAAGAAAAAGATATTGCTAGTCCACTTCAGTTACTGATTAATTGTAGTCCCCAGCATGTTGATATTGGGGAATTAAATGATGTTAAAGCCATTGAATGTCAAGGGGTGATGGTTAAATTCTCTTTTGTTAGAGATGGTCACTTCTTGCTACTCGTATGGAGCAAATGTTGCTTACCACTTGTCAGCCCAAACCTGGATGTTCCCTGCATTTGGATAAGGGCTGGTTCAGTATCTGAGTAGTCACTAATGGTGCTGAACATTTTGCAATCTTCAACGGACACCCCAACATCTGACCTGACTTTAGAGGGAAGGTCATTGATGAAGCAGTTGAAGATGGTTGCGCCTCGGAAGCTTACTGAGGAACTCCTGCAGCGATATCCTGGAACTGAGGTGGCTGACCTCCAGCAGCAATGACCAAATTCCAATGTGTCAGGCACAGTTCCAACCAACAGAGAGATTTCCAACTGATTCCCGTGATTTCAGTTTTGCTAAAGCCATTTATACCACACTATTTAGAAGAAAGAAGAACGTAGAACTGTACAGCACAGGAACAGGGTCTTCAGCCCACAATGTTGTGCTGAACATGATGCCAAATTAAACTAATACCTTCTGCCAGCCATTGGTTTGTATCCCTCCGTTCCTTGCATACTCATGTGCTTATCTAAAAGTCTCTTAAATGCCCTTGTCCTATTTGCATCCACCAGCGCCGCTGGCAGTGCATTCCACACTCCTACCACTCTCTGTGTAAAGAAACTTGCCCCTCACATCTCCTTTGAAAATTCCCCCTCTCACTTTAAATGTATGCCTTCTCATTTTAGACATTTCCACTCTGGGAAAAAGGTTTTGACTGTCAACCCTATCTATGCATCTCATAATGTTATACAGGTCTATCAATTCTCCCCTCAGCCTTCGCTGCTCCAGAGAAAACAACACAAGTTTTTCTAGCCTCTCTTTGTAGCTCATACCCTCTAATCCAGGCAGCATCCTGGTAAACCTCTTCTGCACCCTCTCCAAAGCCTCCATATCCTTCCTGTAATGTGGTGACCAGAACTGAATGCAGCACTCTAAGTGTGGCCTAACCGAAGTCTTATAAAGCTGCACCATGACATTCTGGCTCTTGTACTCAATTCCCCGATCAATAAAGGCAAGCATGCCATATGCCCTGTTTACCAGCCTATCTGCTTGCGTGGTCCCTTTCGGGCAGCTATGGACTTGAATCCCAAGATCCCACTGTACACCAATGCTGTTCAGGATCCTGCAATTAACTGTATACTTTTCCTGAACATTTGATCTGCCAAAGTGCAGCACCTTGCGCTTACCCGGATTAAACTTCATCTGCCTTTTCTCCGCCCATATTTACAATTCATCTATATCCCACTGTATCTTTTGATAAACTTCTACACTATCCACAATGCCACTGATCTTTGTATTCCTATATCCCTTCTTGAACAGAGGAACAATATTAGCTATTTGCCAGTCCTTCAGGACCTATCCGGTGGCTAATGAGGATACAAAGATCTTAAATAAGGCCCCAGAAGTCCCCTATCTTGCTTCTCTCAACAACCTGGGGTAGGTACCATTGTGCCTTGGGGACTTATCCGCCTCAATGCTTTTCAAGAGACCCAACACCATTTCTTTCTTGATCCCAAAATGCCCTGGCATATTAGCATGCTCTACACAAATCTCATTACCCTCCATATCCTTCTCCTGCATGAATACTGATGCAAAGTACTGATTTAGGATCTCACCTACATCCTCTGTCTCCAAGCACAAGTTCCCTCCTTTATCCTTGACTGGTCCTATACTCTCCCTGGTTATCCTTTTGTTTTTAATGTACCTGTAGAATCCCTTAAGATTGTATTTAAGCCTACTTGCCAAGGTCATTTCATGACCCCTTCTTTCTCTCCTAATTCCCTGCTTGAGTTCCTTCCTGCTTTCCTTATATTCCTCATGGGTCCTGTCCAATTTTAGCTTCCTAAACCTTATGTATGTTTCTTTTTACCTTATGACTAATTTCATAATCTCCCTCACTATCCAAGGGTCTCTTTCCTTGCCATTCTTGTCTTTCCTCCTTACTGAAAGGAGTAATTACCTTATCAGCAGTTCTTTAGAAAATACTCACATGTCAAATGTGGCCCTGTCTGATAACAGCTCCTCCCAATTAATGCTGCCTAGCTCCTGCCTAATACTGATGTAACTTGCACCCCCCCAAGTTTAGTACCTTCTTGCAAGGTGCTGACTTATCCTCGTTCATAGCTGTCTTAAAACTTAAGGAGTTGTGATTATTGTTTCTAAAATGCTCTTCCACTGAAAGGTCAGTCACCTGGCCGGGCTCATAAACCAATACAAAGTCCAATGTGGCTCCTCCTCTCATTGGACTATCCACACACTGTTTGAAGAAAACCCTCTTGGATGCACTTGACAAAATCTGCCCCATCTAAGCCTCCTACTCTAAGGGAGTCCCAGTGAATATTGGGGAAGTCAAAGTCACCCTACTGTGACATCTATGTTTTTATTGTATCTTTCCATAATCTGCTCACATATTTGGTCCTCAAAGGCTCAGTGGGTACTTGGGTGCCTATCGTGTAATCCTATCAGAGCACTTGCACCCATCTCATTGTTGAGGTCTACCCATATTGCCTCAGAGGATGTGCCCTCCAATATGTCCTCTCTGAGTGCAGATGTAACGTTATCCCTGCTTAGTAATGTATAACTGAGGAGAATGATACAATAAACCTCATTTGCTGGGATCAGTGCAACTTCAAAGCCACTTGAGCAGCTTGACAGAACCCAGGACAAATCAAGCCACTGAACTGGCACCACATTCACAGATATTCAACCCCTCCACCACTGGTGCTAAGTAACAGCAGAAGATGGTGCAGAATTTTCCAAAGTTTGCTTAGATAGCACCATCCAAACCCAAAACCACTTCCATCTAGAAGGACAAGGACAGCAGCTAAGTTGGAACGCCCCCACCTGCAAGTTCCCTTCTAAGCTAGTTGCCATTTTGACTTGGAAATATATTTCCATTGATTCAATGCCGTTGGGTCAAAATCCTGGAACTCCCTCCTTAACATCATTGATGGCTCACCTACACTAAATGTCTGCAAAGGTTCAAGAAGGTAGTTCTCCCAACCCCTCAAGGAACACTAGGAATGGCAATACATGTTCTCACAGTTAACACCAGCCAGATGCGATGAATAATTTTTAAAAATTGTAAGGGGAGGGTTGGTGGGGCGAGGATGTGGGATGGGAGGCAGTAATGGGTAGAAGGCAGGCTGGGGGAGATTTTGGATCTAAGCTCAGTCTGGCAAGCTTTAACCTTCCCATCGATGTGGTATTGAAAACAATCTTCAAAAGCCAAGTGTGAGTTGCCATAAAAATTGAAAGGCGTGAGTCATGAAATCGGTCTCTTTTAAAGAGATCTTGCGGTCCTCTGTTTTAAGAGTGCCACATATCTCTGTTCATTTCCCTTCTCTCTTGCTATATGATTACACTGAGTGTGGTCAGTGTGAGGAGGTCAATGTCGGCTGCTGTGTTGACCACAGAGTCAGCATAAAAGTGCAGCTTCAAGGTGATCTCTAAGCAAAGTGTGCACCTTGACCAATGAGCAAGCAGCCTGCACTTGAGGAAGAAAGAAAGAAACTCTAATCTAATCTTGATTTAACCACAAGTCACATAACCTAGTCTCATAGCAGGAACACTTACAAAAAGATGACAGTCAGCAAAAATGTTAATAGAGGTGATGGATACAAATACTGTTAAGTGAAAGGGTGGAGTACAATAATGTGATTATTGATCAAATCCAGATTTTCGAATTAACAATAGGATACAGAAATGCTCAAGAATTTGATTCATTTGCCTGGTCCCAAAAATCAATAAAAGTCTGATGGTGGCTTATGTCCTTTGAGGGTTTCTTTCTTCCAAAAAGCGGTCACCTCTCTCTCTCTCTCTCTCTCTCTTTCTCTCTCTCTCTCTCCCTCTCCTCTCTCCCTCAATCTCTCTCAATGTGTTCGGCTTGCTTTCCTTGGGCAAACTGTCATCAACTTCCCTGTGAAGTCCTTCAATGGAAAGGATCTGGTAACTTTCTGAATTTAAGCCCATTTCCCCTCAGCATTTCTTTAAAAAAAGAAAAATTCATCCCTTAAGATGTGGACAGCCTTACTAGTATTTTACCGTAGAGTCATAGAGCAGGGAAACAGACCCTTTGGTCCAACCAGTCCGTGCCAACCATAATCCCGAACTAAACTAGTCTCACATACCTGCTCCTGGCCCATATCCCACCAAAACTTTCCTATTCATATATCCATCCAAATGTCTTTTAAAAGTTATAATTGTATGCACATTTACTACTTCCTCAGGACGTTCATTCCACACACGAATCGCCCTCTGCGTAAAAAATTTGCTTCTTATGTCTTTTTAAATCTCTCTCTTCCCACCTTAAAAATGTATCCCCCTGTCTGAAATTCCCCATCTTAGCGAAAAGACAACTACCATCAACTCTATCTATACCTCTCATCATTTTGTAAACTTCTATCAGGCCATCTCTCAACCTCCTATTCTCCAGTTAAAAAAAAGGTCCCAGCCTACCCAGCCTTTCTTTATAACTCAAAACTTCCATTCCTGGCAACATCCTGGTAAATTTCTTCTGAACCCTCTCTGGTTTGATAGTATCCTTCCTATTACTGGGTGATCAGAAAGGGACACAGTATTCCAGAAGAAGCCTCACCAATTTCCTGCACAACCTCAACATAACATCCCAATTCCTATACTGAACGATTGAGCAATAAAGGCAAGCGTGCTTTTTTAACCATCCTGTTGATATGTGATGCAAACTTTAATTAACTAAGTACCCACACCCCTAGGTCCCTCTGTTCTGCAACACCAGCCAAGGCCCTACCATTAATTGTATAAGCCCTACCCTTGTTTGTTGTACCAGAATGCAACACCTCACATTTGTCCAGATTGAACTCCATCTGCCATTTTTCAGCCCATTGACCCATTTGATCAAGATCCCTTTGTAATCTTAGAAAACCTTCTTCACTGTTGACAATGCCACCAATTTTGGTGTCATCCGCAAACTTACTAACCATGCCTTCGATATTCTCATCCAGATCATTTATATAAATGACAAACAAAAGAGGACCCAGAACCGATCCCTGTGGAACATTAAATAAAAACCAAAAAAACTGCGGATGCTGTATATCAGGAACAAAAACAAAGTTGCTGGAAAAGCTCAGCAGGTCTGGCAGCATTTGTGAAGGAGAAAACAGAGTTAGC
>JAHRHZ010000133.1:65878736-65903650 GCA_024137785.1 Ginglymostoma cirratum
TTTCTAGCAACTTTGTTTTTGTCCCTGCGGAACATTGCTGGTCACAGACCTCCGGTCCAAAAAGCAACCCTCCACTCTTACCCTCTGTCTCCTGCCGTTAAGACAACCAAATTATGAAAGTGGTTGGGTGATATTCAAAATTTCAACTGCTCAGCACAAATTAAAATTCTCCAGTGATCAGTTTATGGCTGCTTAAAAGCCTGAACTCACCATCACCATGATTATCTGCCTTCCTGTCAGCTGAGAAAAGTGGCTGGTTTTCGATTGACAAACCAGGATGACCTGCCTGTTGAGTTAAGAGGGGACACCCCCACCTATCTGAATAGGGGCCAATCAGATGGACAGTGTTGGGAGGCAGGACATGACGACTGAAGTCCACATTTCTACTCTTGCCTCTGAACCTCCTAATCACACTCTTTCTGCAGCCCTCAACCAATGAGACCCAATAGAAAAACGCTTACCCTCTCGTTGTTTAAATATGTAAAGCTTACTTCCAGTAGTGATTTCTAGGGCCCCCAATCCTGATAACCTCTGAATGGCTGGCATCTTCTCACAGAGCAAGACTTCAGCTTTGAGGCTCATGACACACCAGAGAGCTTGCTGCCTGATTGTAGCTTGATCCGGTGAGCTTTCCTGCTAATTGGGGCTGGGAATCAGTTGCCCTGATGAAACCCAGCCTCATACTACATGGACCGCTAGATCCTGGCACTCAGTTGGGAATTTGAACGTAACCCAGCCATTTTCATAATGTTGCTTCTGGCCTACGAATTATCAGATTACCAAAATTAACTTATTAACCTGAACTCCTAAGTGCTATCAACCATTTTTAAAAATTTGTTCACGGATGTGGGCATCCCTGGCAAGGCCAGCATTTGTTACCCGTCTCAATTCAGCCTGGAGAAGGTGGGAGTGAGCTGTTTTCTTAACCCACTGCAGTCCTTGGTGTGTAAGGACATCCACAGTGCTATACAAAAGAGGTTGCCAGATTTTGGGGTAGTTCCAACGTAGGGTGATACATGGCTTTAAGGGGAACTTGCAAGTGGCAGTACTTCCATACATTTGCTGCCTTGTCATTCCAGGTGATAGAGTTCAGGTTTGGAGGGTGTTGTCGAAGGACCCTTGACGATTTGGTGCTGTATGTCTTGTAGACTGCTGTTGCTATGTGGCAGTGGTGAATGGAGTGAATGTTTGTGGATGTGGTATCAATCAAGCACACTGTTTTGCCTAGACTGTGCCAAGTATCACAAGTCTTGTTGGAGCTGGACCTATCCAAAATTGGAGAGTATTTCACCACACTCTTGACTTGTGACGAGTTGGAAAGAAGTGAGTAATTCATTACAGAATTCCTAACAACACCTCAAAGATCCTGACAGTTCAAAGGTCAGGTCAACTTTCCTCTGATTGATTGCCCCCCTCAAGGTTGAGTTTCCCAGGGTGTTTTGCTGGCTTTCAGAGGCAAATTTGCTCACTGCCTTCGTGAATCTTGAGCATCGATCCATAGCCATGGACAAAGCAAAGAGGAATAGTTGCAAATCATAACAGGTTTCAGTGAGATCCAGGCTGCAGTTGTCAAATTCCAAGTCTCAAAGAGTCAGAAATGTAGATATTACCATTGTCATTTGGTAGCCACCAACTCTTTAAATGACCCTGTTTGCTCTCAATGTGCTAAGCCTATAGAGAAATTGGTCAGATCGACAGGAATGGACAGAAGTAATGCCTTGGGTTTTAGTTCAAGGTCCAGGTTACCAGACACCAGTTCAAGGCTGTGGTAGGTCTAAAAACTGTATAGGAATCTGGGTCTCTTGAATGCACTTATGATAGATATGGATCAGATGAGAAATTGATGTTATCGAGCAGGAAAGCAAAGAGTTGTACTCAGATAAGAAGAAAAGAAGCAGATGGACTAGGAGAGTGATAGGTTAGAAGATACAATTCCAGTAACCACAGTAAAAAAGAAAGTCAGAGATTCACAATTTATGAGCATCACTAACAGAACTGCAGCAGTGTATGTTATCTCAGTTGGAAATTACAAGAAGCCCCTAAGTCACAATTCCTCAAACAAACTGATGTGACACTAACCAGTTGTTCCAGGAGCAGTATTCCAGTGTGAGGTGAAGTTAGTGTTGGAGTGGGCTTTTCTTTTTTTATTCAATCAGGGGTGAGGTTGCTGCTGGCTTGGTCAGCACTCATCGTCCATCCCAGAGAACTTTTAAGAGTCAACCACGTTGCTGAGGGGTCTGGAGTCACATGTAGGCCAGACCATGTAAGGATGGCAGTGCCTTCCCTGAAGAACATTAGTGAACCAGATTTTTTTTTCCAAACAATCAACAATGGATTCATGGTCATCATTCAACTCATAATTGCAGATTTTTATTGAATGTAAATTTCACCATTTGCCACGGCAGGATTCAGACCTGGGCCCCCACAACATTACCTGGGTCTCTGGACTAACAGTCAAGCAATAATACACTAGACCATTGCCTCCCCTATGAATTCAGTGAGGCATCCTATTTCCTGTTCTTGGTCACGGTTGGAAGGGAACAAAGTCTTCCTGATGGGAAAGAATTGGCTTCAGGAGGTTCATTAACCAGGCTGAGTTATCCACAATAGGCGTCAGAAAGAATCTGAGACAACAAGGTGTAGAGCTGGATGAACACAGCAGGCCAAGCAGCATCAGAGGAGCAGGAAGGCTGACATTTCGGGTCTTGACCCTTCTTCAAACTCCAGCATCGGCAGTTCCTACTATCTCTCAGAAAGAATATGCCTGGTTATGTGAAAGTGCTGAGAACTTGAAGTGGCTTTGGAGTAAGGAGGACCAAGGAGAAAGTTAAACATCACAAGATCAAAATCAGGATGATGGACAACATACAGACAACAAGTTGCGAGGCTTTGTCTGTGTTTTATGCACAAATAGAAGTGGTATAGATTAATAAGAACAGAGGCAATTCAAAAGATGAAAAGCAGTGAATGTGTCACAGCCAAGGGAAAGGACAGAAATCACAGGCCTGGTAATTACACTAGCCCATACTTCTGACCAGAATACAGTGCTCCCCCCAACCCCGGTCACCAACCCGAGCATACCAGGCCCCCTACAGACCTGGGTGCCAGTTACAGGACCTTTGATTTCAGGAATATTTCTCAAGTAGTGATGATCTCAGTATGGAATGAAGCTGTCTCCTGTGGGGTTTTAAAAAAAAAAATCATCATTCCACCAAGTTTTGCAGAGATACTCTGAAAGGAGCTTCTACACGAACCACAAAGAGATAGTCCGCATGAATGAAGTGTCAAGAATCTATTTTTGGTAACCTAAGGTATAAATTTTGTGAAGTACGTCTCAGAATGAGAAATGGTCCAGCCAAGATTCTTTCAATCTATAGTCAAACTGAAGGAAAATAAAGGAATCAAGGCATGTTGATTTTTTTTTTGATGTGAAGGGATCATCTGTGGATCAGCTATGGATATAGTGAGCTCTTGATCACAGCACATGTTTAACAAAGGAGGATATACAGTCAAAATTCTGAGCCATGTAATTGAGTGACTGTCCAAAAGGCCTCCTTGGATTATCTCCACTCGCATAGGAGACCATGGAGTGTCACTCCTGGTTGTGTGTCAAGTGATATTCAAGAGAACTCCAAAAAAGGGAAATGCAACGTAATCTGAAATGTAATCTCCTGTGTGTTTTATCTCAGATTGAGACCATGATGGGAGAAAGAAAGAAGACTGGGAAAGGAACGTATGCACATTGTCCTTTTTCAAGAATAATAAGAACAGGGTTTAAAAGCCAGCTTTATCCCAGATCTGTGTGTGCTAGTGGATGAAAGTGTGTGCTGTGAGGACTACAACTTAGAACAATTCTAGTCATCCCTGTTTTGCAGGTATATGAGAAAGTTCTTTATTTTTGAAATGGAGAAGGAATGTTGTATAAAGCCTTTTCTCCTGTCCCTTCTTTTGAGGAGGTGAAAATAAATATATCTAACAATGGCTGCCTGTGTTTGAACATGTTAAATCATTTCCCAAATAGCAGACCAACAGAAACTCTGAAAATCTAAAACAAAGATAAAAACTGACACTCAATAGGTATGGCAGCACCTGTGAAGATAGAAGCAAAGTTAACATTTCACATCGCGAACTTTCATCAGAAGTAGGAAAAGTCGAAAAGGTATCCAGCAAGGGAAATATCAACTCCCCCCCACCCCCATTTCCACCCCCACCACTAGCAAAGGAAACCACTAAAAAGAATTGCTTTTATTGCTCAATTTTTTAAAATAAAAATCATCTATAAGTACATACAAACGTTTAAATCAGTTCTGTAATAGCTTTGCAGAGAAAAAAGACACACAGAACATTAGAATTTTGACATTTCTCAGAGTTTCCCTGTGGTTTGAAAAACAAAGTTATTTTCTACTTAGACAGGAAACTGTTTATATTCATTTTGAGGTAATGAGAGAGTCTGATAACTGAATGGAGCCTCATTACACTTTATCAGTTAGACCTTAAATGGGGTTCTTTCCCCACTGCGCCTTGGCCACAGCTTCCCCAAACTTTAGTGCATCCCTCAGCTCCTTGTCCTGGAGCTTGGAATGTGTCAGTCTGTAACATTCAGTCAAAGTCAATTCTTTGCACCGGAAGACCAACAGGTTTCAGGCAGACCAACGTGTATCTTTCACTGAGTTGATAGCTTTCCAGTCCCATCCACCACCACCCTCCTCCACCTGGCTGAGCTCATCTTCATTTTGAACAACTTCTCCATTAACTCCTCTTACTTTGTTCAGGTCAGAGGGATGACCATGGGTACTCACATGGGCCCCAGTTTTGCCTGTCCATTTGTAGGGTATGTGGAGCATTCTTTGTTCCAGTCCTACTTTGGCCCCCAACTACAACTCTTTCTCCACTACGTTGATGACATCATCAGTGCTGCTTCCCTTTCTCATCCAGAATTGAAAATGTTTATCAATTTTGCCTCCAATTTCTAACCTGTTCTCACCTTTACCTCATCTATCTCTGATTCCTCCCTTCTCTTCCTCGACATCTCTGTTTCCATTTCTGGAGATAGGCTGGCCTCTGATATCCACTACAAACTCATCAGCTCCCACAGTTACCCGGACTAGACATCCTCAAGCTATCCTTCCAGTTCCTCCCTTTTCATCACACCAGTTTCGATGATGCCAGCTTCCACAATGGGGCCTCCAACTTCTTGGTCCAGGGCCCTCCTCCACCTCCCACATGTAGGCCCTCACCCTTTCTCTTCCCTCCCACAACTGTGATACATTTCCCCTGATCCTCACTTACCATCCCACCAAACTTCACATACAAAGAATCATTATCTGCCATTTTGGCCACTTTCAGCAGCATGCCAACATTCAATACACATTCCCTTCCCCTCCCTTGTCAGCCTTACACACGCACTATTCCCTCCTCCACTCCCAACACCTCCCCATGGCACCTTCCCATGTAACTGCAGAAGGGAGTCACACCTGCCTGTTTACTTCCTCCCTCCTCATTCAGCCCACCTTTCAGGTGAAACAGTAGTTTACCTGCACTTCATTCAATCCATTCTACTATATTCGCTGCTCACAATGTGATCTCCTCTACAATGGGGAGAAGAAATGCAAACTGGGCGACCACTTTACAGAACACTTAAATTCTGTCTGCAAAAATGACCCTGAGCTTCCAGTTGCCTGCCACTTCAACACATCACTTTGTTCCCTGTCTAACGTCTCTGTGTCAGGTTTTCTACAGTGCTCCAGCAAAGCTCAGTGCAAGCTCGAAGAACATCACCTCATCTTTCACTTGGGGACCCTACATCCTTCAGTACTCAAAATCGAGATCAACAATTTTAGGGCCTGAGTACCTTCTCCCATGTTCTTTCGCCAACCCCTATACACCAGACCTTGTCACCACATGAGTTGCTACCAAAATCATCCCATCGTCAGCTTCTAATTGTCCTCACTAGTAGCTATTGATGACCCTTGGATGACCTTTACCTATGGCTTTGTCTGTCCACCTGTTTTCTCTTTCTCTAGGCTTCACCTCCACCTATCATTTACTCCTTACCCCTTTCCCACTCCATTTTCAGCATATATACCAACCTTTTCCTAACTACAATCAGTTCTGAAGAAGGATCACAGGAACGGAAGTAAACTCTGTTTTCTCTTCACAAATGCTGCCTGACCTGCTGAGTTTTTCCAGCAACTTCTGTTTTTATTTCTGTTCCTACACCCTCTTCATCATTTTCATGGCCATCTTCAGGACTGGTTTGTTGCCTGGTTCCACCTTCAATATAATTTGAGGCCTGTTAGGGCTTGGATTTACGAATGACTTAGGTATGTTTCTTCAAATGTGTTTTCTTCCTTCTTGATTTGTTCACAGGATGTGGGTGACACCAGCATTTATTGCCCTCTTTCATTGCGCAGAGGGCAGTTAATAGTCATTGCTAAGGACCTGGAGTCACTGTAAATCAGATGACGTAAGGTGATTTCCTCCCCTAGAAAAGCATTTGTGAACCAGTGTTGTTTTTAACAACAGTTGACAGTCATGGCTACATAGCTGCCATTAACTATTTATTCCAGGATTTTATCAATTTCATTTGCTATGATGGGATTTAAATCCATGTCCCCAGTATATTGGCCTGAAGTTCTGAATTACTAATCCAGTGATATTGCCATTACACCATTTCTCCCCTTAACTCCCCTTTAAACTATAACATTCTCTATACTTCACAATGTGTATGTCCTACTCTTTGACAGACTATTCCATCTCTCTTCACAGACTCCTCCACTTGACTGCTGATGTCAATGTTATGTCATGATATACATCATTGTTTCATTACCATAAACATTAACCTATTACTCTACAAATACCTTCTAAAGTCAGCATGATGCTGCAGTATAATGACCAGAATGATATTCAACACAGCAAGTTCATTATTCTATATAAAGTCATTATTATCTCTTGAGATGTAAGTTGTACCTCTCTCAGTATCTACCTTAAGGGTTATCATTGTCTCTGCTACCATTTTCCCATTACTGCTGTTGGGTTTGGTTAGAGATACAAATGATTATGCTGTTGAGTTATAATTGCTTCTTATAGGCTCAGATACCCATAAAGTGGATCTTAATAAATCCGCTTTAATTTTTACTCAAGCTTTCTAAAAAGATATTTTGGTTTTAGCTTAATTTTAATGTAAAATAGAGACACGCCTTTCAGGGTGGCTTTCGTCAACAGCTGGGCCCTTTGTAATAATGTGTAAATGTACATGTTGTCACTGCGAGTAACCACAGAAGATTTGCATATGATGTTGTAAGTACAGAATTACTTAGGCCTTGTACATTCCAGTGTAAATTTTACAGTTTATAGATGGCTAGGGGATAATCTTCCTCCGAACAGGATTAAAAACCTTTACTGTTTGATAAATGTCTTCAATTATTCCCCTACTGAGGAAGTGTGCCAGTTAATTTATGACTGTCAATAATTGGTTTAACATTTAACGAGCATAGAATTGACCTTTTGTACCCAGCAAGATACGAGGCAAATGGTCCTTTTTTTGTGTGTTGACTGGAAAATGTTGATCCAAGGATGCAGTAAATTTGATTTTCCTCGGACAGTTTGCACTCCTCATCTCGCTGTACCCCGTCCCCCTCCCTACAACCCCTGATACCCCACCCACATGCAGATGATGATGAATTTTTGCAGCACAACTTTAACAGTCAAGTCCATGATCTAGGAAGCAAGTTGTTCACTGTAGAATGAGTCAACACTACTCCAGACATTGCTCATGCCACTGGCGAAACAGTCCAGTTCTAAAGTTAAAGGATATGGAGTCCCTGTGCTGTTACTGGTAGCCTACATAACTGAGACTCCAGTCACAATTCCAGCAGTGCGAGGAAAAAAATGTGTACTTGAAATAAACATCAATGAATGCAGCTATTAATCTGGGGCTTCAAGCTTTAGTTAACAAAGTTTCTTGAGTACTTACATGACATAGAGCTGCATTGCTCTACTCCTTTCACTGCAAGCAGTGTGATTATTATTCAATTCCGCACTTTAAAAAGAGTGAAACTCAAATCAGTCAATACAAGTTCGGAGAGATTGGCAGTCTCCAAATGTCAATGTAGCTGTCATATTGACACTGTGTTATCTGCCCATTGCACCCACTGTACACACCAGGATGTTGGTCAGGACTTTTACATCAGTGCTTACACGTGAGAGATACACACCAGTGATGCTGGAGATGTACTTGTTTGCAAAGAGAGGATATTTATGCACTGCTATTACTGCCTGAGGTGGTGGACAGATGAATGCTTCTTCCTCCAACACTGGAACAGCTTGTCCCTGGTCTCAAACATCAGCTTCTGCCATTGCGACAAGGCATAAACTTGCACTTAATTTAACAGCAAATGTGATGAAATATAATTTGCTCCTTTATTTTAAGTGCTGTTTGCAAATTTGCCAGTCTATCCCTTCAGTGCAAACAGCCCTGTGTCAGTATTTGCTTGTACAGGATCAAGATGGAAAATGGCAACTGCTGTCAGTGAGAGTCACAGGATGTCTCACTTTCTCTTTCTCTCTCTCTTTCCCCAAATTAATATGTATCATTGAATCCACAATCAGTAATGTTTAATTATGAATCTGTGCTCCAAGAAGAATACGTTTTAAAATGAAGGTTATGTCTGCATCCCATGCTGTAATACTGTACATGTTGCTCGTGATTATTCTCATAAAAGCACCTTATCCTCTCACTGTACAAGAGTTTCTGATCATCCGCATCTTGTCCAGGCAATCGAACAAAAGTCTGTGGAGCAGTTGGGAGGGAGTGGTGATGAGCCATTACGGACGCAATTCACTTCCCACCCCAGGGAGGTAGATATTTACGTCAATTATTTAATTAATAGTTGCCTCCAATATTGTTCTACTGCTATATTTTCTGGTTACAATGATTCAGGCTTTTGGGGGGGGGGGGGGGGGGGGGGGGGGGGGGGGGCAGTTCCCCAAACTCTCATAGCTGAATTCACCTGACTTTCTGATCAACCCAAAATCAGGAAAAAGAAGTGAAACTAGAAGATCAGTTAAGAGTAATTGCATCCTATTTCAATAGCTTTTATTGATTGAGTCACTGCTGGACTACTGAGAAAAAAAAAGAGACTTTATTTTAAAAACGTGTTTGCACTGTACTTAAAGTGAAAACTTAACTTATATAATTCATTTAGGGGTGGCACAGTGGCTCAGTAGTTAACACTGCAGCCTCACAGCGTCAGGAACCCGGGTTCGATTCCACCCTTGGGCGACTGTCTGTGTGGAGTTTGTGCATTCTCCCTGCGTCTGTGTGGGTTTCCTCCAGGTGCTCTGGTTTCCTCCCACAGTCCAAAGATGTGCAGGTTAGGTGGATTGGCCGTGCTAAATTGCCCGTAGTGTTCAGGGATGTGTAGATTAGGTGGGTTATAGGGGGATGGGTCTGGGTGGGTTGGTCCAAGGGTTGGTGTGGACTAGTTGGGCTGAAGGGCCTGTTTCCACACTGTAGGGATTCTATGATTTGCTGCCTTTGTAGTTAGAATCATAGATTCCCAAAAGTGTTGAAACAGAACAATCAACCCATTGAGTCCACACCAACTTTCCAAAGGTCAACTCCCACACCTTACCCCATTCCTGTATCCCTGTGTTTCGCGTGGCTAATCTAACTAGCCTGCACATCCCAGGGCACTATGGGCAATTTAACACGACCAATCCACGTAACCTGTACACTTTTGGACTTTGGGAGGAAACCAGAGCACCCGGAAGAAACCCAGGCAGACGCAGAGAGAACAAGTGGACAGGGATTCGCCTCAGGGATTGAATCCAGATCCCTGGCGCTGTAAGGCAGCAGTGCTAACCACTGAGTCACTGAGAGGTAAAAATAGGAGAGGGATACGGGTGGGCAGGAAATGTCCTTTTGCAGGTTGGCAATTAGAAAAGTCAGTTATTTCTACTTTGCTACCTGCCTTAAGACTTGCATTTTCAGGTGCACTTGTGTAGGCGTTGGCGCTGATCAGACATCTCTGAAAGTTAAGCTAAAAATTGGGGTTCACTTTTAATTCCAAGCCCATGATATTTTAAAAACAGAAACAGAAATTAGTAGTTAACATTTCTTTAGAAGAAGGACCACTGGACCTGGAACATTAGCTCTGATTTTTCTCCAAATATGCTGCTAGAACTGCTGAGTTTTTCCCAACAATTTCTGTTTTTGCTTCTGATTATCAGCATCCACAGACCTTTCAGCTTGTTTTAAGAATCATAGAATACCTACGGTATGGAAGCAGGCCATTCAGCCTATCGAGTCCACACCAATCCTCTGAAGAGCACCCCACCCAGACTGAACACCTCTACCCTATCCCTCTAACCCTGCATTTCCCATGACTAATCTACCCAGCTTGCACATCCTTGGACACTATGGGCAATTTAGCATTCCTAATCCACCGAACCTACACAAGGAAATCGGAGTACTTCACAGAGACAGTCGCCCAAGGCTGGAATCGAACCCAGGTCCCTAGTGCTGCAAGACAGCAGGGCTAACCACTCAGGCACAGCACCACTCCCGTGAAATTTTAATCCTGGTACTCATCTACAAGTTACTGGTCAGTAGCCTGCCCAAAATAAGGAGAAAACAACAACCGGTCTTTTGGGCAGAAGGAACTGCAAGTTCAGGAAGCTGGGTAAGAACAAATGACATAATATGAAGGTTAGAGAGCAAGGAAAGGTGGGGAAGGTTGGGCCAGAGGGAACCGTGGCTATTTGAACATTCCTGCTCCTCATATACAAAAGATCTTGACTTCCCTTTGAAGACTGGCTCATGTACAGGAAGTCTGTGATGACTTTGCAGCTCAGGCCGAAGTTAAGATTCCATCAACATCCAATTAGGACTAAATTAGGTACCACAAGCCTTTGAAAACAAGTCAAAATGATGGCTGACAGGAATGGTTGATGCGGTTGATATCGTTGGGATATAACTTATCGTATCATAGTCTTCGTTCATACGTTCACACGAGTGGAAGGGACAAGTTAGTTATCTAGGTTCAATTTGCATATTGCTTTGGGTGGATGTTTGTTAACTAGAATTTAGGCCCAGGGTATATTGTGAAGCTTTTTCCTCTTTGCGACCAACATGAGCAACTGTTTGTGCAGTTGAGCTGGTGGGTCACTCTGGTTTGAGTTGAGATGCTGATGGGTTGTAGGCCACATGGCACCTGTTCAAGAGGGTACAGGATCAAGAGATCAGGAAATGGAAGGGGGTGATCTGCAGAATTACTCAGACAGGACAATACTGTCGTAAATTAGCACTATAACTAATACAAAATATGGGGCTGTCCCAAATTAATCTTAGGGACTGGTAAGTATGACACACAGTGTAGCTGCTGATCACAGGGAAATTATGACTCTGAGCAATTCCTGCCACAACATAATCACAACAGCAAGCCAGAACTGAGGTGATTTGCACAAGAGAGGGGAAGCTAGATCAACACATAACGGAAAAGAAGGAACTGTGGTTAGGATTAGGGAAGAAGGGTGAGAGAAAGCTCACGTGCAGCATAAATGGCACCCCATACACAGGTGGGGTCAAATGGCCACTTTCAGTGCTGTGACTGCTACACAGTGAAGCAAATACCAAATAACAGGTGGAATCTTGTGGAGGTGGCAGGGGTCTCGGCTATTTGCTGAAGACCCATGTCTTGCCTCTTTACAGGAAGGCCCACTGTATTTAGTGCCATTCAGGCACTTGACGGACCAATGGCCGGCCTTCCTCCCGATTCAAGGGGTTTGAGCATGGAGGGCTGGCTCACCAAGAGCTGTCAGTTTTTCAGAGTCTCCTCTGTACTCAGCAGCCCCACTGAGCAGGTAGTGGCTGTTGCTGGTACAACACCTACCCAAGGCTGCAGGTGGGACATTGAGCACAAGTGAGTGATAGAAGGAAGAGGTTGGAGGGGTGGGGTGGGGAAGGATCATTGGGGAAGAAGCAAGGGCAGAGGTGCTGAATCCCCCTCTCTAGTGCTAGATTGGAGCGGGGTCAATGGGCTGAATGGCCGACCTTTTTTTCCTAGATCTTTGGTCCTATGATCGATTACAGAGTGACTTTGAATGAGGAACAGTTCCTTGGGAACTCACAAGCAACACTCCCAGGCTTGTTTGTCAAGATTCCCACATGGCATACCTTACCCCCAAAACCCTGCGCCCAGCTATGAGGTGAATATCAGGAACAGTGAGATGATGCCTTTAAGTGGGCATTATTTGCCCATTTAAGAACCTCAGTTTGCAGCCTGGATGGGAATGGTGACTATAGGCCCTCCCCCCTGAACACTTATTCGAGTGTGGAGCCCAGTGGGTCGCTTTCCTGCCAGATTTAATGGCCCTCCATCACCAAATCTGCAGTGGGGTAGAGCACACGATTGTGCCCAACAAGTGGCAGTTTCAACTGTACATCTGCCAAATCTTTCACATCAGACAGGGGTTCACCTGCACATCCGCCAACTTGGTCTATTGTATCCGCTGCTTCTGATCTGGCCTCCACTACATTGGTGAGACCAAGCGTAGCCTCGGAGAACGTTTTGTAGATCATCTGCACTCTGTACGTGACAAACGACAACACCTTCTGGTCATGAACCATTTTAACTCCCCCTCCCACTCCCTGGGTGACATGTCCATCCTGGGCCTCCTCCAGTGTCACAATGACGCCACCCACAAACTGGAGGAGGAACACATCATATTCCCCCTCGGGAACCTACAGCCCGATGGCCTAAACATGGAATTCACCAGTTTCTAAATCTCTCTACCCCCGGCCTCGTCCAATGACCAGCCCTCCCTCCCATCCCTGCCTCCTCGACCTGATACAACCTGTCCATCTTCTCTCCCACCTATCCGTCCCACCCATCCCGCTGACCAATCCCTACCACTCCCTACCTAGGCTCACCTAGCACCATCCCACCTACCTTCCCCAGCCCCACCCCTTCTCTCTCTATTTATTCCCCAGCTCCCTTCCCCCTCCCAATTTTCTGAAGAAGGGTTCTAACCCAAAACGTCAACTTTCCTGCTCCTTTGATGCTGCCTGGCCTGCTGTGTTCTTTGTCATGTTGCACAGGTTTGTTTTCTATTGCATTTGGGGGTTTAATTTATATCAGACTTCCTGCTGTTTACATGTGCACTCCATGGGATATATCCTTTTTTTTGTATGCAAAGCTAAAGAAAAGTTCTTGTACTTAATGATCATTAGGTGGCGACAGTTTAAAAAAAAACAAATTGTTCTCTCATTTTGAGTGTGGAGGAAAAACATATGTGTAAGACTTGTTCATTCACATTACATGCTTTACCTTACGACCCTCAACAGGTAGAATTCAGTGACCTGATTTAGAGTAATTATTTTTCTCTTTGTCTTCTTTTGAGATGAAATCATCTTTTACTAGAAACGTATCCTGTGTTTCAGCTAAAACCTGTTGATTGCAGCGTGCTGGAGGAGTGGACTGATCAGGTATCAGTTTCCCTTCCCAGGTCAAAATGACTAATAAATCATTTACGACCAGATTCAGTTGATAGTGAGTTGCACAGGACTCTCTGCCCACTGCTTTCAACCTTTAAAATGGGAGTATAAACAAGTGCTTGCTCAGCGATGTGTGGAAGGAGTGGGCTTGGCTTGCCACTCAGTCACTGCAGAAAGAATGTGTCAACGTATACTAAACAGTGCAGTGTGTCCAGTTGATGTGCCTCTTGTAGAAGTGCATCATTATTAAAAAACAAAATCCCATGTCTTTACCCAAAGGAGGTAGGTCATTTTGGGGCAGCATGGTAGTACAGTGGTTAGCACTGCTGCCTCACAGCACCAGGGACCCGGGTTTGATTCCAGCCTCGGGTGTCCGTCTGTGTGGAGTTTGCATATTCTCCCTGTGTCTCCGTGGGTCTCTCCAGGTGCTCTGTTTTCCTCCCACAGTCCAAAGATGTGCAGATTAGGTGGATTGGCTATGCTAAATTGCCCGTAGTGTTCAGGGATGTGTAGCTGACGTGGGTTATAGGGGGATGGGTCTGGGTGGGATGCCCTGAGGTTTGGTATGGACTTGTTGGGCCGAAGGGCCTGTTTCCACACTGTAGGGATTCTACGATTTCTATGATTTGCGGTCTAGAAGGAAGGAAAGCACATTGTCAATTCTTTGGGTTTGACTGGTAAATCAAACCACCTTGCTTCAACCTATTGCCTGTTCAAGAAAAGTTAACTACGCAGTAGTTGCAAGATCTGTCACTAAGGCATCCTTTAGGGGGAGTTTTAACCTTTGGTGATGACAGTACGACTGGCCCTGTTTTCCTCTGGTTCACTTCAATAGAAGTAACACCAGTGTGGCATCTCACATACAGCCAGTCTGATATTGCCCATTTCATAGCACTGACTAAAGGTGGAATTCCTCCCTCAACTCTCCACGACCCTCCCCACCTCGAGATTTAGTTCTGCAAGCTTGAGTGTTACTGACAGATTGATATAAAAATGAAATTGACCTGATCTCCACATATCACTGATTTTGTTGCTGTGTTTTGCTTCAACCTTGAATATGATTGATGTGTTCATGATGTTCCTTTGAGCAGGCCTTCCCATTAAATTCTTTACTGAGGAACAAGATTCCTGAATGTATATATGCAAAGCCATAAAATAATTATGATGTAGAGGTGCCGGTGTTGGAGTGGGGTGGACATAGTCAGAAGTCACATAACGCCAGGTTATAGACCAACAGGTCCATTTGAAATCACAAGCTTTCGGAGCACTGCTGACAAAGGGGCAGTGTTTCGAAAGCATGTGATTTCAAATGAACCTGTTGGACTATAACCTGGTGTTGTGTGACTTCTGACAAAATAATTAGAAGCATAAGTAGGCCACTCAAACTGCGTTACCTTCAATAACATCATGGCTGATCTGCTTGTTTTTCAAATTCCATATTCCCATCTATCCCTGTTAGCCTTTCATTCTGGTGTCTAACAAGGACCTATCTACCTCTGCCTTAAGAATGGTAAATGATCTCTGTGTCCACTGATTGCTGAGACAGAGAGTTCCAATGTTGTGTAACCCTCTGAAAGAGGTTTTTTTTAATGTTTTTATCAAGAGTTGAAAGAGAAGATTGATGAAGGCAGAACAGTAGACGTTATCTGTATGGACTTCAGCAAAGTGTTCAACAGGGTTCCGCATGGTAGACTGGTTAGTAAAGTTAGATCACATGGGATCTAGGGGAGCTAGCCAATTGGATACAAAATTGACTTGAAGGTAGGGGACAGAGAGTAGTGGTGGAGGGTTGCTTTCAGCCTGGAGGCCTTTGACCAGTGGTGTGTCACAAGAATCGGTGCTGGGACCACTGCTTTTTGTCATTTATATAAATGATTTGGGTGTGAATATAGGAGGGATGGTTAATAAGTTTGCAGTTGACACCAAAATTGGAGGTGTAGTGGACAGTGAAGAAGATTACCTCTAAGTACAACGGGATCTTGATCACATGGGCTGATGGACCAAGGAGTAGCAGATGGACAGGATGGGCAGGACTTACACAGTTAATGGTAGGGCCCTGGGGAATGTTGCTGATCAAAGAGACCGAGGAGTTCAGGTGCTTATTTCCTTGAAAGTAGAGTTGCAGGTAAACAGAGTGGTGAAGAAGGTGTTTGGCATGCTTACCTTCATTGGTCAGAACATTGAGTATAGGAGTTGGGAGGTCATGTTGCAGCTGTATGGGACATCAATGCGGTCACTTTCGGAATACTGCGTACAATTCTGGTCGCCCTTCTCAAGTAAAGATGTTGTTAAACTTGAGAGAAGCAGAAAAGATTTACAAGGATATTGCTGGGACTAGAGGGTTTGAGTTGTAGGGAGGGGCTGAATAGGCTGGACCTTTTATCCCAGGAGCAGCAGAGGCTGAGGGGTTGCCTTACAGAGGTTTATAAAATCATAAGCAGATTGGTTAAGGTGAACAGCCAAGGTATTTTCCTTCTGGTGGTAGATTCCAAAACTAGAGGGTATAGATTTAAAGTAAGAGGGGAAAGGTTTAAAAAGGACCTGAGGGATAATTTTCTCATTAGGGAGTGGTGCATGTTTGGAACTAGCTGCCAGATGAAGTGGTAGGAGTGGGTCCAATTATAACGTTTAAAAGGCATCTGGATGGGTACGTGAATGGGAAGTGTTTAGAGAGATATGGGCCAAATGCTGGCAAATGGGAGTAGGTTAGATTGGGATGTCCGGTCGGTACGGATCAGTTTTAATGCTGTATGGTTCTATGACTCTTTCTCTACCCCAAAGGGGCAATGATAATTTTTAAACAGCATCACCTAGTTCTGAACTCATCCGCAAGAGGAACCATTCTTTCCATTTTGTCAAGAACATTCAAGATTTTGTAAACTTCAATCAAATCATCCCTCACTTTTCTAAAATCCAGTGAAAACTCGCCCAGTCTGTCTATCTTTTCCACAAATTCCGGGCATCAATCTCGTATACTTCTTCTGAACCGCCTCAAATACATTTAGGCTCTGCCTTAACGATGGATACCAAAACTGCTTACAGAATTTATGATGTGGACTCACCAGTGCCTTATATAACTGAAGCTTAATCCCTTGCTTTTACATTCAATTCCTTTAGTAATGAAGGATAGCATTCCAACAGCTTTCAATCACTTGCTGAACTTACATATGAGCATTGTGTGACTCATGCGCTAGATCACCAAGATCTCACTGCAACTCAGAATTCTGAAGGCATTCTGTATTTCAATAATACTCCTGTTTTTATTTTGACTTTTTTAGGTCACCTGGTTTCATGGTGCTAAAGCAACTTTGTATCACTTTTACAGGTTAAAGTTCAGCACTGTTTTCAATGCTATTTCCTGCATTGACAACTGGCAGAACCTTATTGAGGCATCTGGGATTTTGTTACCCAGCTGGAAATCACCAACAATACACCAGAGAGGAGCTTCTTCCAGGGCACTGAACCACACGCTAATCAGGAAATGACAAAGCTTCGCCTGGAATCAAGACACCAGAGAACAAAGTCCTGCCCAGCGAGATCTGCCGGCCACTGAAAGGCCAACAGATTTTGCACTCAGTAGAACCACAGAGGAGACGGTGATGCAGGTGAAAGAGTCACCATCCAAATGCTCTTCCTGTCTCCAAGCTCACCAGCTCTAGGAATAGAAGGATTCTTCCAAATGACAAGGTATTATTGAATTCCTTCCTCAAGTTACTATCCTTTGTGTATGATTTTTGATATTGCTGGAAACAATTTAAATCTAAATTGCCAAGGGGCAAACCTAAGGGATTGGGTACAAAACCAGTTTTCCCCTTGATTCTCCTGATAGGCTCAGAGTGTCTACAGAGGGGAGGCAGCAAAGCAAAGTCTGCCTTGACCCATAATAAATTTCAAATACCTTCTAACAGAAGTTGCTGCATAATGATCACGAGCAGAAATTGTGGCTAGTTCCCTAAGCAGAGGTGCTGAGGTCCAACAAGGAGCCTAAATATCATTCGGCTGTGGTTCACTACTTCACAACAGACTGGGGTCTGAAAGGGGGTCTTCCAGGTCTGTATGGCTAGGTTGCATACGTAAATGATTTACTGAATTATCGACCGAACAATTCTGTAACTAAACCCACTCATGGAACACGAGACTCCACTGCTTAACATCCCGAGCAACGGGTCTGTGATCTCACTGAAATACTTAGCACTTTAGGTGAAGAATTTAGCTTTTATGT
Source organism: Ginglymostoma cirratum (assembly GCA_024137785.1). Classification (NCBI taxonomy): domain Eukaryota; kingdom Metazoa; phylum Chordata; class Chondrichthyes; order Orectolobiformes; family Ginglymostomatidae; genus Ginglymostoma; species Ginglymostoma cirratum. The sequence continues at coordinate 65,896,457 of JAHRHZ010000133.1, forward strand.
TCTGGCCTTCCAATGACATTCTGCTGTCTGCTCATTATTACACTTTTCAGGTCCTTGTTTCCACACTATCGCAAGCTGTTTCCTTCAACACCCTCCTTCCAACAAATGTACACTTCGTGATATCATTCCGGTAATTCTTTTTTCCCACATATCTTCCTTAGACTTCTTGCATTACCAGCCTTCAGACTCTGACCTCCCACAGCTGTTGCTGAGCTACAAGATACCTGTGCTGGACTGAACTTCTCAGCCAATTTCCCAGCACCCATGGGGAAAACTTTCAAGGTGAGGGATTGAGGTCTGGAAATTTGGATCTCTTCACGTCAACTAATCGATCAGCCAAGAGCATATTGAATGGTGGAGCAGGCTTGAGAGCCTGAGTGCCTTACTCTTGCTCTGAATTCACATTAATATGGCTCAAAGGTATTTTCCCGCACTTTTCTGCTGCTCAGAGGTAGTGATGATAGGTAGGCAATTTCAGGCACTTGAGAGGACAGTTAAGCTTCTGTCTGTGACAGAGTTGAAACCTCCTCCACTTCCTCACCCCACTCCACCCGGGATACATTTGCTCCCAAGCAGGTGAAATGAAACAGCTTGACTGTGGTAGGCCAGACCCTCCTGGCTTCTACCATCGATGAGCTCTAAAATAATAAGCATGCTGTTTTCCTATACTGTAGCCTTGTCTCTGAGTGCGAAGATTGTGGAGGTAGATCTCTCAAAAGCTATATGTAGTGAACTTCACAACTCTCCAAAGACTGTCTCCCAACTAATCCATCAGTCATGTCCTCAACAGATCTCCTACTGGTCTCCATTGGAGTGGAATTCCTTATTCTTCATTTTCACCTCCTCTATTTACCTAGTACCCTAATGGGACAGTGAATGCAGGGGTGGCTTGTGAATCAGTAGCTTGCTATAAAATTACTCTGTGAGGTGGACACCAGACGGCAAGGAGTGTCAGGGCCTGATACGGGTCTTGTGATATTTGAAAGAAAAATGAGTCCACATTAAGCTGAGGAATTAGGATAAGTGCCTTGATTCAATGGGGGCGTCATCTTTTTAACAAGAGTGTAATGATTGGAACAAGGTCCAGGCGAATCTCATTGAGTATGAGATCCCTGATTGGGGCTGTTAACCTGGATCCCCTGACTGACAGATATAAACAGGAGTCTCAAAGTCTCCTCACTCTAAGCACTGGCACTGGCCTTGCTGCTCAGAGTCCTCGTATGTGCTCATGTAACTAAAGGGTGACTTGCTGATGGGATAACAGCCTCACTGCAGTTTTCTCAGAGCATTTTCTTTCATTTACAAACAAGGGGAGGTGATGGCCCAGTGGTATTATTGCTGCACTGTTAATCCAGAGACCCACATAATGTTCTGGGGACTTGGGTTTGAATCCCACCACGGTAGATGGTGGAATTTGAATTCAATAAAAAAGTATCTGGAATTAAGAGTCTAATGATGACCATGAATCCATTGTCAGTGGTTGGGAAAAACCCACCAGGTTCACTAGTATCCTTTAGGGAAGGAAACTGCCATCCTTACCTAGTCTGGCCTACATGTGACTCCTGACCCACATCAATGTGGTTGACTCTGAAGTGCTCTTTGGGTAATTAGGGATGGGCAATAAATGCTGCCCTGGCCAGTGACATTCTCATCCTATGAATGAATGAAGGAAAAAAAAGCCAATGCAAATAAGTAAATAGCATTGGAATGTAAGGTTATGAGCTTGTGTAAATTAATTGTTGAAGTGTCCCACGTTTAATCCAGCTAACACAGTATTATAGACTAGTATGGTTAGTATCATACTTTTCATATTGTGAACACAAAATGACATTCCTCAGCATATTTCATACTAGTCCATCCTCGGATGATTCTTCCAACAGGTTTGGAAAGTTGAAGAGTAAGGTCCAAGTAATGAAGCAAGCAGGAAATTAAAGAAAGTAAGGTTTGCATTTATGTCGTGCTTTTCACGTCTCCAGCATGTCGCTGAACATGTTACAGCCAATGAGATACTTTTAAAGTGTAGTCAGTGTTATAATGTAGGAAACATGCAACTAATTTGCATACAGCAAACTCCCACCAACAGCACTGTGACTAATATGCAGTTGATCTCATTTTTAGTATATTAGTTGAGGGTTGAATGCTGGCCAGATGGATTAGGTAGAACTTCCAAATGCTGAGAATCATAGAAGCATACTGTACAGAAGACACCCTTTGGCCTATTAAGTCTGTGCCTCCAAAGCTAGACTAAATCTATACTGATCCCACCAGCTCTAGGCCCATAGCTTATGACATTTCATGCATTCATCCAAATATTTTTTAAAGGTTGTGAGGTTACATGCCTCAACTACCATCCCAAGCGGTGTATTGCGGACTCTCAACACCCTCTAGGTGAAAAGAAATTTCTCCAAACCCCCTTCAAACCTGCTGCCTTTCATCTTGTAATTGACCCTGCGAGTGAGGACAGCAGTTGCGTTCTATCCACCTCGTCCAATCAGAGATCCCTGGCTGACAGATATAAACAGGAACCTCAGAGTTTCCTCATTCTAGGCACTGGCACTGGCCTAGCTGGCCAGTCCATGTAGTGCGCTCGTGTAAATAAAGGGCGATTTGGTGCCGGGTGTCCCTGCCCTTCATAATTTCAAATACCTTAACCAGATTACCCGTCAAACTTCCCTGCTCCAGAGAGGGCAACACAAGCTTATCCAAACTCTATTCAAGTGCTCCCAGACAACATTCTGTTCAATCTTCTCCATACCCCTTCCAATGCAAAAACATTGTTTCATAGTATAGAGACCAGAACTGTACATAGTGCTCCAGCTGTGAGCTAAACAAAGCCCTATGTAGCTCCAACATAACCTTCCTTCTCTTATAATCTATGCCTGACTGACAAAATGAGTGCCCATTATGCTTTCTTAACTACCCTATTAACCTGCTGTGACACCTTCAGGAATTTGTGGAAAAACACCCCAAGAAGTATGCTATGGGATCATTTCAATCAAACTGAAAGTGTAGCTGGGGCCTCAGTTTGCCATCTTACTTTGTAGGCCAACATGTTTAACATTACTCTTTTATTCATTTCAAAAATATACTTTATTCATAAAAAAACTTTGTGCATGTACTTAGTCACAAATGCAGTTCAGTTCTGTACAGCGGCCTATCAAGGAAACAAATAAATGTTGGTGTTTAGAGTTCTGAGGAAGGGGCAGCAGACCCGAAACGTTAACTCTGATCTTTTCTCCTGAGCTGAGCTTTTCCAGCAACTTCAATTTTTGTTCCTGATTTACAGCATCTGCAGTTCTTTCGGTTTTTAAGCAAACATTGGAGTTTGACTCTATCCAAACAAATCGAGAGGCCTGTCTTACAGATACGATACTATATTTACATGCATTTGGAGCAACAGTAGGGTCCAATAACTGCGCAGACAATGCCACAACATTGCAGCTCTGCCCTGTACTGTTGTGAAGTGGTAGCTGGATTTTGTGCTTCCATTTGTTGAGAATGACTACAACTCATTACCTCCTCACACATGTGAAAGTGCTACTAACTGAGTCATGGATGATGTCTATTTAGAGATTATTTTCAATCAGAAGAAGAGGAAACATAACTCGAAGTGAAAGGTGGATTCAGTTTGGATCCATCCAGGCCAAGAATAGGCTCATCAAACAATAGAAATGCAGAACAGATGAAAGAGCTTTTCTGTTGTGGATTGTGTGAGCCAGATGCTGCTTGTCCTATTTGATGCCTAACTCATGGTTCTGCCCGTAGACTCGAACTCTCTGCTTTGTCAGTGCATTTCAGTTTGCAAATATCAGTAAAACTATTCAGACTCTCTCCAAAGTAGACCATGGTTCTCTTCAGATCTTCAGTTACCAAATTATTGGGATCAACAGTTCACTGGTTTCTCCAATTAGCACTGAAAGTATTGTCGTCACTGAAAATCGGAATCAAAATCAGAAAATACTGGAAAGTAGGTCCATCATCATTTTGACTTAGTTAATCTGTCAAAAGGTGACTGCCTGCTTCTCTTATTTTCTGATATTGGCTTTTGCTCCAAAATGCTGAACTAAAATATGATAGTAAATGTGTTTGCAAGGATGGCATAAATGGAAGCTTAAGTTTGATGAAGAAAGAAAACATGTTATCCGCTGCACTATTTCATTTTCATATGTAGTCAGGTTTTGCAAGTGTGGTGACAAAGTACTCTGTGCCGGATTTATTAACAAAATTAAACCTTGGGATCAAAGGAATAGTTGAAATACAGACATGAAATAGGCTAAGAGACTGAAAGTAGTGGTGAATGGTTGTTTTTTCACAGACTCGGGAACAGAAAGTATGGTGTGCCCCCAGTTGGTATTAAGACCACTGCACTTTATGCTACATGTTGATGACCTGACCTTGGGCATACAAGACACCATTTCAAAATGTAGAAATGGCATGAAACTTGGAAATGTAGTAAATTGTGAGGAGGACAGCAACAGACTGCAGAGTCTGGAGTTTCATTCTCGATTCCCAGGCAGGATTCTGCAAATGATTTTTTTGAAGATGTGCAAGATAGCAGCTTGCAAGTGCCCCATTCAAATATGAATGTCCAGTGAGTTCCTGAGGAGGATTGGCCAAAAGAAGTTTTCCATTTCTGAGAGATCGCCAAAAACATTGAGAGATTTGGGAGCTACTGACGTGAGTGAATGAAAGAGCTCAACGTCTAGACACACCGTCTAAGACTTTTCAAAAGCTTCAAAATACAAAGCGCTCAGTGCTGCCTCTGTATCATCATAGAGGGGGAGCCCTTTCACAAGGTGACATTGGGTTACAAATGTGGCCCTCTGGTTAATGCGGCTGTGAGGGAAAGGTAGGATGGGGGAGGATCAACCATTGAAGCATTGAAAAACCCTTTTCACCTTCTCCTCAATCTATACCAGGGATTTCTGCCAGATAGTGGCTGGTGGCACAAATTTGCAGGTACGTCTGTCATCTATTCCCACTGCAGTTATTTGAAAAATCAGCATTTTTACAGGGAGTGCAGAAACAGAGACCTCTATATACAATGTATGTATGTGCACAAGTCTTTGGTGGTGGAAGGGCAAGTTGAGACAGTATATGGGCTTCTTTGTTTCTGTTATAGAGATGTAGTTTTCAAAGGCAAGGACATTATGCTAAACCCTAATAAAACACAAGTTAAGGCTTCAGCTGAAATATTATGTTCAAATTTGGGGACCATTCTTCAGAGACAATATGAAGACCTTAGACAGGACCTTAAAAATTATGTACTAGAATGGTACCAACATTGAGGAAAAATACTGTATCAATCTGCACTTCTATGATTCTCTGAATGAGATCATATTGTGTGATATCATTTTTTTTGGCTTGGAAACATGTGGATTTGTAGCTTATAATTTTATTGGGCTTGAAGTGCCCTGTTCTTCAATGTAATAACTGTAAAACATGGCCCTCTTCATTTCCTTCAACAGCATTTTTGACAAATCCCTTTAGTGCTGAAAACAATGATAACACTTCTGATGCTCAGTAAGGTTTTTTTTGAAATTAAAAGTGACTAGTGGTTGCCATAAAGATTATTTAAGAAGTCTAGACAGCCAACAGGTAGCTCCTCAGAGCAATACCACAGGCTAGACTACCAGCTCATGTTATCACAACTAGTTGTCCAAACTATCCATTAAACTGAGGAACAATGTGTCTGCTTGTGCTATTAAAGTTGATGGTGAGTCAACATTAAAAATAAAATACAAAATTTACATTGTTTGATTTAATTAACTTGTAAAAATATTTGTTTGTGGAATGTGGGCATTGCTGGCCAGGCCAGCATTTATTACCCATCCCTAATTCGCTCCAGAGGGAATAAATTTGGTCTATCTAGCTGATCAAACTTGAACAGTGCAGTTTCTAGGAAATATCAAAGTGAAAACATTCCTCCTCATCTCTGCGCTGGATCTTTTACCAGTGATTTCAGATCTGTGATATCTCTTTGTTGAGTCACTCGTCAGACAGAATAGCCTTTTTCTCATTTACTCTGTCAAAACTCCTCATCAACTTGAAAACCCTTATCAGGTCACCTGTTATATTCTTTGTTCCATGAGAATAGTGCTACCACTTCCAAACTATTTCATAACTCATCCCAAGAAACACCTTGCTGAATCTCCTCTGTATCCTTTCTAAGACCTTTTTTTCTTGAAATATGGTGCAAGGAGATGTATATGATTTTATCCAGATGAGACCCAACTAGTTGTTTACAGTGAACATGTAATTGAGGGTTACAGAGTGAGTGCAACAAAGATTTACCAGACTGATTCCTGGGATGGCAAGGCATTTGATGTATGAATTGAGATTGGATATAGTTAGCACCATATTCACTAGAGTTAAGAAGGAAAAAAGGGGATCTCATAGACACAAAATTCCAACAAGAATAGATAGGGTAAACACAAGGAGGATCTTCTCAATGATCGAGGAGTCCACTAGCAGGAGTCACAGTCTAAGATTACCCGGTAAGTAATTTAGGACTGAGATGAGAACAAATTTCTTCACCCACAGTGATGAGCCTACGGAATTCTCTGCCACCGATACTGGTGAGAATGAGTCAGATATAATTCTTAGAGCTAAAGGGATCAAATGTTATATGCGAAAGTGATAACAGAGCACTGAGCTACAAGGATTAGCTGTGACTAAGTTGAATGGCAGAGTTGGCTCAAAGGACCGACTGGCCTACTTCTGCTCTTATTTTCCATGTTTCTCTAACCTATGCTTCTTAATATAAACCTGAATCATTTATTTCTTTTTAAACTTTATCACCTTGCCCCATGATCTTTCAGTGTTTGCTTTTGTGAATACAGATTCTGAACTTTTCAGAGTTAAGCCATTTTTAACGTTTCCATTCCAGTCCTTCCAGAATGAATCACTTCACATTCGTCTATAGTGAACTCTATCTGCCATACCTCTGCCTTTTTCATCATCTTGAAGGCTGTGGCATTTCGAAGTTTGAGGTTCTAGTTGGTCAAATCCATTGATATCAGAGGCACTTGTAGCGGTGAGGAATTCCAACTTTTCACCATCACCCTGACATGTCATTAGAATTTAGGGAAGATTGACTCTGTGACACTGTCACTCAACTATTGTTATAAATTAATAACAAGGTGTGGAGCTGGATGAACACAGCAGGCCAAGCAGCGTCATAGGAACAGGAAA
>JAHRHZ010000133.1:65904050-65923070 GCA_024137785.1 Ginglymostoma cirratum
GCTGCTTGGCCTGCTGTGTTCATCCAGCTCCACACCTTGTTATCTCGGATTCTCCAGCATCTGCAGTACCTATTATCTCTTATAAATTAATAGTCCGTCAAGTCAATGTCAAGAAAAGTAAGCAGACATGCACAGATGACATACAACAGTAAAGAGAAATGCTTAAGACAAAATGATTTTTCTTACAAAGTTAGAAATCTGCAACTCCCTCTAACTGTGGATCCTGGAACATTGGAGCTTTCAATGCTGAGAATAATATATTTTTGTGGGGCCACATATTTGAAACAATGAGGTACGATTGGTGAATAGTGTTGAACAAACACAATCTTCTTGAATGTGAAGTAGATGTGAGGGATGGAATGGCCTACTCCTGTTCCAGTGTTCTTAGGCCTGTACTTAAATGCCAGTGTGTGCATGTGTCAGTTCAGTTGGTTGGACATGGGACTGAGCAGACTGGAGCCAGCTCACATTGTTTGCTTTTATGCCTACTCAACTGGATAAGGATTAGATTTTGTCAAACCAAATCAGTCCAAATTCTGTTCATTTACATGTACTCCCTCTCAATGCTGTGCTTCTGACCTACATCATGAACATACAGTTGAGTATATAGCAGTCCCTGGAGTCCTAATGCATGAGACAAGCTTTACAGGATCTGAAACATTTCTTTAATGATTATTTATCTATGCATTTCACATTTGCAGTTTTTAATTTGTTGTTTAGGCCTATACATGTACCTTTTTTATCTTCCTTACCTTTTTCAGCCCTTGAGATTGTAACAGTACACGAAATCAAAAGAGATAAATTTCGACACATTTACAATTGAATGAAAACTTCTCAAATTAACATACATTTATATTTTGATAATTGTTCAGTACGAATGAGTGATACTGCCAATACAGTGAATTTTACTGAAGTATTATGCTTCTGAAATTCCTTGGCCTAAGGAAATCCGAACAACAATTTGAATGCACAAAGGATAACTTTGACTATGTAACTTATACTTCTCCAGAGTGAAGGAAATTTGACCAGCAACAACCAAAGCTTGAGATAAGCATTCTTATTGAGCACTATACATGCTGTACATCTCTTAGTGTCAATTGTTAAAAAGGGCTGGTGAGTGCTAACCATGAATAGCTGGTGTCTCATCAAGTAGAGAATGCTGTTCTGGTAACAGAAATGCTTGTGGTTTCTAATCTTTTGAAGCCATTTTGGAGCTGCAGCCCTGCGACCCTCTGCAAATATAAAACAACTCGCATGCATCATTTCCTCATTGCCAGCTACGGATTACGATCTGTCTGTACACCTGGCATCATCTGTAATTTCAATATCTTGCAGCGTAAAAGGCAAATTGTGAGATTGCGGCAGGATAGCCACTGCTGTTATGAACAAGACAGTGTTTGTGTTCAAAATGGGCATTTTCAGAAAGGCAGTAATGTAACTGCCCACTTACAGCTGAACAAAAAATGATTATTTTTGCAGTTTGGGTACTTTTAACCAAATTTCTGCCAGTTTCCCCTTTTTTTGGCTGAAGGTTTCACATAGCAGGGATGCTTTTCTTGGGAGTTAGTGGATTTTTAAAGCTTTTTCTCCAAAGATATTAAAGGAAAAATGGTTTTGGTCTCAACATCTGAGGACCTATTTCCCTGAGATGGTCAGTTTTCCTTTGTTTCAAGCTCACACAATGGACTGCTGGAAGAAAACTTAACATTACAGAAATAAATCAATTTAATGTTATCAACAAGGTAAAAGGTAAAAGACTGCCAAAAAGGACGGCAGAGTTGTAAGAAGTTCAAGACGTTTAAGAACTAACTGGATGAAAACTTGAAATGCCATTGAAGTAAAGTTAATGGCCATGATTTACAAAATGGGGTTAGAATAGATGGACGTTTGATGATCAGTGTGCAGATTATTGGCTGAAGAGCCTCTTTCTATGCCGTAAAAACTCTATGTCTCTATCACTCAAATTGCAAAATATGGGACATGGGCATCACTGGATAGGTGAGAATTTATTGTCCATCTCTAATTTCTCTTGAGAATGTGGTGTTGTACTGCTTTCTTAAAGTGCCGCAGTCCTCAGGGTATGGGTAGACCCACAGTGCTGTTAAGGAGAGAGTTGCAGGATTTTGACTTAAAACGAGTGGTTTCAAATAAGGATGGAGTATGTTCAGAGAGGGAGTTACTGGGGTGGTGTTCCAATGTATCAGTTGCCCTTTTCCTCCAAGATGGTAGAAGTCATGGGTTTTGAAAATGGCAATGGATGAGCTTTGGTGAGATATTGCTTTTCATCTTGACTTTGGTACCAGCTGCTCCTATTGTGCGTCTGTGTTAAATTCAGCAAGTGTTGAAGGTAGTAAAAGAATAGCCCATCAAATGGCTGCTGGATGGTGCCAATATTATTGTGTTTTTGGAGCTGCTCATGTCCAGGCAAGTGAAGAGCATTCCATCAGACTCTTGATATGTATGTTGTATGTGGTGGACAAGCTTTACAAAGTCAGGAAGTGAATTACTCACTGCTGTCTTCCTAGCATCTTACCTGCTTTTGTATCTACTGCATGTATATGGCTGGTCCGTTTCAGTTGCTGCTCAACGGTAACCTTCAGGATAATGATAATGGGGGATTCAGTGGTCTTGACGCCATTGAATGTCTAAGGGCAAGGTTGTATTCTTTCTCAACAACAACAACGACAGAAGTTGCTGGAAAAGCTCAGCAAGTCTGGCAGCATCTGTGAAGGAGAAAACAGAGTTAACGTTTCAAGTCTGGTGACTCTGTTTTCTCCTTAACAGAAGCTGCCAGAACTGCTGAGCTTTTCCAGAAACTTTGTTTTTGTTCTTGATTTACAGCATCTGCAGTTCTTTTGGATTATATTCTTTCTTGTTGGAGATGGTCATTGCCTGGCACTTGTGTTGTGTGAATGTTACTTGCCACACGTTAGTTCAAACATGAATATTGTCCAGTCCAGATCTTGTTGTATTTGACCATGGACTGTTTCCGTATTTGAAGAATTATGAGTGGTGCAGATCATTGTGCAATTATCAGCAAACAACCCCACTTTTGACTTTATGATGGAGGGAAGGTCATTCATTAAGCAACTGAAGATGGTTGGGCCTCAGATACTATGCTGAGGGACTTGCACAAAAATGTTCTGAGGCTGAGATGACTGACCTCCAACAACTATCTTTCTTGACTCTATTTTTGCTGGGGTTCCTTGATGTCATACTTGATCAAACGTAGCCATAATATTAAGGGTTGTCACTCTCACCTCACCTCTGGAATTTAGCTCTTTTGTCCGTGTTTGAACCAAGGTGGTAATGACGTCAGGAGCTGGATCATTGGATAGATGCCAGTGTTATAGTTCTACTGGAGCAGATTGGCCAGGGGTGAGGTTAGATAGGGAACGTAAGTCTTCATTAGCATTGCCTGGAATGGTGTCATAGCCTATAGTCTTTGTAACATTCAATATCTTCTTCCATATCTTGATACCACATGGAGTGAATTGAAATGTTTGAAGCCTGACATCTGTGATTCTGGGGACCCCAGGAGGAAGCCAAGATGAGTTATCCACTTAGCACTTCTGACTGAAAATGGATTTAAATACTTCAGCCTTGGCATTTGCATGAACGTGCCAGTCTCCCCATCATTAAGGATGGCAATATTTGTGGAGGCTCCATCTGCTGAATGTTCACTATCATTCACAACGAGACATGACACGACTGCACAGCTTAGATTTGATCTATTGTTTGTGGGATCACTTAGCCCTGTATATTGCATTTTGCCTTCACCGTTTGCCATCCGGTAATCGTATGTTCTAGTTTCACCGGGGTGAAATGTCATTTTGTAGGTATGCCTGCTGCTACTTATAGCATGCTGTCCTTCACTTTGTATTGATCCAGGGTTAATCACCTGGCCTGATGGTAATGGTAGAGTTTGGGATATACCAAGCTGTGTAGTTGGGAGTCCTCCCATGAAGTCTCATGGCATCAGGTCAAACCTGGTCAAATGGCCTCTGCATTATCACCTATCATCTTTGACCCTGGCCATGGCTAATGAATCAACAATCTTCTATGTTGAACATTACTCAGAGGAAGCTCTGAGGGTGACAATAACACAGAATGTACCCTGGATTGTAAGCTTCAATGTCCATCACCAATTGTGGTTTAGAAACATCACTACAGACCAAGACTGTAGGGTTCTAAAGCATATTGCTGCAAGACTGGGTCTGCATCAGGTGCTGAAGAAACCAATAAGAGGAAAAGAAACTACTTGATCTCATCCTCAACAATCTCCCTGTTGTACATGCAACCATCCATGACAATATTGGTAAGAGTGACTACCATATAGTCCTTGTGGTGATGAAACCCTATTTTCACAATGAGAATATCCTCCATCATGTTGTCAGACACTATCATCGTGCTGAATGCAAAAGACTTCAAATAGATCTGGCAAACTCAAGATTGGGCTTCCAAGAGCCAACCACAATGTGAAGCCACATGGCCTGCCATATCCCAACTATATACCACGGTCGCCAGGGTGGAACAGACTATACCCAGGGATGATGATAGTGGTTTGCGGGACATTATCTGCAAAGTGTGATTGTGTAAGTATGACAGTGTTAGGCTGTTGCTTGACTAGTGTGTGAGACAGCTCTCCCAATTTTGGCACTAGCCCTCAGATGCTGGTAAGACGGAATGTGTAGCATTGACAATATATTTGCCGTTGTGGTTTCCAGTGCCTGAGATGATGTCAGGTGTTCCATCCAGCCTCATTCTTTTGCTTCTGCTTCACAACAGTTTAATACCACTGAATGTCTTGCTCAGCTTTCTCAAAGGCAATTAAGGCTTAATCACATTTCTGTGGATCTAGAGTCATATGTACAAAAGACCAGGCAAGAATGAGAGATTTCCTTCCCTAAAGGACATTCATGAGCCAACTGGGTTTTGTCAATAATCAGTAGTGGTCACCATTAAGCTAACATTTAATTCGAGATCTGTCATAATGTAACCCTATTCAAACCCTTATTCCCAGAATATTAGTCTGCAGTTCTGAATTACCAGTGACAAACAACATTGCCTCCACTGCTATTAATAATAGCAAGTGCAAAATGTAGTAAAGATACAGAACAACTGTGTACAGTTTGACTGGCTCAAGAGGCTCCTTTGGTTATTTTGTGTTCGAATATGGTATATCACTCAAGGCTTTCATCCACGTCATTTTTCTCATTGCAGTGACAAGTATTCATCATGGGCTTGTTCGAGTTTCACTCCTTGAAGTTTCATTCCTACTGTATTTCTTTCTCTTCCTGAGTTCGCTACCCAAAAGCAGGCCCTTCCCACAATGACTTGACCTCCTCCATGGAGAAGGCATGGTGGCATGTCCTGAATCTGTGCCAGCTAAACTGGAGATTGAAGCCCCGAACTGGTGGCATCAATCTGGCCAGTCAGCCAACTCAACTAAGCAGCCTCTGAAAGATTATATGATAAAGGAAAGACCAAGAAAGATTGAGGTCCTAGGAAAGTGTGGAGTGCTGCAGAAAGCTAACCCAGTAAAATATAATCACTAGATAGGTTTACAGTGGCAATGGCATTATATCATTGATTGGAGAAACATGCAGGCCTCAATGACAGCTGACACCACAGCTTCCCTTGTGTTATTTAAAAATAAAGTGATGTAATCAGGCTTCAATTCTAGTGTGAACAGTGGATTTCCTGTCGTTGCTACTTTCAGTCTGTCAGACAAGAAAATAGAAATAAAGTTGATGATCATCCCCCAGTACAAACTCTCTAATCATGAGGAAGAGGAGGACTCTGTTGCAACAGACCTATTCTAAAGTAGGCTGGCTCATTTTCACCACACCAGTTATGAGAGAAGACTCACACATTTTCCAGACCTATTTTTGTGGGGAAATGGACAGCTAGAAATGTGTTCCAAAGAAAGTAAACCATGAAAACAAGAGCATAGTGAAACAAACAATTAGGTCTATCCTTCTTCTTTTCGATTTCATGCTACTTCACTCAGTCACAAATCTTGATTTAACATTTACAGGCATCATAATTTTGTGCTTCCACTGTTGGTGAGCAGTGGAGTACAAAAGGCAAGACTTCTTCTGGGAGTCCTTGAAATGTTTGCAAGTGGCTCTCCGTTCAGTTTACTGATGGTTAGGTATGTAATGGCATTAGGATAGTTGTACTGTGGGTCATCAAATCTGATTGCATTGGTATATTTGATCAATTTAGAGCAACAATGATTGAATATGTAGTACCTTTTCCACCGTGAAAACATTTATGTTGGCCAGATGATCAAACACTCTCAAAGCTGGTCAAAGATGTTACCTTTAAGATGCATCTTGAGGCAGGATGGAGAAGTAAAGATGTTTAAGTAAACAATTCTGGAGTTTGGACTTTGGCAGCTGAAGGCACATCTACCAATAGTGCAGCAATTAAATATGATGATGCTTAAGGGTCTGCAGTTGGAAGAACATGAATATCTTGTAGGTTTGGAGGAGGAGACAGCGATGGAGAGTTGTGAGACTATAAAATCAAGATGTTGCTTTATGAAGTAAGTTGGCAAGCACGGGGTGATGATGAGCAACATTTGTTGTGAATTAGAACATGGCAATAAAGTTTTAGATGATCTCATATTTGCAGATGATAGAATGTGGGCAGCTGGCCAGGAATACTTTAAGTCAGAGGTAACAGCGACTTGTCTGGGAGTTTCAGCAGCAAATGAGTTGAGGGGGAGATGGAGGCGGACAATGTTATACTGGTAGAAATAGGTAGTCTTCATGAGAGTGATTGGACACATGGTTGATGTCATGTTGAAAAGTTTGCTTCAATTTCATACATTTGCCTGGGCAAGGGAGGGAGTTAGATGGGGTGGCATGGTGGCTCAGTGGTCAGCACTGCCACCTCACAGTACAAATGACCAGGTTTTGATTCCAACCTTGGGAGACTGTTTGTGTGGAGTTTGCATGTTCACCACGTAAGTGCGTGAGTTTCCTTTGGGTGCTTCAGTTTCCTCTCACTGTGCAAAGATGTGCAAGTTATTTGGATTGCCCATGCTAAAGTGCCCATAGTGTCCAGGGATGGGTGTGTTAGCCATGGGAGATGCAGGGTTACGGGTTGGGGTGGTGGTGGGTATGGTCTTTCAGAGGGTTGGTATGGACTTAAGGGGCCAAATGGCCTGCTTCCACACGGTAGGGATTCTATACCACAGAACTGAACTTGTGGCAGGGACCAAAGTTGGTGTTGCTTATATCTAGCTGAAGAAACTTTCTGTTCATCCCAGTAGTGAATGACAGACAAGCAGATTGATTATTTTGAGGCAATGGACAGGTCAAATCAAATAGTGGAAAGGTGAAGCTAGGCTTCATCTGTACATATGTGAAAACTCTGGATGGTACTGTGGTTTTAAGGAGTGTATTTTGTTTTTTTTTTTTAAAGAGAGGCTTTAAGACAGAGGTATTGAGCTATCTGTTTGAAGCCAATAAAGTGAACAGCTTTTGAGGCCCTGTGTTTTTTTAAAGCTGGAACAATAGATGCAGCATGAATGGGTGGAGTCAGGCTCCCAGAGAACCAGGGTTTTAGTTTAGTTTTCAGTAGCTGTTGGGGTTTTGAAGTTGGCTACGAAGGCTGTTGCACCTCTCTTGGCCACAGCAAAAAGCTGGATTTCTCTCTGCTGCCAGAATCACATGTGAGACAATCTATTTTACTGACTTCGGCTTTAACAAGTGTGTGTTTATGTGGTGTTACTATATTGGAACAGTTGCTGTTTAGTAGTTAAATAATCTATTGTTCTGTTAAGGCTTCCAGTAGAGTTAAAGTTACACCAATCCTTCTTTCTTTTGTTTTTATCTTAACTGTAGGGTAGGAATAAAGTGTGTTTTGCTTAAAACCTAGCTGTGTGATAAATCGAATTACAGTTCGAAACACACCTTACACTTGCCTTTAAACGAGATAAAAGTTAATGGGTAGGCTATCTCTTTCTTATATTTGAAGGAGGTTTGGTCTGGTCTATAGCAAAACTGACAATTTTTTCACTGATGTTATTGAGGGGTTATATGTAGATGCCAAATAGGATAGGGTAAAGGATGGATCTTTGGGAGATACCAACATTAATGATGTTGGATCACAATAAAGCCTCTAGACCTTTGAATTTAACTGGATAAATATAAATGAAACAAGGTGAATGCAGTCTCACTGGGCTCAATGGGGGAGCACAATGGAGAATGGCGTCAAAAGTTACAAACAGGTTGCAAATATTGGAGTGATGTCCTTTGTCACTGTCAGGTAGGAGGTAATTTGAGATTTTTGCTGGAAAATGCGATTAGAATAGTTAGGTGTTTGTTTATGACAGGCACAGACTCAATGGGCTGACGGGCCGTTTTTCATGCTGTAGACCTCTATGACTCTACGACTTTAATTATATCCATTCCAAGTTGGAATCCTGATTGGAGGACTACAAATATGGAATTCTGAGAAAGATGCGTAGGAATTTGTGAGGCAGGAGATATAACAGATGTTAATTCTATTGAAGTCCAGACGGTTTTAACATACATAATTTTAATTAAGCTGAATGATTTTTTTGATGTACTTTTGCCCCTAAACCGGACAATTAAGTAGATTTTTTCAGCAAATTAGGAAGTGGACTGTAGAAATGTCTTTTTCATAATATTCTAAGATAAAAAGTATAATTGTCATGTCCTCATTGCATCAACCTTCCATTAAGTAAATTGTTAATGATAAATTAATTTTGTTTCTAAATTATTCCTGAATTAATAGGTCTCCTCATTCTGCCTTTCTAACGTAAGACAATGACCAGAAATGTCAGGCTGAATTTTCAATTGGTGGCCAGGTCGGGACAGTATTTGGGCATGATTCCCAGAGGGTATTCCTGTATACTGATGGGCCCTGCATGTATCACCATTTTCAAATGGAATGCCAGAGGGAAGAAATGAGGAACATACTGGCCTTCAATTAATGGCTCAAACTCCTTGCGCAGTTCGTTATCTCGCCAGGAAGGATGCAAGACAACTTTTACTGCTATGTTCAGCAAGCACAAAGAGTCAGGCAGCATGGTGGCTCAGTGGTTATCCCTGCTCCCTCACATCACGAGGTACCCGGGTTCAATTCTATCCTCGGGCAGCTGGATGTGTGGAATTTAGACATTCTCCCTGTAACAAGTGTCTGTGTGGGTTTCCTCCCACACTCCAAAGATGTGCAGACTACGTGAATTTCCCAGTGTGCAGGCTAGGTGGATTAGCCATAGGCAAGGCAGAGTTACAGTGATAACGTAAGCAAGTGGGTCTGGGTGGAATGCTCTTTGGGGGAATAGCGTGAGCTTGATGGGCCGAATGGCCTGCTTCCACACTGTAGGAATTCTGATTCATGTTAGTGTTCAAATGTCAGTTTCAATGTGGAGAAAAACAAAAACTTTTTCTTTTAAACTATGGGAATATATCAAGACATGAGGGATCTTGCTCCAGATTGTGCACATTAGCTTCATTTGACGAGCTTTAACACTGTTGACACTCCAAGGCTGCTGCCTAATTGCTTCAGCAAGGCAGCAAACAGCAGGATCCATCATGGCCACCATGTGCCTTTCTTGCTGATGAACAGCAGGCAGCTCCACATCCTGGAGATCTTTGTCACTGCTAATTGGGTGGTGGGCTTGCCTCTGGTCCAACTCAAGCATAGCCATTTAGAATTCATACGGTGCGTGTCACAGATTGGTGGCAAGTGGGGACCGGAACCCAAAAGTCAAAAATCTGGCCCCTGATGTTTGAATGACTAGCCTTGCAATGCCATCAAAGTTGGTAACTCCCATCAAGAGTAGCTTCTCCTCGATGAATTCTCTTTTAAATTAACTTGGATGACATGCCTCTCTTGTTACTGTCAGTTTAAATTGCATCAGTCAGAAACTGGATCCAAATAACCAGCAGTCTGTGGCTTCCTAAAGAGTTCGGGCATGCCCAACCATCAACTTGGAGGCATGCCGATCTTTGCTCATCATCTTTCTCTTATGATAAATAAGGGCTTGTAAGTAGCAACTATAAAGAATATTACAGGGCTTTTATAGAGGAATAAAGTGTGTCATACAATAATAATGAGGGCAGCAGGAGATGTGTCATGGATTGTTTCTATCTGGGCACTGGGCCTGAGTTATTAATTTCAGCAATACGTACACCTCATGGCATAACTGCTGGCGTTGCAATCACTCTACGTGTGTTTTAAAAAAGAGGCAGGAAACACAAAGGCAAAATAGATACAGAAAATAGAAAAGGTTTCAGATTGGAACTTAATGTATTCAATAATACACCTTCATCTGTGTTGTACGTTGCTTCCATTAAATATGGGAACTTACAACGGGACAGAAGTTGCAATGCTACCTGTTCTGAGGAAGGGTCACCAGACCCGAAACATTAATTCTGTTTTCTCCTCCACAGATGCTGCCAGACCTGCTGAGCTTTTCCAGCAACTTTGTTTTGTTCCTGATTTACAGCATCCGCAGTTCTTTTGGTTTTTTATTTAGAAGTTGCAATGCTGCCTGGTTTTCTCCCATTCAGCTGCTGACAGATCCCACTGTACTTTCTCAGAACTTTATATTTACCCACTTCACCATTTTCGGACTTTCCTTTCTGTTTTGGTACTCTAGATCCTTCCATGAATTTGTTGCTCCTGTTTCATTGAAATTCCATTTTTGCCATGCGGTGATAAATTTGCTCACTGTGATAGGTTACAGGTTCAAACTATGTTTAGATTGAACTTTTCTCTAATTAAATATTGCCCTGTGATGGTTTTTAGGTGCTGTAATGAAATGGACAGATGTCTCTCATACATTGCATGCAACACTTCCTCAAAGTTAAATTATTTCCAACCACACTAGTTAGCTGGTCACAACTGGAATGATGTTTGGAGCTTAGTTTCAAAGGTGGCTTGCTGGTAACAATCTTGCCTCAGAGCCTATGGGCGGAGTACCACTCTAACCTGACACTGAGGGAGTGCTACACTACAATAGTGTGTCTTTCAGATGAAATGTTAAATTGAGACTCTACCTGCCCTTCCAGGTGGGTGCAGTAGACTCTGTAAATATTTGAAGAATAGCAGTGAAGCACTCTCCATTATCCTGCGCCTTTAATATTTATATATCAACTCACACCAACAAAAATAATGAAGAGTTTGAGGAGAATTGCATAGATCCATCTGAGTGGAAATGAGATAAATATGTGTGAGAAAAAGAAATAAAGAGATAAGCAATGGGTTAGATAAAGCAAATGGAAATAGTGTTAAGTGGATCATAGGCATGAACACTAAATGCATATACACTCAAAGATCAGTTGCCGTGCTGTCTATTTTAAGTCTTTAGATCTTCTCATTCTACATGTAACAATGCTGTATGCAAATTGGTTGCTCTATTTGCTTGCAAAGCAAAAGTGTTCTGATACATCCTTGAAATTGAGAAGGTGCTTTACCAACATCTACCTTCCTTCCTCGAGGTTTGACAATGAATTCTGAGGAGAAAGTCAACATATATTACCTAGTTCAACAAACAATAGCAGTTACTGGGGATAAATTGGCATGAATTTAATACACCCACTCAAGTAAGCCACAAAACAATTGGTTTGCAAAGTGGGAAAGTTACATTGATTCATAGATAGTAAGAATTGCCAACGCTGGAGTCAGAGATGACACAGTGTGGAGCTGGAGGAACACAGCGGGCCAGTCACATCAGAGGAGCAGGAAAGTTGACGTTTCAGGTCAATATTTTCTAATGAGGGGCCCTGACCCTAAACATCAACTTTCCTGCTCCTCTGATGTGACTGACCTGCTGTGTTCCTCCAGCTCCACACTGTGTTATCGCTTACATTGATTTACAGGTATCTTTCTGTGAGGCTGTGGTTCTGGTGGAGTATCAGAATAGTACAGAGGAATTAATCTCTCAGGATACTGATGAGGGTTGTAAACTTGTTTTGTTCATTATAGTACCATTAAAATCATAGAATCCCTACAGCATAGAAGCAGGCCATTCAGCCCATCAAGTCCACACAGCCCCTCCAATGAGCAAACCACCCAGACACGCATCCCCTACCCTATCTCTGTAACGTTACATTTCCCATTGCTAGTCCATGTAAGCCACATCCCTGGACACAATGGGCAATTTAGCATGGCCAACCCACCTAGCCTGCGCATCTTTGGACTGAGGGAGGAAACTGGAGCACCCGGAGGAAACCCACACAGACACGGGGATAATGTGCAAACTCCACACAGACAGTTGCCCAAAATGGATTCGAACCCAGGTCCCTGCACTGTGAGGCAGTTGCCGCCCCACTCATTAGGATGGAATATGGAATTTTAATTGATTTTTTTTGATTATTTCATTCAAATTTTCAATCTTTTGTTTTGGATAGACAAAATAATTAGGAAATTTTCCTTTCTACTGGCAAGAGGAACAGCAGCTACAGGACAGGGATTTAAATTAATTAACAAAAGAACCAAAAGGGAGATAAAGAAAGATTTGCATCGCTGTGATCAGGAATGCGCTGCCTGATAAAAAAAAGTGCTGATTGTAGATTCAATAAAAAAATTCAGTCATGACATAGATAAATACTTGAGAAGAAGAACAAATTCAGAGCTTTGGAGAGAATGGGAGGAGAGTAGGTCAAGTTGGATAACTCTTTCACAAAACTAACACCCAGGTGATTCGCTGCATGGTCTTTGAACAAAGAACAAAGAACAAAGAACAAAGAAAATTACAGCACAGCCTTCGGCCCTCCAAGCCTGCACTGATCCAGATCCTCTACATAAACCTGTCACCTATTTTCCAAGGATCTGTATCCCTCTGCTCCCTGCCCATTCATGTATTGTCTAGATACATCTTAAATGATGCTATCGTGCCCACCTCTACCACCTCCGCTGGCAACGCGTTTCAGGTACCCACCACCCTCTGTGTAAAGAGCTTTCCACGCATATCTCCCTTAACTTTTCCCCATCTAAGATGTTTATTCCTCGTGCGCACATCATAGAAAGTATGATTACAAACATAGCTGATAATCATAGTGATGGCAAAATTTGAACACTTGCCTTTGCATTATCCCTTCCACTACCACCTCTGACCCCACCACCCCCCACTCACGCTCCCAAAAGGCTGATAAAACTGGCTTACACAAATCACTGTAACATTCTGTATGGATAGTAGCAGGATAATATGCAAGTCAAATTGACTGGACAGTGTGAGCCAAAACCTTCAAATTGCACCCCTTAATGTAGAGCAGCTTTGAGTTATTTATTCATAAAACCAACACACTTGGGTTAACCTCTGATTACATCCCACAAATTATCCTTGTAGTTATGTGACCGATATTTAACAAATTGCTGTGGAATCATGACAAAGTTTTAGTGTGGCTTATCAGTTACTTCTAAAACTATTGATTAAGTGAAGTTGAACATGCAGTATGTGGTTTCTGCAGCAATTTTCAACTTTATTGCAAATTAGTAGTGTTAAGGCTGCACGATGCTATAAAAATCCAACTAGCACTTCAAATCACAGGCTTAAATGCGATGCACAAAACAAAGGGGTTTCCCTTTAGGCTGGAGTATTACAAGTGAAGGTGGGTTTGAATCTGGGCGTTTATCAGGTAGTAAGATACTAAAGAAGTAATTTTTAACAAAAGAATCTCAAAAAAATCCTGTATTTTGGGGTCTTTGAAGACACTAAAATGGGGGAGAGGACAGTAAATTGGAGAGAAAATTGAAAAACTAACCTTTATTTGTGCAGTGACGCCTATACGGATGAAAGTTCCAACAGGTTCCCAAAAAGATGAACTTTCTGTCACACTGAAAGCTGCAGAGTCAGAGTGAGTAATACCAAACTGCAGATCTAAACCTGTTTCTGATGGTGATAATTCAGGTAAATTTGAGGGGCAAGAAGCTTAGTTTTGTCTCCATTCTGAGAATCATGTTGAAAATGGCTTGAAATGTAACTACTGTTTATTACTGTAATAATAACAAATTTTCTGAGCACCTGCAGAATCATATTACTTCAATGCAGCTTCGAACACCATTAATACTCAAGAAGTATGTTTCCTTTCAAGAGATGGAATAAAATGGCTGATGCCAATAAGTACTCCATTTCACATCTCTCTCGATTTTCATTTTTGTTGACTTAAAAATTGGAATTAATAATTGATAGAGTTGTTAAAGGAGCTACCGATTCACTGAGTTACCCAACTCTTACTGTCACACAAAGTCAAAATTGTGACATCTCAAAATTAAAAACAGCTAAGCATGCTGTATCCAAGCATCTGTCTGGTCACCATTTCACTACTTCTACCCGTTTATCACTCTTTCATGAAGTTACACTGAACAACTTTCCTTTTATCATGCCTCTTTAAAGAAATTGAAATGAATGGTGAAGATTGTTAAAATATTGAGTTGCTTTGGATTAATAAGGAGTGTAGTGGTTGTGGTAATCAATGAAGAAGTCGGTAGTTATGACATCAAATGCCACTATGGTTATGTTACAAAACTCACTGCACTGAATTTGGGTATTTATGCAATAACTTAAAAGTTGCCACTTTCTTTGGAAAGTCCTGTACACTAATGCTGTCCCAGGAAATAACACCACCCTGGCCGACAAATATAGTTATTAAAGACGGACTGCATGGAAACAGACCCTTCAGGTCCAAAAACAAAGTTGCTGGAAAAGCTCAGCAGGTCTGGCAGCATCTGTGAAGAAAAAAATCAGAGTTAACATTTCGGGTCCGGTGACTGTTCCTCAGAACTTCCTCAGAACCGAACCTGAAACGCTAATTCTGATTTTTTTCATCACAGATGCTGCCAGAATTGCGGAGCTTTTCCAGCAACCTCTGTTTTTGTTCCTGATTTACAGCATCTGCAGTTCTTTTGGTTTTTGTTACCTTCAGGTCCAACTTGTCCATGCCAACCAGATATCCTAAATTAACCCAGTCCCATTTGCCAGCATTTGGCCCATATCCTTCTAAACCCTTCCTATTCATGTACCCATCCAAATGCCTTTTAACTGCTGTAATTGTACCAGCCTGCACCACTTCCTCTGGCAGCTCATTCCATATACACACCACCTCCTGTGTGAAAGAATTGCCCCTTAGGCCCTTTTTACATCTTTCCCCTCTCACTTTAAACCTATGCCCTCTAGTTTTGGACACCCCTATCCTGTACAGAAGACCTTGACTGTTCACTTTATCCATGCCCTTCTTTATTTTATAAACTCATATAAGGTTGTTGCCTCCGACGCTCCAGGGAAGATAGCCCCAGCCTATTCAGCCTCTCCCTATAGCTCAAACCCTCCAACCCTGGCAACACCATTGTAAATTACTTCTGGACCATGTTCTCTGAAGTGCCCTTGTAGGCGACTCAGTTCATGGTAACTAGGGACAGGCATGGCATTTTGTTTTACCAGTGTTACTTAAGCCCTGGGAGATAAATTAATCAGCAGAGTAGCTATTTACTCATGCTGTATATGTTGGTTGAAATTAATGCTTCTTATTGGCAAAATGACCTTTGAAGATCTTTGCATCCTCAAAGAAAATATGAAGTTAGGTAGTTCACTTTTGTTCTGCATTAAAAACCTATCATTAAGTTTACAAGTAAGGCTTCCAGCAGCCTAAACATCCAACTGTTGTTTCCCTTTTTAAAGATTTAATTTCAAATTGCTTCCTTCAAAAAACAGCTGAACTAACAACATCCCTTTTTAATGCCAGAAGCAAAGTTCATCAAACTTTGATGGGAGGATGCATTGAGTTGTCAGTGGAAGCCTTCATCCAGTCTAAGCCAGGAGAGAGAATATGTATCTGGCTTCACTCTCAATGTTGTCTGAAAGGATATATTAGAGTTCTCTGATCTTCTGGAGAGACTTGCTGGCATGCTTTATTGGGAGTAGAATCCGGCTCTCCAGCTTTTCTGATGCCCAGATTTTATGTATTCTGAAGCCAAAATTTGAACAGAAATGAGCAACACTGATCCCTCCCTTCAACCATGCCCTTTAAAAATCAGTCAACAACTTGTGCAGCCCCAGTTGCCCACTGCTTGCAGTCCCAGCTTCACAATTAGCGTATTCTGGGCTCGTGTCCCAGGGATTGCTTACAATTTGAGTCTTGCTGTCACAGTTGAGATGAGGTTTTGTCTTTCCCAGATTGATTCACTCGTTGAGGCACCTACCAGCAGCAAAGACGAGAGAAAAGAAATACGGAACCATCTAAAAATCTAAAAACCTGTTTGATCAGAAGGATTGATTGACCCAACAGGTAAGCTGAATTGAAAACATTTTGAAATGAAAAGTACAAGAAATCTAGAACATAGCAGGAGGGAAGAAAGGAAGAATGACTCTGATTATTGCTTCATTTTTAATATTGTTTATGATCTGGCTACACAAAGCAACAAGAGGTACCTCCTTCCTCCCCGGTGTTATACAGAAAATAACTTCCTGAAATGAACTGTGAATTACAATCATTGTGCATTCAGATATTAAGCTGTATTACCTCAGTCTTTGGATTGCCTACAGGGTTCAAGCAATGTCAGTGAGTGGAGACATTAGAATGGAACTACCGTATACAGATCAAAATGAAAGAGTCGGGAAGTGGGTAGAGTAACAGCACTACCTCTTCCCCTTCTGTGACCTGGTTTCTGATAGCAATCAAGCTCTCCTCTCTGATCCCTCCCACATGGCAAAGGAGACCAGAACTTTCAGCTAAAAAAATGAATACTGGCTTACCGCTAATCAAATCAATTTAGTTTTAAAACCTTCTATGCAATTCTCTGACCTCTTAATTTCATGTACAGCTACAGCAAAACATGTCAGTGACATATGAGACTGTGCAGCTCTAAAAGAAACTTGGCACTAATCCAATCTTTTTATTGCTTTCTCCAGTGATCTTCAGTGCAAGACCCATTTACCCACTTGTCGTGATCTTTTCAGCTTATTTGGCCTATTTGTTCGAAGGTAATCTGACAAAAAGACACTTGTCTTAGGAAGCACATTCGTTGTGGTAAACGCTTAGGTTATTAAGTTGCTAAAGGATTTGATTAGCTTTGCTTTATTTGTTTAATAGCTAAGTTTCATCGTTGAAAGGGCAGGGAAGTGGCTGGAAGCTGAACCATTGCGAATGGTGCATCTTAACAGCTACTGATGGCATTTATAACATATCAACAAGAGGTGGTCAAGAATTGACAGTCTGACGATTTCCTCTGATGATGCTGCTCACAAACAGTGAACGTAAGTGGGAAAATCATACATAATCATTCTGATTTTTAGGGTGCTGTGGGAAATATGCTGCACCTCTAAAGTGTTTATGTTTTGTAATCAATCAATTCAGAACTTCGAAGCAAGTGGGACTTGGACCTCCTGGCCCAAGGAGGAACACTACTGCGATGCCATAAAAGGCCTTCTAATGTATTTTATCAGGAGTGATTTATCTTCACCGCTTTTAAAGAAATGGCTATGCATGACAATCTCATTAAATTCTGTCAAGAGGAAACTGGCATGATAGATGGGTGTTACCATCACTGAAACCCCCATGATCAACATCCTGGGTTTTAATGTTGACCAGAAACTCACCTGGACTTGCCGCATAAACATTATGGCTCAAGAATGTGATGGAATACCAAGCCCCACCCCACCCCACCCCCTCACTTTCCTGGATGGGTGCAGCTCCAACAACACTCAAGAAGATTGACACCATCCAGGACAAAACAACCTGCTCGTTTGGCACCATATCCACAAACTCTCTCCGCTACCAATGCTCAGTAGCAGCAGCGTGTACAATCTACAAGATGCACTGCAGAAATTCAACAAAGATCCTCAGACATCACCTTCTAAACCCACGACCACTTCCATGTAGAAGGACAAGGGCAACAGATACATGGCAACCCCATCACCTGCAAGTTTTCCTCCAAGCCACTCACCATCCTGACTTGGAAATATATTGCCGTTCCTTCACTGTCGCTGGGGTCGGAATCCTGAAATTCCATTGTGGGTCAACCTGCAACAGCTGGACTGCAGTGGTTCAAAAAGGCAGCTCACCACCGCTTTCTCAAGGGCAATTAGGCAATAAAATGCTGGCCAGTCAGAAATGCCCATGTCCCAAGAATGAAGAACAAAAAGTAAGATTCAGGATCATTACGTGTGATCTTCCCATTTATGTTCAGTGTTTGTGAGCTGTACCATCAGAGGCAACTGTCAGACTGCCCATTCCTGAATGCCTCTGGTTGACATGTTATAAATGTTATTAGTGGCTGTTATGACAAAGTAAAACATTGGAGATTATGAAAGATAAAGAGAGGATAGAAAACTGCATTAGAACCTAGTTAAATGGTATAAAAATTTTAATTGAAGTATTGAGTGCAAACTTGTGCATTAGTTTAGAAAGAATGTGTAGGCTTTCAAAGTGATACAGCTAAGATTTACGACATGTTTCCAAGACTAAGTGATTTCCATTATGCAGATAAATTGAAGAAGCTGGGGATGCTCTCTATAGTTGACAAAAGTATAAGAGACTTGAAAGAAGTGTTCAAAATCAGAAGGGGTCTGGACAGATTAGGGAGAGAGACTTGTTCCTTTAGTAGAAGAATCAAGTACAAGAGGATGCAGATGTAAAGTGATTACAAAAGGATTAACCATAACGTAGTTGGAACGCTGTGAACAGTCGTGGGCCTCTTATCTAAGGAAAGATAAACTGACATTGGAGACATTCCAGTGTAGGTTCAGCAGGTTCATCCCAGGCATGGAAGGAATGTCTTATGAGAACAGGTTAAGTGGGTTGGGCCTGTACTCATTGGAGTTTAGAAGAATGAGAGGTGACCTTATTGAAACATATAAAATTCTTAGGAAACTTGACAGTAGATGTGGAAAGAGATAAAAGGTACTGCAGATGCTGGAGAATCCGAGATAACAAGCATGGGGCTGGATGAACACAGCAGGTCAAGCAGCATCATAGGAGCAGGAAAACTTGACGTTTCGGGCCTAAACCCTTCATCAGAAATTTCTGATGAAGG
>JAHRHZ010000133.1:65923470-65937431 GCA_024137785.1 Ginglymostoma cirratum
GAAGGGTTTAGGCCCGAAACGTCAAGTTTTCCTGCTCCTATGATGCTGCTTGACCTGCTGTGTTCATCCAGCCCCCTGCTTGTTATCTCAGTAGATGTGGAAAGGTTGTTTCGTCTTGAGGAAAGAGTTTATGACTGGAAGGCATATTCTCAAATGAAGGGGTCACCCTTTTGAAACTGATGAGGAGGAATTTCTTCTCTCAGAAGGTAGTACAATTCTTTTCCGTAGAGGGCTGTGGAGGCTGAGGCGTTGAGTAAATTGAAATCTGAGGTGGACAGACTTTTTAATCAGTAAGGAAATCAATGATTATGGCGAATACGCAGGAAAATGATGTTGAGGATGATTAGATCAGCCACAATTGCACTGACTGACAGAGGGAACTTGATGGGCTGAATAGACTGCTTTTGTTCCGACAACTTATGTTTATGAGAAAAAAGCTTTCTCTCCACAATATATGTTTAGAAACTAGAATAAGTGACCTGAGAGTATGGTGGAGTCAGAACAAGCAGGGCTTTCAAAAGAGAATGAAATAAGTACTTTTTAAGTGAAAGTTTTCTGTGGCTGCGGGGAGAGAACTGGAGGATGAGAGCAGCTAACGTGCCCCAGCAGATAGCCAGCATGGAACAGTGGCTGAATGGCGTCTTTCTGTGTTGTAACCATTTTATGACCCTACGATTACTGCTGTGACAGATGTAGGGGCCAGATTCATAATGCCAGTCCATCCTCTGTTCATTGAAGTGATGATTTATAATGTGTGTGCTGCAAAGCACAAGCATCTCGTTTAAAAATGGCGGGCAGTGGATATTGGAGGTGGGATATCATAGCTGTGAATGATCCTACCCTTATCTTTTTATAGGTGTTTACAAGAAAGTTGGAGGCCTTTCAGCCCATCAAAGTCTGGAATGGTTAAGAAAAATCTGACTAACCTGATCCCAGTTTTTGGCCCATGATCCTGCAGGCTTCTGCAACAAGTAAATATCTCAATACTGCTTAATTATTATGAGAGTTTCTGATTGAACAACCCTTGTAGGCTGTGATTTCCAGACTTACACTACCATCTTAGTGAAAAGATTTCTCCTTAACTCTTCTTTTTGCCTTATACTGCTTATCTGAAACCTATGACCTCTGGTTACTGACTATTTCACTCATGTGCCTTCCAATGCACCCCATCTATGCCCCTCGTATTTGCATTAACCTCTGTCAGATCTCCTCTGAACGTTCACTGCTCCAAAGAAAATAAGCCCAGCCATCCGATCTTTCCTCTTGAGCTCAACCAGCATCGTGGTCCATCTCCTCTTCATCCTTTCTAGGACAATCATATCGTTTCTACAAAGTGGTGATCAAAACTGTATGCAATACTCCACTTGTGACCCAACTAGCATTTTATATAGTTCCAGCATGAGACCACTTGTATTCTATGTCTTGGCTAGTAAGGGCAGGTATTGCACATGCCTTCTTAACCACCTTGTCTACCTGCCCTGCTACCTTCAGGGTTCTGTGGCTATGTGCAGCAAATTCCCTCTGATAGTACCTTCCAAGGTCCTATCATTCACAAAGTAATTGCTTGCCTTATTAGCCCTCCCCAAGTGCTTTTACTGCTTACACTTTTCCAGGTTGAATTCCATTTGCCATTGTTCTGCCCACCTGACCTAATGGTCTTCGCCTGCAGATTACAGCTGTCATCCTCACTGTTTTTCACACTATTGATTGTCATGTGATATGCAAACTTATTGATCATTCCCCTACATTTAAATCCAGATCATTAATGTACACCGCAAACAGCATGCCCCAGGACTGAGCCCTGCGGAATGCCATTCTCAGCCAGTATTGAATCCATTGTGCCACTTAGCCTTGGATCCCATGGTCTCTTACTGTATTGACCAGTCAGCCATGAGGAACCATATCAAAAGCCTGTCCAAAATACATGGAGACCAAATCAAACACATTCCTCTCATCAACATTCCTGATTAACTCCTCAAAAAATTTAGCAAACACTATCTTTCCTTAATAATTACATGCTGACTATGCCTGATTAATCTATATCTCACTAAGTGTAAGTATCTTCCATCCCTCATAATTATTTCTAATAACTTACCCACCAGTGATGTTAGACTGACTGGCCTGTAATTTCCTGAGCTAACCTTTCCTCCCATTTTAATAATAAGACAACATTAGTAGTCCTCCAGCCCTCTAGCACATCATCCATGGTCAGAGAGAATTTGAAAATTACTGCCAGAGCCCTTGATATCTCCTCCCTTGTTTCCTTCAACAGCCTGGAATGCATGTGGCTACTAAACGCATAGGAACCTCCTCTCTGTTTATGTCAATTTCATCTACTATTTCACAGTCTTCTACCTTGACATCTTTACCAGCATTATTCTTTTCCATTGTGAAGACCAGGATGGCACAGTAGCTTATTTTTTAGACCATAAGACCATAAGATCATAAGACATAGGAGTGGAAGTAAGGCCATTCGGCCCATCGAGTCCACTCTGCCATTTAATCATGGCTGATGGGCATTTCAACTCCACTTACCCGCACTCTGCCCATAGCCCTTGATTCCTTGCGAGATCAAGAATTTATCAATCTCTGCCTTGAAGCCATTTAAC
Source organism: Ginglymostoma cirratum (assembly GCA_024137785.1). NCBI lineage: Eukaryota > Metazoa > Chordata > Chondrichthyes > Orectolobiformes > Ginglymostomatidae > Ginglymostoma > Ginglymostoma cirratum. Next base: position 65,926,080 of record JAHRHZ010000133.1, read on the forward strand.
GTCCTGGCCTCCACTGCGCTCCATGGCAATGAATTCCACAGGCCCACCACTCTCTGGCTGAAGAAATGTCTCCTCATTTCCGTTCTAAATTGGCCCCCTCTAATTCTAAGGCTGTGCCCATGGGTCCTAGTCTCCCCGCCTAACGGAAACAACTTCCCAGCGTCCACCCTTTCTAAGCCATGCATTATCTTGTAAGTTTCTATTAGATCTCCCCTCAACCTTCTAAACTCTAATGAATACAATCCCAGGATTCTCCGCCGTTCATCGTATGTTAGGCCTACCATTCCAGGGATCATCCGTGTGAATCTCCGCTGGACACGCTCCAGTGCCAGTATGTCCTTCCTGAGGTGACTACTGCCTCATAGCACAGGGACCCAGGTTTGATTTTACCCTTGAGTAACTGTCTGTGCGCAGTTTGCACATCCTCCTCATGTCTATGTGGGTTTCCTCTGGGTGCTCCGGTTTCCTCCCACAGTCCAAAGATGTGCAGTTAGATAGATTGGCCATTGTAAATTACCCATAGCATCCAGGGATTTGCAGGCTAGGTGGATTAGCCATGGGGAATGCAAGATTACAATGATAGGGTAAGGGGTTGGATCTGTATGGGATGCTCTTCAGAGGGTGGTTGTGGACTTGATAGACCAAATGGCCTGCTTCCACATTGTAGACATTCTACAAAAATAATCATTGAAGGCTGTGTCCATGTTTTCCCAATCAACGCACAAATTATCTCTATGGTCTGTAACAGGCCCTACCCTTTTTCTAATTATTCTCTTGCACTTTATATGTTTAAAAATCTCCTTTGGATTTTTCTTTATTCTACCTATTAATGCTTCTTATGCATTCTGATACTTATATGTGCTTCCAGGTTAATGGCTACCAATCCAAATTGAGAAGTCTTGTTAATTTTAGATTTTCTTGCTGTTTGATCTTAGGTCATTTGTAGCACATCCCCTGGTGCTTACCTAGCTCAGCATCACAGCTCAGGGGTCTAATCTATGATCTGTGCTGCATATGTTCACTGAATTAACCCATGGTGGCTCGGAACTTTTTACTTAATACCGTTGACAAATGTTGAGGCACAAAGCATTAAAATGTCCAGTTTAAGTTCAATCATACTTCAACCAATAACTAGGTTGCCCCTTGCAGTATGTAATATCAGATTAATATTCACACATTTTTGATGTTACCATACCCTCACATAAAACTTGTTAATCTGCATAATGTCCTCCAAAATCATCACAAGAAAACAACCTGGGTAAAAGAACAGAGATACACAGAGGTTAATATGTGGTTTCCTGTCCTGTGAAAATGTGTGGTTAATTAAGGCGTTAGCTACTTGTTTTCATTTTTAACAAATCAATTGGTTACATTTACAGACAGACTAGTGTCTAAGGTGAACTGAAAAGATTATAAATATGATTTAAAGACAGATAGATGGTGTATATAGATAAAGAGCTCATGGAAGATCACAAAATTTTTATGAAAATAAAGTTATTGTTTAGAAATTAAATGTCCACACCATTCCGGGTTATGTCCAGAATTATCTTCCTTCTACACACAACTTTGAACTGGAACGCGTGATGAAGGCATTAGACTTTCAGACTGTCGTGAGATACTCTTATACTGATGACTCACAGTGCCTGATTGCTGTCCAGTTTAAGGCTGCTCAGTCCATCCTTAGTCTGTGTCACTTTGCGCAGTGATATTGCCACGATACACCAGAACATCTACCTGATGCTGATCAGATCTTGTCTTTCCCAGAATTGCCCAGTTATCAGTTCTATCAGTGCCATTGTGGACCATAAGTAGTTTGGTAATGAAGAGGCCAAGTAAATTATTTCCAGTTGTTGGTTTGCTCACTGCTGAATGCAGGCCCTCTTCAGTAATTGTGTTCATGAGTAGTCAAATGGTTAAGCCAGGGGTGGTGCTCCTGAGCCTTTGTAGGTGATAGACAACTAATTCTCCTAGTACAAATTACATTCTATACCATGTTCTCTTCATAGTTTCCTCACGAGAGATGTGCAATATGGAGGAGAAATACTTTGCCACTCATGCAGAAAGGTGAATTGGAAATTTCCTTGATCTTGTTTATCTGATGGTGAGACATTGTGGATCCCGTTAAAGACAGTCCACATTTCAATGTTTTCCCACCTCAGGCTCATCAATCTTGCTCAGAGTCCGTGCTAGTGTCCAACTATTGTTTGGGTGGAGTTAGAAATGAGCAGGGCCTTCATTTGCACATGCAAATCAGGCTGTTTCAGAATGGAAGCAACACGCTCTTAAAATATCAATTAGTATACCACGTACTCTATGAGCTCTGCCCACCTTGCATTGAGCGGTACAAGCTGTGGCCCTTAAAGGGAGCATTGCAGACCACTCAAACACTATTGGAAACAATGGGGAGGAATTGCCGTTTGAAGCAGAGGGCTTGCCCCTACACCTGCACCCCCACCCCACTTAACTGCTTGGGGCAAGCATCACCCTGCATGGCAGACTACAGGCGGCCCACAGTTTAAAGGACCCATGGTACCAGACTGCCCGTTGTTTGGTGTTTTGATGGTTAAGTCTCTTGGGCCATGACGGAGAATCAGCCGAGTGAGGGTGGCGTGGGGAATTACCTTGAGTGGACCTTCAAAGGGGCCAGAGTACTCGGATATTGGCACTTCCCCTTAACAAGATCATCTAGGGACTTCATCTTGTGCCCATACCATTTGGCTCAGACACCTACCCATTGGTAAATGCCCGTGAGTAAATTAGAAGCATGGCACTGGTGTCGTAAAGCCAACTGTTTCTGTTCCTTTTCCACCTCCCCCTCAGTCTTGTCCTTCATGAAGTGTAAAATCACACCCAATGGTTATATTTGGGAGTAGAATGAACATTCATAGTCATCCTGGGTCCACAAGAATATGTAATCATGCATAAATGATTGCGCCTTGTTCAACAAAACTGTCACTTCCCCCAGTCCCTCGTCTTTCTTTAATCTACCTGCACATGCTGCATGGCATTTAATACCTGTCCCTAGTTCCCCTTGAGAGGGTAATGGCCAGCCTTTCCTTTGAATCACTACGGCCCACATGGTGAGAAGTACAATGAAAGTTAATATAGCTTCATGTTTCAGTGGGGGTGGAATGGGGGGCATTCTGCTATAGATGAGCAGCTTTCCTTTCATCTTTTACTCCTATCTGTTCCAATCTGAGGCTAGGTCAGGAGGCCTTGTCATCAAACCCACTTCATTATAAGCCTCCTGAGTGCTTTTCCAATGTGTTCAGTTGCCATCTAATGTCTGGTGCCTTATGGTTTCAAAGGCCATTTCTGTTTCATTTTTGTGCCAGACGGAAATTAATAAATGTAATTCATTCATATATTCTTTAAATATTAGTCATTGCCTATACACTGCCGTACCTTTTACTAAACTTCCCTAACTGAACATGACCAACTTCATAGAATCATAGAACCCCTACAGTGTGGAAGCAGGCCATTTGGCCCATTGAGTTCACCAACCCTCTGAAGAGCATCCCACCTAGACTTACCCTATCCCTGTAACCCTGCATTTCCCATGGCTAATCCACCTGGCCTGTGCATTCCTGAACACTATGGGCAATTTAGCATGGCCAATCTGCATAACCTGCACATCTTTGGACTGTGGGAGGAAACCAGAGCACCCGGAGGAAACCCACACAGACCTGGGGAGACTCCACACAGACAGTCACCCAAGGCTCGAATCAAACTTGGGTCCCGGGTGTTGTGAGGCAGCAGTGCTAACCATTGCGTCACCCATTAGGCTAGAGGCATATCCATATATGCCACTCGATTACCCCTTGTATTCCAAAGGGTTTTTTAATGGACGTGCCCAATTTTCCTTATTGGCTGGAGGTCCAATGTCCAAAGTATGTGATTAGTTAGCTATGTTAAATATTTTCATAGCTATACTTGGATCATGAAATAACTTTTTTTTCTGAAATGATGGTGACTGCCAAGGAAAATGGCTCATGATAATATAGAAGTAAATTGGGCAATACAGAAATGCAAGCAGACATTGAATGGTAGGGCAGGAAATCACCTTGATTATAAACTGTTCCCTTTCGCGATCAAATAATTAGTCAGTTTGGTAAATAATGTTAGACCTTGCATGACGCAGAAAGCAATCTTAGTGTGGTCAAATAACGCAAGGTCGGCAAAAAAATAACGAAGAATTTGCTTGCAGCGAAAGGTGATTCATTTAACAGGGCAACTTTAGAGATGGGCAAAGATCGGAAACGGATGTGGATTTTCAATTTCAGTGCTCGGCGGAGAAGTGGGCGCCAGCCAGGTTATCACCAAAGTGGATTGACTGTATCAGAAGTCCCTGTAAAATTAAATACCTCAACCCCGGACAGGACTGAAAACAATAACTGAAAGATGGATTTGCAGCAAAAAAAATTAACGCATATTCAGTCACTGCTTCTTGTAAACTCATCAATAATTTGTGTTTACAGCAATATTTCACAAGCGGAACACCTGATGCAACTGAAACTGATACTTTATTCGGATGAATTGTCTCATTCTCTACAGGTCAATAACAGTTATCTTCTGCTATGGTGTCTGCGCTCCTTAATGAGGCACTTCATTCATTATAAGGTTCTCGGCACACCTACACTGAACAGAAAAGAAATCTTCATATGATTCGGATGGAGGGACTCCACTCAAAATGTTAGCCTATCTGTTCTCTGTTCTTTGCTGACTTGCCTGGCGTCTGCTTCCAGCATTTTCTGCTTTTCTTTCTTATTTATGCTTGCAATTTTTCCTCCTACTGTTGAATATCGAGTCTGTACCTTTAGGTGGCACAAGCTGTGAAATGCGTCTATTTAAATGTTTTTCTCTCATTCTCATTTAATCAACATGTTACTGGGAATTACTGTGGGTTTTTTGTCCCCCTGTAAATTTGATTTGGTAAAGATTTTCTTTTATCAACGAGAAGGTTAATCACCGACAAAAAGAGACAAAATATTCTGGGACCATTTTAAGTTAAAAATAATAAAAGCACAATTTCCACTGGTACATAAGATGGCGGAAATAAATGTGTAAAAATCTCCCATAATGAATAGACTTTAACAGTTTCAGCTCTGATTCTTTTTTTTCTACTTTTCACGCTACACAGCTGTCTCTAGCCATAAAACATCACATAAAATTATATTCTGCTGATTCCTGAATATAGCAAACGGGGATTAGAAAATCCTTCAGAACCTCTGGGCATTTCTCATTTTATCACATTCATTATTGAAAAAGAGCATTTTTAACCTTTTTTATGCTCTTTCATTTCAAAGCATGTGCACACAAGATTAGAAAGGGTAAATGCAGAATATGCAGATTCTGATGCCTAATTTATCAACCCCCTTTCCTCAGGGGAACCTGTTCCCAATCCTCGCTTTTCCTCTGGGAGTGGTATTTTTTGTGAAATAATTCTTTGAGTGCTGAGCAGGTCTATTGGTTTACTCGCATCTGGTATTGCAAGGTAATGTGAACAGTCATACAACCTGGAAACCAAAAACCAATTTTTTTATGTTGAAGTTATTAAAGTATTAGCTGGATACCAAAAGTCTTATTTGGAAAAAAAGCTTCAAGACCGTCTTTTCATGAACTTCACGTCTTACAACTTAGAGACTTTTATTTTTAACACAACAAATTATTTTCATTTCCATTGTGATATTTTTTTCATTTCAATTGTGGAATTTCTATCCAGACTTTGAAATATATTGCTGCTCCTTCAGTGTCACTGAGTAAAATCCTGAAGTTCCCTCACTAATGCATTATGGGTTCACCTACATGATGGCACTGCAGCCATTCCAAAAGGTGGCTCACCATCACCTTCTCGAGGGCAATTAGAGGCAGATAATAAATAACGGCCCAGCCAGTGACACCCACATCCTGTGAGTAAATATATTAAGAATGATATAAATTCACACTCTGGGGAGATGAGCACATAATTTATCCAGAAACTCCAGTGCAGTACCAAGACTGTGAAGGAAGGGGTGTCAATTGAGAGAGGTGTAAAAGATCACTATTAGAAGAAAGGCAGGGGTCATCTCATCCATGTCTTTGCCAGCATCTCAATTTAGTCAGATTAGTCTCAAAGTGCACTGGTGCTGTGTTCAATATAGTAGGCAGCACATTCTGCGCTGAAGGGGCACCACACACTTTATTGGTATAGTGGTTTTGTGAAGTTAAATGGCCTCCTTCATTACTCTAAATGGTCTGTTCAAATGTTCCTATTTTTCTAGACACAGTGTATGTTGTATGTTTGTTGTAGCAGCAGGACAGGTATTTGGAAACAGGGCAAACAGTTTAAATAGTGGAAGAGACTGTGCTCATTTATCATAGACGATTACAGTAGCTGCGCTCTCTGTTATACTAATGGTGTCTGTGCATGAAGGGAATACAGCTAGGGTAACTTTATTCCCCAATTTCATGTTCCAGTTAGTCAAATTTTAATGGAAACCAAAAAAAAATTCAGGAAACATCTTGTTAATCGCTCTGTTGAGAAAGATACCCTTTGTCAGTTTCAACAGTACAGGCCAGGCCTGCATACCTTCAGCTTCCACATCAATGCCGTCTTCCTGCTTTATCCCCATATCCCGTGATTTGCTTGTGTCTCACAATCTATTGAGCTCAGACATGAATACACTCATTGAGTTAATATCCAGAGTCCTAAATGATAGAATCCAGAATTTCGAAGATCTGAAAGTGAGCATTCAGTCATTATTTTGATCTCTTTCTTCAGCTCAGTGTCGATTCTTTTCTGATTGAGCATCTACTGAAGCCCTTAGTAGCGTTATATTATCTGAGAGGCGTTATACAAATGCAAGGTGTTGCTGTGAATGCTAACATGACTCCGAAATTCTTCTATACATTTCAGTAGGTTAATGTATAAAACAGCTCTGTATCGGTTACATTCCTACATCATTCACCTTTTAACTGTGTAGAGATTATTTCTCTGGAATAGCAAAACCTGCGTAATTAATATACTCCACCTTCATAAAGGTCACACTCCTTTGTTTTGAAACTGTCATGGTAATGCCCATGGAGAATTAAACAGCAACACCTCACAAGCTAAGGCTTGGAATAGCCAAATGCCTGAAGACAGAAATGTAGTTCAACTTCATAATGTCATCTGTAACTCTATTCTATAGTCCTTTGTTCACTTTCTCTCCGTTGCTCAAGATTGATCTCTGTATATTTTCCATTACTTTTACAATTTGACACTTCTCTATAAGGATGAATCAAAATCCAGGCAAAAGTATCACACCAGTCCTATCAGGCTGAGACCTTTGTACCATCTATTTTCTTTTTATTTAACAGTCAGGGTGAAAGGTCAAGGTCGAGGTGCAGGGCAGCTCTAAAGTTGAGAAGAGGAGGCGGTGTTCATCAAGGAGTTAATGTGTTCCTCAGGTAAAACCGCCCAGCAGTCACCTCTCTTTAATGAGAGAGCCACCTATCGCCATCCAAGATGATGGCAACTTTAATTTACTAATAATTAAGTGACAGTGATCTAGGGTTTTGATAGAAAATGCTGGAGAAACTCAGTAGGTTTGGCAACGTATGATGGAAGAAGGCAGAGGTAACGTTTCGAGTTTGGTGACTCTTCGTCAGAACTGTTAGCGAGCTAGGAAAAAAGTGGTATTTATGCTGAAGGTGAAGTTGGAGGATGGGGTGGGAGGGAGACATATAAATGGATAGGTGGAGATGGAGCCCAGACAAAGAGAGAGAAAGATATTCAAGGGTAGGTCTCTCCTTTTCTCTGCTTTCTTCCCAGTGATGTTGCCAGACCTGCTGAGTTTCTCCAGCAATTTCTGTTTTGTTTCAGATCTCCAGCATCTACAGTTCTTTGCTTTATTTCTGGGTTTTGAAACCGTGCTCATGAAAGGGTTGAGGAACAATTGGAGGAACCAAAGGATTCTATAGCTTGAGGATCCGAGTAAAGGATCAGTCAAAGACAGGAATACAAAGAGTTTAGATTTCAACTTTGTGTGGATACAAAGCTGGGAAAATAGACAGTGACATTTTGACAAAAAAAAGACATTTGGGTAGGGCCAGCTCCCGCTAGGCAGCGTTTATTTCCTATCCCTGAACATTAAGCCAATGATACCATTTGAGAGGCCTGTTACCATTCCTGAAGGATATTAGTAAACCGATTGGGTTTTTCATAACAATCCATGTTAGTTTTCTCATGCTAGCGCAGCACATTGAATTCTTATTGAATTCAATTTCACACCTTGCTACATCAGAAGTATGAACTCTGGCCCCTGAATAACGAGATCAATAGCATGATGTCTGGTGTATTTGAAGCCTCAGGAGAATGGAGGAAGAGGCTCAGAGATACCGTAACCTTGGCAATATAGATAAAATATAGAGACACAAGAAAGGTTAGAACAGAAACAGTTGAAGACAATCGAGTGGTTGTGTGTCCAACAACAAATTCTTTCTTCACAGATCAATGCTGAACTTAAGTTGAAGGAAATACTATGTTTGGTTCAATGGATCTCCAGAGGCAGAAGGGAACAGGTTCATAATCTAATTTTTGCTATAACATTGGGAATTAAAACAAAGCAAGTGACAGTTTGGTGTTAATTGGATAGGGGAAGTACTTTATATTGGAACCACTGTGCTTCTCTCTTGCTCCTATATGACAGAGTCTCAAGGTTTCCAGTTATAAAGATCAGTCACTGCTTAATACCCATTTGTTTCTCAATTCTGAGGGTGTTTGTATCGATACTTTTGTTAAAAGAAGGAACTGATCATATTAACGGGGGAGAAAAGTTTGTGAAATCACTGATCAGAGAGCAGAACAATGACGTGAAAATTAATGAAAAAGAAAACACTGGAATGAACCACTTCGTAGTTCAGGCAGTGGCAGTGGAAACAGAAGCAGAGTTACCAGATCGAATCTTAAGAAAATGGACCTATTCACAGCAGGGACGTTGGTTTCAGGTCAGGAACCTGTTTGTTCTATCAGCAGTGATTTGTTAAAGCCTTTTAAATCAGCCTACAGCATATCTCTTGAATGAAATTCCCAAACTACTGGAGAGGATTGACAGGAGGATGTGTTAAGTCATTTCTAGTCAAATATAGAGCAACATGAGTGGGAATAGCTGAACTGTATATTGATTTCTGTGGCTTTAGTAACTACAGGAATGGATAGGAGACCAGGGAAGGCTTCTCCCTGGATCTGTTGTTGTCTGGTTCCTCCTTAAACAAGTTAGACCAGAATGTTATGAATGAAGTTGCCCAGTTGTCCCACAATACCAAAGCGGTCAAATCAACATGAACATGAGCTGGTACCAATGCAAAACAAGTCTCTTGTGGATTTTCACAGTCACTCTCCCTCTGGTTCTGTCTTTGTGTCCGCGAAGCTGCTTTCTCTTTTCCTTTCTCTCTCTCTCTCTCCGGATGGACTTTGCCTCTTGCCACGCTGGTCTCCTCAGAATGCCTCCAGAAGATTCAAGAGAGAGGCCTGCAGACCCTTTTAGATGGATTTCTAGAATCTTCTATAATTTTGGCCAATCAGGGAAACTCACTGAGCAGTTTGAAACAGTATCAGTCATTTGGATACTTTCGACTGTTTATTTCTTTGTGGAGCAGGACCTAGTCCCTTTCTGTCTGGGGTCTTGTTTGTTAGATAAATTGTTGGGGTACGTCTGTCCAAGATAACTGTCGCTTTTTACATTATCACTGTGTCTGGTTGTGTGGGTTTTGTGACTTCAGAGTTTTACTTGGCCAACGTACCCAGCATCCCTTGCTGTTTGACCAAGTTAGCAATCTATCTGTGTCTTAGCAGCCAGGAGGCTGTTACATTTGGAGACCATGCAGCAGGATCTGAGGGGCTGCAGTGAGGTAGTGTATACCAAGTGCTGGAGGAAGAAGTCAGGCTCATCAACCGAGGAAGTGTATGTGGTATTGACTAAGGAAGTCAGCAGTTTCAGTGTGGCCCCTCAAACAGTGCTTTGACAGTATCCCAGAGGACAGGAAGAGGAACTGGTGTAACAGTTTGAGGTGTTGAGTTCCACATGGTGGCTTTCCTGGCAATTTCCGGCGCCGAACCTCTCATTCCAACACTCCTTGTACCTCCATTCTAACCTCACTTTCCAGGAGTCTCACATTTACGTCAAAGCAGCCAACTCTCACATCCACTCTCATCTTTGTGCCCTCTTACGCAAGGACCATCTCAGTTACCATCCACACGATCCACTACAGGCACTCACTATCTTCTGTTTCCCACCACCCCGCAGTAGGAGATAAGAGGGCAGTGCAAAAGCAAGAGGCAAAGACTGTTATTGATGGCAGGTACAGGGGAGGATGGAACCACTGGAAGGGACATCAGGTGAGTACAGCAGTGACATATACCTTGACAGCCACTAACAATGCATGTGCAGCTGCAAAGTCAGCAGTAACCTGCCGGGAGACTCTTAAGCTAAGCAAAGTTCAGGGATGACAAGAGCTGATTCTCTTGCCTCTGGACAATGTGTCAGGTGGGGTCCCATTTCACATTTCACATATCGGCCAAACCAGGTAAGGATGGCAGTTTCCTTCCCTAAGGGACATTAGCTATGATGAATGAATGATTACAGGGATAGTTGGGTCTGAGCAGGATGCTCTTCAGAGTGTCAGTGCAGACATGATGGGCTGAATGGTGTCTTTCCACACTGTAGGGATTCTGAAGAGCACAATCATGATATTGTGAGCTGCGGCTTTTCTTGTAATCAGGAGCATGGCTTTTGTCACACCAGTCTTCCCAGCCTGTCTCTGCACTGACCTTATTGACCCTGGTGAGATCCACACAGCTTGAGGAACCCTTGTTCTTGATGCTGAAGCCTGACTACTGGGCTAAATCCTGAGGTAGTTGCCATTTTGAATGTAGAAATTACGTGACAGCTACATGTCAGTTCCCAATCAGCTACAAACACCTCCTCCTGCCAACCCTGTTTAAATAGCAGAAGTGGGCAGAATTATTTTGGAGTTCCAATGCAAAACCATTTTCCAGTTTTATGAAACCTTTGTCAACCTGGCCTAGTTGTCAAGTTGGAACAAAAACAGAAGTTGCTGGAAAAGCTCAGCAGATCTGGCAGCATCTGTGAAGAAAAAAAAAGTTAACTTTTTGGGTCAGGTGACCCTTCCTCAGAACTGGTTGAGTTGTGAAGCCGCCTCACCAATGGCAGTTCAAATTCCTCCCGATATTTTCAGATCCATCTTTGTGTTTTTTTATAACTTGTTCACTTTTGTGATTAGACACCAAAAGAACTGTGGATGCTGTAAATCAGGAACAAAAGCAAAGTTGCTGGAAAAGCTCAGCAGGTCTGGCAGCATCTGTCAAGGAGA
>JAHRHZ010000133.1:65937831-66018152 GCA_024137785.1 Ginglymostoma cirratum
TGCTTTTGTTCACTTTTGTGATTTATAGCTCTCCTGGTTTCCAACCTGCTAGATTCCTCCCTATATATTCTGCTACCTCTCCTGGCATTCTGCCTCTGCACTCATGTTAAAAAAAAACCTGCTGCTTCTCTCACTTTCCCCAGTTCAGTCAAGAAGTCACCCATCTTCAACATTAACTCTGTTCCGTGTTTCCCAGATGCTGCCTGGCCTCAAGAGTATTTCAAGTGTCTTCTGTTCTACCTCCTGAATCACTGAGCCTTGCCTGAGTGCAATTGAATTAATGAACGTTGCAAAACCTTGGCTAAAGATTAAGCAGCAATAAGTTGAAAGGAAAATCAACAACAGAAAAAAACAGAGAATAAAAAAGTGAGTAATTCTTTGTAACTAAAATTTTCAAAGGTGCTCTTCCAGTGACACGTACAGCTAGAGTACACTGCAAGTAAAAAGCAGCTCAAGCAAACAATGGTTTTGTTTAAAATCAGCATCCACAAGATTTTGAACTAACTGCACATTGCTATCTCAAAAACAAGAGGGAAAGCATTGTATTTGCTTAAACTGCTAAGCAGAACTCCTGTAGTTATGTCTGTCACGCTGTGTGCAGTAGTTATTTATAGTCTAAACTGTGTTTTGGTATTCATATGTTGCCTTACACCAGGACATTCATTTCCCTTTTGTAATTCAGCATTCACTAAAACAAAATTCAAAAATCTGTGGATGCTGGAATTCTGAAATAAAAACAAATGAGGATGCAGCAGCATGTGACAAATTAGCCAGCATCTGTGGAGAGAGAAATGGGGTTAATGTTTTTGCCTCTGACCTTACGTCAACAGTTGGAGATGGCTCAACGGTTGTTGAGCAAATGTAAAGACTGGGAAAGAGAGATTGAGGAGAGGGGCTGCGTAAATGAGTGAAAGGGAAGTTTTGCAATGGGGTATGAGGCGATTGTGTTTGAATGATGACAGGTTGATGGTACAGTTCAGGTATATGTGGGTAAAATGGGACAAGAAATAAAAGATGGATGAAGATAGCAAAAGAAGAATTTGTATTCCACCAACTTTAATGGGGTGTTGGCGAGTCTGGCAAGGCCAGCATTTGTTACCAATCCTTTTTTGTCCAATGATCTGAAAGAAATGGGGCAGTGATTATGATGTGAAGTTATTGAAATCAATATTGAGTCCTGAAGTGACCTTATGCTCTAGAAATGTGAACAGTGAATAACAGCATACTCAAATAAAAGAAAAGATGTGCAAATTGCTGTGTCACCCACAAGGTGTGATTGACGCCATGAAAGGAGATGTGAAAAGAGATGAAAATGAAAGGATTCACCTTGTCCTCGCCTTCCTCCTATCAGCCACCGCGTTCAACAGATCAATCTCCACCATTTCCACCACATTCAGTGCAATGGCGCCGCCAAAAATATCTTTCCTCAGAATTCCAAAGAGGCTCTTCTCTTTGTGGCATATTGATTTATTATTCCTGTACCCTTAACACCACCTCCCCTTCCTACAATACTTTTCAGAGACAATGAAGGAGATGCGATCCCTGCATTTTCACCTCAATCCTTATAACCATCCAGGGCTCCAAATTCTCTTTTCCAGCTTTAACAACCTCGCTGACCTGAAAAAAAAAATGCAAAATGTTTCTTTCTCCGCAGATGCTGTCTGACCCGCTAAATATTTCCAGCACTTCTAGTTTATACTTCTTAAAATGTGCATTGTAGACTTAAGTGTTGACAAAAGAGGGCACTAGTTTTACACAGTGGCACTTACCGGACAAACCTTAGAGTTGAGAATCCCACATTTCATTCAGTAGAATCGTACATCGCCGCTTCTTAAAAAGGTAATACCAAACTTACAGCAGACTGATTTTTTGCACCAAACGTTGCACTTGTCAAGTGTGAAGCCTGTTTAATTAAATATGCATCTTAAATCAAAATCTCCTCTGTTCATTTCTGTGGACACCTGTTCTGTTAAGTATGTAATAATAAGGGTGGTTTTCAGTTAAGTATGCAGTTTTGCATACTGTACCAATCCCCCATTTCTACATTTGCAAGTGCGAATCTGCTAAACCTAGCTGATTATGAGAACAATAATCGTGCCCTTTTCTGGTACCAGTGAGAATGCATGCAGCTCTTTAACTGTTTCCTTCCCTGTCTGGTTCAAATTCTGCTCGTATCCCCTGTTCCTGCAGTACATGGGAAGTCAATCTTTACCCTGAATTCAGTAAGATTCTGCAGAGCTTGTAAGTGTACAATTGATTGAAGATGTAGACTAACTCTAAACCATCAAGGATTTGAGAAAGTGAAAGAGCACCATTCTTTTATCAATTGAAAGTATTTTGGCATCTTAAAATGCTGACAGCATGAAATCAAACAAGGCAAAATGATGGGGATCAGCTGCAGATCCATTATTATCCCATGAAGTATTTTTGAAGTTTAATGACTGCGTATTTAGAGAATTACTATTATTGCATATATCAAGGGCCTACAAACATCAAGTAGGTAAATGAGCAGATAAACACTATGCGGGATATCAGGACATCTCTCCCTATTCTTGCTCAAAGACACAACATTATTTGCAGCACAAATGGAGGTTATTGAGTCCGTAGAGTTTATGACAGGTCTCCATGGAGCAAAATAGTCATTCTATTCCCATACCCCAAGTCTATTTCTTTAAAGCTCCATCCAATTTCCTTTTGAAATCTTTGCTCCCACCACTCTTGTGGCCAGCAAGTTCCAGATACTACCCGGTGTGAAAAAGTACTTCCATGCTACACTCCGGCTGCACCTTTCACCAAAAGCCTTATATCACGTATCTCTTAGTCCTTGTACCATCAGCTAATGGGAGCAGATTTTCTTTGCATACTTTATGCAAACCCATTATAACCTTGTACACATCTGTTAAGTCTCACCATTTTGGCCGAAGCAGAATAGTTCCAGTTTCTGCAGCCTCACCTTGTAAGGTCCCCAAATCAGAAATCATTCGGACAATTTTGGTAGGATCTTTTGCACCAACTCTCCTGACGCTTCATTTGAAACATAAGAACATCACAGTGTAGAACACCCCATTTACTGGGCACTGAGATGTCAGTCTGGATTATATGTTCTGTTCCTGCAATAATGTTTGAACTCATAGTCATCTTTTATACCACTTCAGTGTAATGTTCAATGTTCAGAAATTGAAAACTGTTTTCAAAACCTGAAGTGTTTTAATTGCTAAACTGATCCCGGCATGGTGCCTAAGCTGTAGATGCCAAGCTGAACTCCAACAAATAAAGTCAGCATTGAGCATCAACTTTATTCAAATCCCATTGAAATGATTTCCTTGTAGAGACGAGACATGAAAGATTTTCCCAGATTATTGTTTCCAAATTGTCCAGCACTTCTCTCTGATTTATTTTTTGTCCCAAAAGATTGCATTTTTTTTTGGGTGTGGTGACAGTGTACATTGTTATAGATGTGATAGTCTGAACGGATCAATGGATGTTTTCCTATCCCTTATGGTATATTCTCATGCTTTGCGAGCCAAAATACAATCAGGAAATGTTGTCTTGTCAATGACAAACTTGTTTCAGCTTCACATTAGGAGATTGGGAACCTAGGTTCTTGCATTAAGTTATTGTCTCATTAACTTTTAGAAATCTTGTTTCTTTTCCACTCACCACCCAAAATAACTGCAGTGAGGCTGGTATTCCGTCATTCCATCACCTTTTATTTACACGTGCACAGTACACTGGCTGTGACCAGCCAGCTCAGAGTCAATCCCTGAAGTGAGGAGATTCTTAATCTCCTGTCAGCCAGGGGTCCTTGATCAGCCTTGGTTAACAACCCCAATCAGGGATCTCATAGTCAATAAGATCCACTTGGTTCCAACCACTACACCACCCTTTGTATTCATCCAGCTCTGCATTTCTGAATATCTACAGTAACAGCAGCACACTGCATCATTTAGAGAAAGCTCAGCTTGAACACGAATCATTTAAGTCAAGGTGATCCGCCCAACTGATGTCTTACTCACCCATCTGAATCTATGTTCTCCTCATCTCAGTAATATATCTTCTCTAATTCCCTCACTAATTCTTACTTTCACTCTGAAAGACATTGGGTTCAATTTTTCATCACTGTTGGATGAGCTTCACTTTTTATTGGAATAATGAAGAAAAATGATGATTGAGATACCTTCCAGCATTTCAGCCATTATCATGTGATCATTTGCATACACTTGGGTAAGCAGATTAAATATCAGTCCTGAAAAACTCACCCAATAGGGCAATGTCTTCACCAGAGAAGCATGCTTCATGATCTGAGTATCCGCAATGATTATACTCTCATATTTGCAGTATGTGTTGTCCCTACAATCTGTTGGTTCAGAATACCAGTGTCTAGGCCAGACTAGCATTTGAACAAAGTCAGTTGTATTCAGATGCCAGCTCACAATCACATTGCTGGCTGAAGTTTAGTTTTCAATAATAATGCTTTTTATATCTAGCTTGATCACCTGTTTCGAATTTGTTCATAGAATGTGGGTGTTGCTGGTAATATCACCATCCCTGATTGCCCTTGAGAAAGTGGTGGTGAGTCCTGTCAGAATTATGCAAATCATTTGCACCTTTGAGCATGAATGCATTACATTCATATTTAAATCTTTGATGATAAGAGTTTTCAGTGTGCCTTGAAATGAAACAATTCCACATTTTCTTTATATCATTACTTCCAAAGCAGAGGTGTGAAGTTGGACAAATTGCAACTCACTGGTTGTCTAAATGCACAAAGTCCTTATAAAACAGTTTCCATTAGCATTCACTGTTTTGGGTTTGATGTTTGAGAATCACAGGTCAAACTATTGGATAAAGGTCAATTCTGGCTCCCTCATGGATGGAGAAATTCAAAAGCCATTTACAACTGAGTTCAGAGCAAATACTTCCATGTGAATTGAAAGTGCATGTCAATAGTCATCTTAAATCTAACAATGGTAATAAGGTCTTATTTCCTGAATGTTTGTACTTGGCCCGTAACGAATGATTCTGCAGCCAAACATTTTGGGCACAACCTGTACCAAGGGTTTAATTTTAAGCCATCGAATTTGATTTTATACTTTGCATTTTAATGGTTCAGAACTTGCTTTTGAAGAATAAATTGTCCCTTTTCAATTACTAATTATACTAGCCATGTCTGCTACCTCTAATATTGTACTTGCACCTGCTATTGCTCTGGTCTGTTGTGAAGTGACGGCTATCAGGCCGAAGGGACAGTTTCACACAGCTGCTATCCATGCACCTACCATCTTCAAAACTGCAGCTCAGATGTATGCTTCAAATTGATTTGAAGCCCTTTTTAAGTAAGCTGTGCAGGAAGGAATCCACAAGGTCCATGCCTTTTTGTGCCTACTAGGAAGTATCAGTTTCTTTAAAATGTCGCCATAGTTCTGGTAGACATTCTCGTTTCAATGAACCCGACAGTGTTCAGAGGCCAAGGTGGGGACGGGTACAGCGATAGATCGAGAAGAGAGTTTGTTGTTTTTGAAACCTTACTGTGGGATGGGAGGGAAATGGGGCCAGTAGAACTGTCACAGAGTGCTTATGAGAGGCCTGGCAAAGGGCCAGCTGCTGATCTTGTTTTTTTCAATTTAAAGTTGCAGGTAAGGTTTTGAAAGAAGAATCTACTTTGTTTCTAAACTTTGACTGCGAGATGCCTGGTTGGTGATTTTTTTATGTCACTAGGAATTAAACAGAATTTCTCCATTAAGGACATTCTTGTACATAGGTGGGCAATAAATGCTGGTCTTATTGCCGGAGACACCCACATCTGATGAATGAATGAAGAAAAGAATGCCATTACAGAAAGGTTAACTGCTGAAAACTCAGCTCTGAAACTGTGAGTGGGGTGTCAGGTCTGCCATTTGGGGGAGTTTTCGGAGCCTACTTTAGTTCCTGTAAATGCAGACACTGAAAAGCCTCCTCACACACCCCCATGTTGGTGATCAGGAGTACATTTATGTGTCTTACCTGTTGCACACTGAGGTTAAGCATCATGTGTTTTTCAGGTCAATGTTTGAACGCCACAGTAAAAGTGACATCGTGATAAATCCCTTTATTTCACGTTGTTATATATTACAAGTCTGTTTCCAAGCCTTATCAGCCACACCACCCCTTTTAATCGCACACGTTGTCCTTTGGATAGGATCGGAGGACCAACAAATTCAATTCACAAGACATGCACTTCTAAACCAGGACACACCAGTGGTCATTTAATTTAAACCATGCTGCTAATTCACCGAACATCACCCTGCCAAGTTCAATATCTTGCTCGGGGATACATTTAATCAAAAGCATTTCTGCCAGCAGTTGACATCATCATCACCCTCTCCACCAGTGAATTTGCATTAACAGCAGCAACATAGGGCATGAGTGACTAGATGGAAGCAGGAGCAGAACCGTTTCCTGATACTATCAGAGGAGTGTCATATTCCCTGGTAATTTGTGACTGCTAGGGCACATGCGAGTTTTCATGCAGACTGTGGAAAAGTTTACTGGAGCATTTGTTCAGCAGGACATCAGTGAACATTCAAGGACAAAGGAGGGAATTTACGCATGGAGCCAGAGGTAGTAGGTGAGGTTCTTAATGAGTACTTTACATCAGCATTCAGCAAGGAGAAGGACGTGGATGAGACAATGTTAGGGAGACGAATAATGATATTCTAGGGCATTTTGATTTTAAGAATGAGGAGGTGTTAGGTGTCTTGAAAAACATGAATTTAGGTAAGTCCCCAAGGGACTGAGTGAGGGATGGGAAGAGATTACAGAAGCCTTGACAGAGATCTTTATATCTTTAGTGACAGATGAGGTCCCAGAAGACTGGCGAACAGCCAATGTTGCTCTTTTATTTAAGAAGGGCAACCGGAATAATCCACAAAATTACAGTCCAGCGAACCTTACATTGGTGATAGAGAAATCTTTAGACAAGATTTTTAGGGATAGAATTTACACACATTTGGAAAAGAATGGACTTATTAGGGATATCCAGGAAGGTTTGGTGCATGGGAGGTCTTGTCTCTTAAACTTGATAAAGTTTTTTGAGGAAGTGATGAAGATGCTTGATGAGGGTAAGACAATGGATGTTGTCTATGTGGACTTTACTAAAGCATTTGAGAAGGTCAGTCATGGCAGGATCCTCCAGAAGGTCAAGTTGCATGGGATCCATAGTGAGAAAATCGATGGAGTTGTGGATAGTAAGATCTGTTGTCAAAAGATACAGCAGGGTATAAGTCAGTTGGACAGTTGGGCAAAGAAACAACAGGGAGTTTAATCTGGGCACAAGCAATGTGATGCATTTTGAGAAGTCAACGCAATAGGAAAGTCTACAGTAAATGGCAGAATCCTTAGCAGCATTGATATACAGAGGGAGCTTGGGATGCAATTCCATAATTCCCTGAAAGTGGCAACACAAATGATAAAGTGGTAAGAAGATGTACAAAATGATTGCATTCATCGATCTGAGCATTGAGTATAAAAGTTGATAGGTTATATGACAGCCATCTTTAGTTAGGCCACATTTGGAGTAATGTGCCACTCTATGGATAGGAAGGCTTTGGAGCGGGTGCAAAAGAGGTTTACCAGGATGTTGCCTGGATTGGAGTATTTTGGCTTTTTATTTTAATTTATTTTATTTTAACTTTTAAAATAATTTTTATTTTAAGGAGACATTGGACAAACTTGGATTGTTTTCAAGGGAGCATCAGAGGCTGAGGGCAACCTGACAGATGTATATAAAATTATGAGAGACTTAGATAGAGTGGATAGTCGGAGTCGTTTTTCCAGGGGGAAATGTCAAATATTATGGGGCATAGGTTGAAGATGAGTGGGGGAATGTTTAAAGGAGACATGCAAGGCACAATTTTTACACAGAGAATAGTTTGTGTTTGGAATTCATTACCAGGGAGGTGATAGAAACAAATACAATACCAACATTTATGAGGCATTTAGGCAAGAAACATAAACAGGCAGGGAATAGAGGCATACAGATCATGTGCAGGTAGACAGGATTGGTCTAGAATGGCATAATGGTTAGAGCAGATATGATGGGCCAAAGGGCCTGTTTCTATGCTGTACTGTTCTGTGTTCTATGTACAGAATGTGTGACAACTCCATTAGATATCTGAAGCAAAAATCATACAGATGTCATAGCCAAGGAAAATAGCTCTAGTGAATGGTAAGAGTGTAGTTCCAGACATCTGGTGTTTTATTCCAGATGATATTTTGCCATTTCTGGTTTCAGCAGACAGCAAATTAGTTGGAGAAACCCTGATTCACTGACTTCATTGCTGTCCTGAAATCGCCCACAAGGAAGATTACTGGA
Source organism: Ginglymostoma cirratum (assembly GCA_024137785.1). Classification (NCBI taxonomy): domain Eukaryota; kingdom Metazoa; phylum Chordata; class Chondrichthyes; order Orectolobiformes; family Ginglymostomatidae; genus Ginglymostoma; species Ginglymostoma cirratum. The sequence goes on from JAHRHZ010000133.1 coordinate 65,946,185, forward strand.
GCTTTTGACAGAGTACCTAACAGCAAAAGAATAGCTATGGAAAGTATGAATGAAGCTGACACTACTCTGTCCACACCATATCCAACTATATTTACACTCTCCATTGTTTGTGGCTGTCTTGTCAGTAAGACCAAGGTCAGTGATCTTGTAATATATTGTTTTTGTTATCCCTTAGTCAGGAGATATATATTTGTAAATGAACTTGAATTTAGGCAGCCTATCTCTAAGTAATTGAGTCACCATCTTTCTTGTGTTTTAAATAACAAAAAAAAAGAAAAGGCCTACATTGGAATACCAAAATCCAATACCAAAATTAGGATTGGAGCCATTAAAATCCTGCCATCTAAATTCTTGAGAGATAGTTACAAAAAATAACCTTGTCATAATATTCAGAGATAGTAGGAACTGCCGATGCTCGAAAATCTGAGATAACAAATTGTAGAGCTGGATGAAAGCAGCAGTCCAAGCAGCACCAGAGGAGCAGGAAAGCTGAAGTTTCGGATCTGGACCCTTCTTCAAAAAAAGAAAAGATTTTTTTTTCTGAAGAAGGGTCCAGACCCGAAACATCAGCTTTCCTGCTCCTCTGAGGCTGCTTGGTCTGCTGTGTTCATCCAGCTCTACACATTGTTATCTCTTGTCATAATATTGTTATTTTATCTAAATTTTAAAAGAAATGATATGCATGGATTTCATTTACTTGAAACATCTCTCGTGAGTTTAAATACTGCTATACTAATTTATACAGTAAAGTTTATCTCTAGATGCAGCCTGCATCTCAAGTCCTACAAAGCAGAGAATCTGTGAAATATGGCCAATGTGATAAGATCAGGGCATTTTACTCATTTGCAAATTGTGTTCTTAAAAAGATGTCCGGTTGAGAACTTAAAATGCTGAGGCATAGGAGGCTATGGACCAAACACAGGTAAATGGGATTAGTGAAGTTTGGTATTTGTTGGTTGGCATTGATTTCGTGGGCTGAACAGCCTGTTTCTCGACTGTATGACTATGACATCACTCCAAAGTTGCAAATACAACATTCCCCTTTTCTTCCAAAGATATTTCTCATGTTCTATGTGAGAAATACATAAATATCGGGTAATTACAAAGTTAGTTACACAGAGGCAGTCATTATAAAATTGACAACTGCAGAATTCTTAAGAGTTCATATATTGTTTTGATAGCTTGACAATTCTTCCAGACCCTGTTGTGATCTTTTTTATTCATTTACAGGATCAGGATGTTGCTGGCTTGGCAGTAATTATTGCCCATCCCTAATGGCCCAGAGGGCAGTTCAGAGTCAACTACATTGCTGTGGGTTTGGAGTCACATGTAGGCCAGACCAAGTAAAGATGGCAGTTTCCTTCCCTAAAGGATGTTAGTGAATCAGGTGGGTTTATCCGACAATCAATAATGGATTTATGGTCATCATTAAACTCTTTAATTCCAGATATTTATTGGATTCAACTTCTACCATCTGCCATGGCAGGATTTGAACCGGGGCCACCAGACATTATTGGAGTCTCTAGATTAACAGCCCAGCGATATTACCACTAGCCATCGTCTCTGCCTATCTCCCTAGAAGTATGGATTTTGGCCTTGTCTGTTCTTGATTTGCAGATGTATCGTCAGTGTGTTGATTGTTGTCATAGTGTGCCATATGTCACCTGTCAGCTCTCAACTGTCATCTTCTGGGTGTATTCCTTCATTTTCACTGAGTACAATTGACATATTGGACACTTTCCTTAGCTAGCTGCATTTTCTCTGTTAAATGTCATGACTCATAAGTCTTGTTGGCATTGAGGACGGGTTGCATGGCCTCCTTTAGCACCATAAAAAATCTTTGATATAGTGACCTGGGCTCACTGAGCTCTTTGGAAACCTCTGTGGATAACAGAGTTCCTGTTGTGAGATGTGACACTCTGATCTTTTATCCTATAGACCTGGGAGTTCACCACATGCATGCTGCTTATGTCCCATCTCCATTCTCTCTTGTTTGTCAAGAAATGCATCCAGCATCTAGGAGAAATTGGATAGCTGGTGGCTTGGCAAAGTCATTCGCAATTACCGTCTGAACATAATCTCTGCAGGTGTTGGTAACCCCTATCCAGAGCTCTGAATTGTTAAATCTGAACATGAAAATGTTGTTTCATTGTAATACACTTCAGGATGAGGGATTTAATGATATGACCCATTCACTCAGCAAGTGTAATGTGATGAGGACATTACCTGGTTCACTCTCCATTGGCACGAACATCTTTGTAAGGCTTACCTGAATTCTGTAGCCCAGACTGAATAGAGGCAGACTGAATGTGGCACTCAATGTGTCTATCATTTGATACTTGGAGATTTTGGGAATTAGTCAGTGGCTAAGACAAAGTCATCTCTATTCATAGTGAAAAGATCAGTGGTGATTTTGGACCAAGAAACTATTGGAATCTTGAGTGCCTGTACAAGTTGCTGAAGCTGTGGCTCGATTTTTTGGCATACGTTACATTTAAGCTTTTCTTGTATATGAATGCTGCATTTTCTGGGAGTGTTAATTGATGGATTGCATGTTTTTGAAATATCCTATAGAATCAAACCCCTCCAGCTAAAATTCGTGTATGTGCTGAATTGACTCAATGCATGAATTCTTGTCCTTTTCTGCCGCCATGGGTACCTTGGTGACCTCATGGATACTCACAAGTTGAGAGCTGTACATGCTGGTAGAACTGTCATTACTGGCCCACTCATGTCTAGTAGTTAAAATATTTGTAGTTTTGTGGTGAGTTGCCATAGCTACATTGTATTGTTAGTGTGTTAGTGAATTTGTACCAATGCAACCCAATATATGTAGTTACTTTAGTCATTGTCAGTTGTACCATTAAGTTCTAACATTTCTGGTAGATTTCTTTCAGAACTGTTAAGATATTTGCATTAGCTCCAATGTTACTGTCTATTCTGAATGTGTGTTTGACTGTTTCCTTTGGGTACATGATGTTCATTGTTGAAAGCTGTCAGTTGGCTGACTTCATCCACACTAGGTGTTGCTTTTACCATGTGTAAAGCCTATTCATTCTCTGCTTGGAACTTGTTTCACTCTGTATCTTGATTCAGGTATGTTTTGTAGTTTATTTTATGTGCTGGCTTAAATTTATGTCCCTCTCTGGTGTGTTCCTTGCTGCTGTTCCTATCTAACTATCTTCTGTAGAATTGTTTTTTTTTGTAGCCTTTGGCTGCATCTTTGGAGTTAGGTTTCTTGTGTAGGAGACCCCCAGATTCTTTTGCACGTCATACCTAGCACAGATCTTGGAATGAAGTGCAGCTTCATGGTGAATCCAGTAGGCCACATTTGTAATACAGTTTGCTTGCTTCTTTTGTCCTAGATGCAGCATCCGCATTGTCTGCTGTATCTATTGCTCGATGGTGCTGTTGATCGATTATAATGACTTTGCATTTTCTGCCATCTGCTAGGAATAAATCAATGCCTCATCCTTTTTTTTCAAGAGGTCCTTTTGGAATGTTTTGATAGGTGTTGAGACAATCATCGACTCAATTTTTCACTCTGACAGTTCAGACTCCGAAAAGTTGCATTCAATGCCCATGTTATGGCATCTGCTGACAAATTGATGTATTTGTTCCTGTGTCTTTTGCCTGCAGAACATAAAAGCTAAGCAGTGAATTCTGAAGTTGACTCTTCCATGCAGCTTTCCTCTAGTATGTTTCTTATTTTTATGGAAGTTTTCTACAGTATTTTAGATAAGCCTGAGATAGTGGGTCTGTGTAATTCCTCATTAACAACTACTATTAGTATCTTACACAGCTTGCTTCATTGGTTCTGCAACTGCTTGATTGATTGAACAAAGCTGCATCTTTCGTTTAAAGAGTTTGAACTCAGAATGAAGATCCATAGCTTTCTGATTCTAGCTGAGGGTTTTGTATTCATCCTCCTGTACATGATTCTTTTCTATTTCTTTTTTGCCTGAAACCTGTTTTAGGATGTGTTCCATTGGCTCTGCACTGTTCTTGTTCTGTTACTTGAAATTAGGCACACTTTTTCTCAGTTCAACATGGGTGTCATTCCTGATGTTCATTCAAATTTGAAAAAGTTTTTAGATGGACACTGCTTGAATCAGCTGGATGCTGACACAAACATAGCTAACTCAGAGATACTCACGGTTTATGGAAACATTATATAGCCTTCTGTTTTCTGCACAGTGTGAATATCTGAATTGTCATTGTACTTTGTTTCTTGCTGCTCTCCTTGTCTTTCAAGCTCTTTGGTCTGTTCGTTTTATTTTAAGAAAGAAGATTTGCAGTCAAACTAAAATATATAGTACAAACTAATCTTTAAACACAAACTGTGTCTTGAGCATTGCAGTGAACCTGTGGCTAGGTGTTAACATCCAGATATTTAGCTCATTTGCATGTTGAGCTCTTAGAGGACATCACTCCTTAGGTGACAACACAACAAACCTGATAAAGAATATTACTTAATGGTAGTTTCTTAAATTTTTAACTTTAAGGAAAATAAATCCCACTTTCAGATATAAAGTAAATTCTTGTTTAAATATCAATTTGCAGGCAGGCCAGGCTAGTCTACCTCCAGGGCCCATTCTCTGCGTGCAGTTGAAAGACACATCCCCTGTCACGATAACTAAAAATGATACATAAGCTTACGAGCATCAAATTTCAGTATAATATCAATTTGAAATTTACATGAGCACTTTGGGGGAACAGCTATGCTAGTGCTTTTCAGGTCTCTGATCCTCCAGTGTTTGAGCAATTCCAGTGTTAGAAACAAACTTTCCCCTAAGGTGTGAAGTTAGGTCATCTATCTTACATTTTAATTCAGCTTTCAGTGTGCACTCTAAAGTGGTCACTTTTACAGAAATAAGTTAGTTGGGCTGAGTGGCCTGCTTCTGTACTGTGTATTTTATGTCATGCTGTCAAGCCTTATGAAACGTCATGAAGCAGAATCCAACAATAAGGATAGGGGTTCCATTCCCTAATTTCAAAGCTGTCCACTTTTTAAAGAGAGAGGAGTATACAGAGATTGAGGAAGGGACAGAAAGCTATTTTAACCAAATGTAAACTGAGTGTTATTTGGTTCAGGCTGCTTCCAATATTGGGATGGAAACTTGGAATTAAGCCGATTTTTCACTTTACCATTGCTTTCAAGGGACAATTTCCTTGTACGATCAGAATGAGATTTTATAAACACAGACTGAGACTGGTTGCAAATCCATACTTACAGCTGAACTGTGCCAACTTCTAGAAGAGGGAATGACATAAGAGTTATTTTTCCAACAAAAAAAAGTGGAATTGGGCAAGCCTACAACAATGAATTGAGCGCTACAGATCTGGTTTGCATAGAAACTTGGATTCGGTTCAAACCCCACACTGTTCCGTTATCTCTCTCATCTGCTACTGAAATAATACAGTATGACTGCCATGTATGATTTACCTTTCAAGTTAACTTTCAGCCTTATTTTTCCTCTGAAAGATTCCTTTGTGAATAAAATCTAGATAGGGTTGCAACATCTTTGCAAGTTCAAAACCAGACAGAGACGAGGGTCGGACAAACGAGTCACGGTGTCGGTTCTGCTATTTCCTTTACCAATGAAAACATTTCTTTCAAGGCCTAAGCGTTATTAATATTTAATGTATTTGCAACACACATTGCAGAAGAAGAGAAAATATACGTTGATTTTTAAAAAAATATGATCTTGGAGTCCAGTTTTCATTTTTAGAAATCCGTAGACAGTCAAGTGAACATTTAATTCCACTTTTAGTGAAATGTTCTTTAGGGGCAGTGATAGTGTCCTCACGTCTGAGCAAGGAGGCCCAGGTTCAAGTCCCACCAGTTCCAGACGTTTGTAACAACATCTATGAACAGGTTGACTTGGAAAATATCTTGAAAGGCGCAACAGCAAAATGGCTAACTCCACACTTTGTTTTACCAGCAGAGGGTGTGTTTGTTGAGGCTAAAGTGACCTTGTGTCAATTCTTTTTTCTTTTTTGACAACTTTCTATTAAGTTTTTACATCCAATTAAGTTAATAATTGTTAGTCTATCATCAGTCCCTAATCTTGGTTCCCTAGATTAATTAGTCTTGACACCTCTCTCTATCCCATCAAGACACTATTGGAAACCTGTCATTTTGTCTGCAGTCAAATTCCTTTTTGGTGCCCCCTCATTCTCTTTAATTTCATGCACAAGGCCTTATCCCTTACTTATTCATCACAATTTCATGTCTTCATGTTAGAAAGCTTGTGTGATTCCAAATAAACCTGTTCGACTAAAACCTGGTGTCGTGTGACATTGTTAGAAAGTAAGCTGAGACATTAAAGGTCAGTTTAACCTGATCTACTCACCTGAATGCATCAGATTGGCCACCAACTTTAGAATCAAAGAATCCCTACAGTGCAGAAAGAGGCCATTCAGCCCATTGAGTCTGCACCAGTGCTCAAAAGAGGATCCCATCCAGAATTAACCCCCGACCCTATGCCCATAACCCTACATTTCCCATGGTTAATCCACCTAGCCTGCAAATCCCTGAACAGTATGGGGCAATTTGAAATGGCCAAGCCACCTAACCTGCACATCTTTGGACTGTGGGAGAAAACCGGAGCACCTAGAGCAGACAATGGGAGAACATACAAATTGTACACAGTTACCCAGGGTTGGAATCAAACTTAGTTTCCTGGCACTGTGAGGCTGCGGTACCAGGCACTGTGAGGCTGCACTGTCAGTCACTGTGCTACCTTTTACAGCCCTGCATGATTCTCTTAACACCTGGAAGTTCCCCTCCAAACCTTTGACCGTCTTGACTTGGAAATATATCACCGTTTCTTCAATGTCGCTACGTCAAAATCCTGGAATCCCTTCCCCAAGGGCATTGTGGGTGCGACAAATGGACTGCAGCCATTCAAGAAGGCAAGTCATGTTCTCAACAGCAACTCGGAATGGGCCACAAATGCTGGACCAGCCTACAACACCCACATTCTATGAATGAATGATTTTTAAAAACGTAATTGCAAGTTATCAGTACATATGCAAAATGAATGCCCTAGACTGCAAGGCGATCTGCGTGGCTCATCATTGCAACTTAATTTTGCATTTACCTACCAGCTGAGGGGAAGTAATCTGAAGGAATGGGTAATACAGAGTGTTACAACAACAAGAGTTTTATCTCTAGTTATTGAGCTTGGTTTGAACCATGATAGATTGGATAAAAATCTTTTGTTTCTGGTAAAGGGGAGAGTGACTAATGGCCAGTTTAGTGAAGCCCACAGGTTCATGTCTCAGGTTTGATAGCTGAGGGGCCGCACATGTTATCGTCACCAGCATGCGTGACCAGAAGAGCACAAAACTGGGGAAAAAAATGACAATAATGACATTTCTTTACAGCATTGGAACATTCCAAGGTTGTTCACAGAAATGTAACTGAACAAAATTGGACACAAGGCCAAATATGGTAAGAAGACATTAAATCAAGTGACCAAATGCTTTGAAGATAGGGGTTTTTCAAAAGCGTTCTTGAAGGAGCAGAGAGTCTGAAAAGTTCAGGGGTTTTCATAGTTTTAGCTAAAAATAGCTGAAGACATGTCTCAGTTGGTGGGGTGAAGGAAACTGGTAGAAGAAAGGAGCCAAAACTGGACACCAAGAATTGAATTGAGACAAGAAGTGACATAATCTGAACTGTTTGCTGCAGATGAAAGTAGATGAAAGTGTTGTTTGTGGAAATGTGGAAGCTTGCAATCTTTGATACCTGAAAGAAGGGGAAAGATATTTGGTTGAAGAAACAGCTGGTGCAATGGAACTAAAAGCAAAATACTGCAGATGCTGGAAATCTGAGTTAAAATCAGGAAATGCAAGCCAGCAGATCTGGCTGCACCCTTGGAAAGAGAAACGAGTTAGCATTTTGAGTCTGATGAGACTTCAGAAATGGAAACGCAGAGCGGGACCCATTTGAGCTAGTCAAAGTCGGTGGTGCTGCAGAGAGAGACACGAACAGAGTGCATGTTCTGATAAAAGGCCATCAATTTGAAACATTTCTTCTTCCACTGATGCTCTCTAACATAACTGTTTCAAGACATTTTCTGTCTTTCTTTTGAATTTCTGGCATCTGCAATATTTTACTTCTGGGGTTATCGTTCATGCTTTTGCTGCCTAATATCAAAAGATACAAGAATCAGTGACAACCTGTTTATTTTTACCAATTTTTATTTTAAAAAATTAAATGTCAAACGTCCAATTGACATACTGAAGCTTCTAAAAGGACACTCCAGTAGCCAAATTCGTTAAAGCAGACAGACAGTCTACACCAGTAAATGATTAAATGCCTTAAAGTTTCATTCACAAAACAAGTTTAGTGCAACAAAGCAAAACTTTTGGATATTATCAATAAAAACATTTCAATCTACTCCTCTCATGATCCAATATTTAGATTTACAGATTTCTCTGGGGTGGCACATGCCTATATTTAACTCTGAAAGACTCATTTCATTTTGGTGTAGTCAATAAGATCACAAAGCTGTCTGGCACTCGATTAATAAAGACCAGATGAAGCAAAACCTTGTGCAAAGAAGACTTGAGACAGAAAGAGCAAGTACAAAAAAAACTTACTTTCAAAAAAATCAGCCAAATAATAAACAGAAGCAAACAATAAATGCAGCCTCGCTGTGACCAGCCCCTTAAGCCACAGTATTTGGGAAAGACTCTTCAAACTGGATATCTTTTTTTTTCTGTAAAGTGTGAAGAAAGGCCATCTGGCCAGCACTTAACCCATGCTTCTCTTTTTTCTTTTGTTCAAGTAATATTTTTTATTCCCCTGCTTGAAGAAAGAAATTATGGACAATATGAAGATTTTTTTGGCCTTCTGACTTGCTGTATTTTTCTGAACTAGATGCCAGACCACATCTAATGATAAGCCAAGTGTGTTGAGTCTCCCTTGCATTCTCTCACTCCCTTGCTCCCCTCCAGTTAACCCCTGTGGGACTATAATGGCCCAATGGACCTGATTAGGCCCTGAGCCCCTTGAGGCCAATGATTGCTTTGCAGTTTTGGAAATTGGGGAGGGTCAGTTTAACAAGCAATTGATGGCGGTACAAAATTGACCTTTAATTAATCACAAGTGATGTCAAGGGTCTTCTAATTCATCTTGGTCGTATAGAAATTCATCACTTTGCCTCATCGTGGTATTCAACAATTTACAGAAGGAATAGGAGCAGGAATAGGCCATTCAGTCCCTGAGGCCTGCCCTACTATTTCATAAAATCACGGATCACCAGCTGCAGACCTCAACTCATCCTTTGTGTCAGCCCCTCAGAGCCCTCAATTCCTCAATAGTTCAACAATCTATCTCCTCTTTAAATATGCTCATTGATCTAGCCTACGTTGTTCTTTCAGGTTGAGAATTCCAGTCATTCACTACCTTCTAAGATAAGAAATTCCTTCACATCTCAGTTTTAAATGAGAGTAACAGAAGAAGGGGACAATGTCCCCCAATTTGATATACCCCAAGTAATAGGAACATCTTCTTAGCATCTACCTTGTCAAGCCCCCTCCGTATCTTGTGTGTTTCAATAAGATCACTCCTCATTCTTCTAAACACTACTGAACAATAGCATAAAGTATTCAGCTGTTCTTCATAAGTCAATCCTTTCAACCTCGGAGTTTAATGAATTTTTTTTGAACTGGCTCCAATGTGAATATACCCTTACTTAAATACTGTGCCCAAAACTGTACATATTTTTTGAACTTCTAACCCCTAGTATTGAAATGTTAAACCCTTCTAATTACTTGCTGTACCAACGTGTTAGCCTTTTGTGTCTCGTGCATCAGTTCCCTCTGTGCTGCATTTTTTGGAAATGCTGTCAATTTAAATAATAGATTGCCTTTGATACTTCCGAACAAAATGCATGATCTCACACTTTCCTGCATTAAACTCCACCTTCCAGGTTTTTGCCCACTCATTATATAATATCCTATTACTTATTCCTTAAGTCCTTATCACAATATACAGTCCCAGCTATTTTTGTATCTTCAGCAAATTTGGATGCAAAACACTCTTGCCCCTGCTCTAAACAGTAAATAGACAGTATGTCTATAGACAAGTGTCACATAGACAGTAAATAAATTGAGGTGCTAAGTCTGATCTTTGTGGTACTCCAACAGTTATGTCTTGCTAACTAAAAAAGAACCTGTAATCGCAACTCGCTGTCTTCTGTAGGTTAACTAATCCTCAGTCTATGCTACTACATTGTCCCAAATACTGTGAGCTCCAATCTTGTGCAATACATTTTATTTAGCACCTTATTGAATGCCTCATGCAGTACAAACATTAAAAATAAAGTCACTTTGATGAAAATTACAGAAGTTCTCAAATGTTCACTTTGAGAATGATGGCAAAAACATCTGATAGCAGTTTCTGGAGTTCCTGACCTTTATCTCTTTCCTGCAACTCTGAAAATAGCCAGAAATGGACATGGAGATGGGCCTTCCACCTATTCACTCACTGCTGACTTTTTTTGACTTCCTCATTCTTGTTGGTTCACAAAACGGGACAGGAGAATTTGGGCCCCAGTTGTTGGTTGGCTTGCCGAGCTGACTGGTTTTCATGAAAATGTTTCATTCCCCCTTCTAGATGACGTCTTCAGTGCTATCTAGCCTCTGCTAAAACATTGTTGTTCTGTTGCATTCTGAATCTATATGGTGGGTCTGTTATGGTGGGGGTTCTGTTTCCAGTTTTGCTTCATAGTGGTATGTAGATGGGGTCTATTTCAACATTTTTTTTATGGTACCAGTGGTGGAAAACCAGGCTTCCAGGAATTCTCATGCTTGTCTTTGTTTTGCTTGTCCTAGTGATATTATGTTGTCCTGGTTAAACTGATGTCCTTCTATGTCAGAATGTATTGAAATGAAGGAGAGTTCATTGTGCCATTTTGCTGCGAGTTGGTGTTCATGTATCCTGGTGGCAAGTTTCCTCCAGTCAGTCCTATGTAATGTTTCTTGCAGTTGCTGCATGGTATTTTGTATATCACATTTGTCCTGCTCTTTGTGGATATGGGGTATTTCGCCTTTGAGAGTATTTGGTGAAGCGTGGCTGTTGGTTTGTATGCTATCATTATTCCAAGAGGTCGTAGGAGTCTTGTAATCAGTTCTGCTATGTTGAAATAGACCCCATTTACATACTACTACGGAGCAAAACCGGAAACCGAACTACCCACCATAAATTCGGACAGAACCACATAAATTCAGAAAGGAACAGAACAAAAGCAAAAAAAAAACAAAAGAACTGCAGATGCTGTAAATCAAGAACAAAAACAAAGTTGCTGGAAAAGCTCAGCAGGTCTGGCAGCATCTGTGGCGAGAAAACAGCTAATGTTTCGGGTCTGGTGACCCTTTCTCATTTCTGAGGAAGGGTCACCGGACACGAAACGTTAACTCTATTTTCACCTCACAACAAAAGCACTTCAACGGAAATTAGACAGCACTGAAGATGTCACCTGGAAGGGGGACGAAACATTTGCAAGAACCAACAATCAGCTCGGCGAACCAAGCCATAACCCAAGCTACAGATCTTCGCTAAAACATTCGCATCCAGTGTCCAAAACAAAATGGTTGCCTCAAGCAATCTGCCTCATTCATCTCCTTGAGCTTATTACAACATTCATTTGAAATCACTGTCTGTCTGTACCATAACTCCATCTATATATTCTGATTCACAGACCCTCAACACATTTGCCTAACAAAAATCTTATCAATCTCAGCCTTGAAACTTGAAATAAGCGCTTTACTCTGAACAAGGAGTTGTAATTATTAAATGTATTTGTGGTGCAGTGCAGAGCTGGGAGGGAGGTTCTCTCCCCAAACAAAACTTCACCCCTCTCTGGACTCTCCCATCAGGTGAAATTGTTTTTTAAAGTCTAATCTTTCAATTCCTTTTGCCTTCTTAAATGGCTAAATTAAATCAAACCCTGATCATCTATATTCAAGGTGATATAAACATCATTCCTCCAACCTGTCCTCATAATTCAATCATTTTAGCATTGATAGTGTTCCAGTGAAAGTGCGATTTTCCTGATAAAAGTCACATATGGAACATATTTTACGACACTTACCATGAAGTAAAGATGATGTTTAGATGACATAAAAGTGACCCCAGAAAAATATCAAGTACACTTTTTAAAACAAAGTAAAAATCCTATGGTCATCATTATGGGCCATGAGGAGTTACTGAGTTAAAAGAATTACTGGGCAGTTAAGATCTCACTAGTACCAATCAAGGTAATGGCACCAACCTGAATCTGAATTCTGTTTCACACTTCACAAATGGTGCTTGATGATTTTCTGCTCTTAGATCTGATTCCCAGCATCTGCTGCACTTAGCTTTATTCCTTCTGCCCATTCCATCTGGTTTGGAACAGTGGCTAACACTGCTACCTTACAGTACTGGTGACCTGGGTTCAATGCCACCCTTAGATAACTGTGTGGAGTTTACACATTCTCCTTGTGTCTGTGTGGGATTGCTCCTGCTCTTTCCACAGTCTAAAATGTAGAGGTTAGGTGGATTGGCCCCACTAAATTGCCCATTGCTCAGGGATTTGTAGGTTTCTGCTCCAAAGAGATTAAGTTTAGTTTCTCTAATCTTTCCTTGTATCTAAAATCTATCATTCCAGTACATCTATTTTGTACTCTCTCCAGGGCTTTAGCATCCTTCCTAAAATAAGGTACCCAGGACTGAACACAATACTCCGAATGTGTTCTGACCAATGATTTGTGAAAGTGTAGCATTACTTCCTTGCTTTTATACTCTATGCCTCAATTTATAAACCCAAGGATCCTAAATGCCTTCTTAACAACCATTTCAGCTTGCCTGGTCACCTTCTGAGAATTACACACATGAAAGCCAAGGTCCCTCTGCTCTTGTTGTCCCATCCAAGCTGGTTCATTGGACCTGTATTGTCTCTGTGTTTTTCCTATCAAGATGCATTACTTCACATTTCTCTGCATTGAATATCATCTGCCCATTTTCCCAACTTGTCAATGTCTTTGTTAAGTCGCTCAGCATCATCCTCACAATTCACTATCATCCAGAGTTTGGTATCACCTGCAAATTTAGACTTTGCCCTCAACACCCAGCTCCAAATCATTTACATGTCCCAGTACTGATCCTTGGGGAACAGCACTTTAAACTCTTCTCCAATCTTCTTTCTTTTAGTCAACTTCTAATCCATGCTGTCAAGGACCCAACAATTTCAAACATTTCTAATTTGCTAACCAACCTGCCATGTGGCACTGTATCAAATGCTTTCTAAAAGACCAAATAGACAACATCCACAGCATTACCCTCATCCACTGCCTGTGTCACCTTGTCAAAGAACACAATCAAATTTATCAAACATGACCTACCCTTAACAAAGCTACATTCATTGTCGAATATTAACTTGTTTTTCATTAGTGTATATTTACCTGTATTACGGCCTTCATCAGTTTTCCCATTATTGACATCAAGCTGACAAGTCCGCTATTTCCTGGGTTATCCTTTGCCCCATTCCTAAACAATGGTGTCACATTTTCAATCCTACAGTCCCTCAGGACTAATCCTGTGTTCAGAGATGCCTGTAAAATTTCTATCAACACCTTCACAATTTGATCCCTTACCTCCCTCAGCAATTTAGGATGCATCCCATCTGGGCCCGGCGACTTCTCTACGTGGAGTGCCGTTTTAGTACCTCTTCGTTATCTATTGCTATGCTGCTCAGTTACTCAACACCCACATTTTCAACTGGGCCTTTGTCACCAACTTCTAATTTGGTTAAAAACAGAAACAAAGCACTTACTTACTAACTCTGCCAATCCTTTGCTTTTGTGAGCAGCTTACCCTGCTTGTTCCTTATAGGCCCCACTCTATCCTTCACTAATCTTTTACAGTGGTTAGCACTGCTGTCCCACAGCATCAAGGACCTGGGTTTGATTCCACCCTCAAGTGACTGTCTGTGTGGAGTTTGCACATTCTCCCTGTGTCTGTGTAGGTTTCTTCCAGGTCCTCTGGTTTCCTCCCACAGCCCAAAGATGTGCAGTTTAGGTGGATTGACCATGGTAAGTTGTCTGTAATGTCCCAGAGCATGTAGGCTAGGTGGATTAACCATGGGGAATGCAGGGTTACAGGGAAAGAGTGGGGTGGGGTGTCTGGGTGAGACGGTCTTTGGAGGGTCTGTGCAGACTCGATAGGCCAGTTGGCCTGCTTCCATACTGTAGGGATTGTGTGATGCTATGATCTATGATTTACTATTAATACATTTGAAGAACCTTTTACTATTTGTTTTAGTGGAACTTGCCATGCTTCATTTTAGCCTTCCTTATTTCAGCCTAAGCCTCTCTCCTATATCAGAAATACTCTTCCTGGTTTTTATGGTTATTATTATTCTGATATGTATCATATTCCTCATCTGTCTTTCTTATTTTCTCATCACCGTCTTTAGTCATCCAGGGTATTCTAGCTTTGGATAATCTATATTTGTTTCTTGTGAGTATGTACCTAACTTGCACCCTATTCATCTCTCTTTTGAAATTTTCCCTATTTTCATCCATGATTTGTTCAACCAACCTGCCTCAGTTCAACTTTTACACCTGTTAAAATTTGCCTTTTTCCAGTTTGGGACCTTAATTATTGACTGATTTTTATCTTTTTCCACCTTAATATCAAAATTTATTATGTCATGATCACCATTTTCCAAATGTTGTGATGTTCTCCACTTGACCTGCCTCATTTCCTCGGGCCAGATCCAGCACAACTCCGTCCCTAGCAAGATTGGAAATGTACTGTTCCTGAAAGTTCTCCTGCACACATTGCAGGAATTTCTCCCCTCTGTGCCCCACATTTTACCTTTACCCCCGTCTCCTGGGATAATTGAAATCACCAAATATCATAACCCTACCTGCCTGCAGATTTCCATAAGCTGCCTACAAATGCTCTCTTCTACTTCCTCCCCACTATTTGGAGGTCTATAATAAATACCCAAGTCACTAGTTCCTTCTAGTTTCTCACTTCCAAACCCATAAATTATAATTCGGAACCTGCATTTTGTTCAAGGGCAATGATACTATCTTTGACCAAGAGTGCTACACCTCCTCCCTTTTTATCCATCCTTTTTCTACTAAAAGCCTGCTTACCCAGGATATTAAGTATCTAGTCCTGGTCTGGCTTGATAAAAACCAAAAGAACTGCGGATGCCGAAAATGAGGAACAAAAACAGAAGTTGCTGGAAAAGCTTAGCGGGTCTGGCAGCATCTGTGAAGAAAAAGTCAAAATTAACGTTTTGGGTCCAGTGAACCTTCCTCAGAACTGATGGTAGCTGGAAAAATGTCAGTTTATATGCAGAAAATAAGGAGGGGGATGGGGTACGGAGTAAACAATGGGATAGAGTCTGAAGAGAGAGAAGAGCAGTTGGATAGGCAAAGGAGTTGATAGTGTTGTCTGTCTAGCTGCACTTCTCTCTCTTCAGGTTCTATCCTATTGTTTACTCCCTTCCCCATCCCCATCCCTATTTTCTGCATATAAACCAACATTTTCTCAGCTACCACCAGTTCTGAGGAAGGTCACTGGATCTGAAATGTTAACTCTGATTTTTTCTTCACAGATGCTGCCAGGCCTGCTGAGCTTTTCCAGCAACTTCTGTTTTTGTTCTTGTTCTGGCTTGAGCCATGTTTCTGTCAATGCTACTGTACCATATCCTGCCAGAGAAAATTTTGCTTCCAGTTCCGCAATTTTGTTGAATATATTCTATGTATTTACATTTCTCCTTTCCCATGAGTGATCTCAATGTCCCAAAAATCTAAACCACTCCCCTCCACACCATCCCTCAAGCCACGCATTTACCTCCCTAACCTCCTTTGTCTGAATGGTGAGGCTCGTGGCACAGGTAGTATTTCTGAGGTTACTAACCTAGAGGTCCTGTGGTTCAAACTAGTCGAAACTCCTGAAACTGATCCTGCAAGAACTCCATGCTGTCCTCCCTATGTTGTTTATTACCCAAATGAACTACTACCACTGGTTGTTTATCCTTCCTTGTTCGTAGTTCATCCAGCTGTCCCATTATGTCCCAAACCTTTGCATCCAGGAGGCAACAAACCAAATGTGACTCTTGACCTCAGCTACAAACTAGACCATCAATCCGTCAAACTGTTGAGTCGCCCACTACTGCTGCACTGCTAATCTGCCTACCAGACCCTTGCTCTTTTCCTAGAGTAACGTCAGGCACATTGGTGCTATGGATTTCCCTAAAGTCATCCTCCATTGACTCTGTCACGTTACTCACTAAATAAGCATCTAAAATTTCATACCCAGTTGGACAGCTCCAAGGAGTCCTGTGTTTCCTGGACCTGCTATCTGTTTTCATTTTGGTGAATAGTCACTCATTCACCCGCCATCTCTACACTCTTTCTTGCCTGTCTGTTACGATGTGGAGCCATTATTCCAGAAACCTATCTCCTTCTTATGTGGTGCGTAGTGAAGAGAGTCATTGCTCCAAATCACCCACATGTTGTTCAAGGACTGCTATCCTCCAGAACTTCATGCAGATGTGACTGTCCAGGATGTCTTGTGGATCCGAAGCCTCTCACATTTTACATGTCTCACACCTCACTAGCTTTCCCAGAGTCCCTGCCACCTTTACTCATCAAGATGATGCACATTGCTGAGGTTCTGGTCTATTTCCAATCTTTTAGTTCAAGAAAGACAGAGGGAGGGAAACATTACCATAATGTCACTTTTGGAGCTTCAATGTTCTTTGCAATCGGGTCCTCCACAATATACTTCTCAGTTTTGGTGAATTAGCCAACATCTCCCAGAATCTTCCTCAGTCACTTCGCCCCACTTCTTGAAAGATAAACTAATGTACAAACCTCAGAGACTCACGGCTGATCCCAAGAGCACACAGTAATTCCAACACGATTACAATGTTTTTCATATCTTCAAAACTAGAGAACAAAGGAGTCAAGTGTTTGCACGGTGGTATCATCTAAATCGACTAAAATCCCTTCATTAATGAATGCCCAGATGATCTACTTACTAATATTCAAGATCTGAATGCAATTGTCTTGAATCTTGCTCACAAGTAAGGAAAAATTTCTCATAAGCACAAAATGAAAGATAAAAGCAAAAGAAAGTCAACGGGTTTGAGCTTTTATTTATTATTGATAAACTGAGGTGAAGGCCTAAAGTCCATAATACAAGACATGGCCAGGTTTGAAAAGAGTGGCAAACAACATGAAGGAGATCAAGAAGCAATGCTTAGATGTCACCAGGCTGAAGTTTATAGAAAGAAAAACAACTGAAGAATGCTACTGATCTGAGGCTGAGGGAAAGAATGGTTCTGAATAGGAATAGATTAACTGGGCCATGACTGACACATAATCAGAACATAAGGACGGAGTAAATCCTGTGTCTCTTATCTTTATGAAACTATTTTTGTACAGCAAATATGCACCAACCTTGGAATGCAGTGTCATGACAATATGGTGGTGCTACTTCTTTTGAAGATCATGTTGATTTTGATCAATACGAAGAAAGATTTTGTCGCTTAGGAGTATATTCACTGACATTTAGAAGAATGAGCAGAGGTCTCATTGGAAGCTGAAATTCTAAAAGGACAAGACAGGATAAATGCATGAAGGATGTTCCCGATGCCTGGGGAGTGCAGAACCAGGGATCACGGGGTAGGCCACTTAGGACACAGATGAAGAGAAATTTCTTCACCTAGAGAGTGTGAACCTGTGGAATTTTCTGCCATGAAAAGTGGTTGAGCCCAAATCATTGATGTTTTTGAGAAGGAGATAGATTTGGCTTTTGAGCTGAAGGGAATGAAAGGGTATGGAGTGAAAGTGGGAATGGGTACTGAGTTGGATAATCTGCATGATCATATTAAATGGTGGACCAGGCTTGAAGGGGCAAACAACTTACTCCCGCTCCCACTTCCTGTGTCTCTCTGTTTCTAATCCTCTTCCCATACCCCTGAGAGTGGGAGTGACATGTGGTAGGGGTTGAAATGGCTGCCACTGTTCAATTGCTGTCTTTCAGATCAGTTGAGGTTCCCATTACAAGAAATGAAGGGTGGTACGGTGGCTCAGTGGTTAGCGCTGCTGCCTCACAGCATCAGGGACTCGGGTATGATTCCACCCTCGGGTGACTGTCTGTGTGGAGTTTGCACATTCTCCTTGTGTATGCATAGGTTTCCTCTGGGCGATCCACGGTCCAAAAATGCGCAGGTTAGGTGGATTGACCAAGCTAAATTGCTCGTGGTGTTCAGGGATGTGTAGATTAGGTGGGTTATAGGGGTATGGGTCTGGGTGGAATGCTCCAATGGTCGATGTGGACTTGTTGGGCCGAAGATCCTATTTCCATACTGCAGGGATTCTATGATCTACTTGAACTATAATGTCCACAGCCTGACAACATCAGCTAAGCCACCAGCTAAGAATAGGAGGTAAGCCATTCAGGACTAAGATGAGGAAGAGCTTCTTCACTCAGTGAGTTGTGAATCTGTGGAATTCTCTCCCACAGGAAGCTCTTTGGGCCAATTTGTTAGCTATAATCGAGGGGGAGCTGGACATGGACCTTGCAGCTAAAGGGATCAAGGTGGTGGGAATGGGATACTGAGATTGCATGACCAGCCATGATCATATTGAATGGTGGTGCAGGATTGAATGGCCTAGTGCTGCAACTATTTTCAATGTTTCTGGGCTTTTCTATGTTACCTGAACTGATGTGATCCCCTTAACTGGTGTGAAATTAATTTATGCAAGTGGTTCAAGGCTTACAACTAAATGCTGGAGCCATTCATTTTTATTGTGACACTATGCACACCCTGCCCTGACTGGGTGACCGACTTTTGGATCAATTCAGTCCAGCCTGCAAGCAGTTGACCCTGAACTTCCAGTTTCGCCACTCACACTCTATCATCAGCTCCCCACCATGTTCCAATGGAACTTGGAGAACAGAATCTTTATTTCCTATTATGGCTATCTTATCTGCACACAAGTTGCATTTATTTGTAAGAATGGAAGTCAGCAATTCAGCTGCTAAAATCTATTCCAGTAGTTAATTGTCTCATAGCTGATCTGTACTTTTAACCATATATAGCTATTTAGGTTGTATATAGCATAATAATTTATTTGTTTGTATGTTGTGGTGGGATAATGCAGTTTTATTGGGCTCACAAGTGGAAAATTTCTTCCTATCCACTCTATCACATGATTTTGAATATTTCTATCACATCATCTCTCGACCTTCTTCTTTCCAAGAAGAATAGTCCCAACTTTTCCGCTTCCACCACATTTAAGGGTTTCTTTTGTTCCAATTTTCAGAAAGTTGGGGTAAACAATGATTTCCCATCAAGGCCTAGAGTTTGCCTAATTCTGAAATTATGAAGCTATAGTCATGGCTTGATGCTTCTGTTTTTTGCGGAAATATCACGTGACTTAGGAGCTGGAGCTTAAAGTGAATCACAATCCTATTCAATCGCACTGCTTTGTGAAGGATTAATATTTTAACCGTTGCTTTAAGAGAATAGTACTCAGGCTGGATAAGGAAGGAAAAGAAAATAATTGCTCGATTAACGTAACTGCATTGTTAGATCATTGAACTACTTGCAACATTGGCCAATTCAAGACAAATTAATAGACTTTTTGGTGGGATGCTAATCAAGAGATAGGGGGATGGGGCAACAAAATGGAATTAATGTACAAGTTTGACAGTGATTTTACTGAATGTTGATGCAGGTTTCAGAGCTTGAATAGATTACTTCTTCTTCTACATCTCACATTCTTCTAATCTGCAGTCCTGCGGGTGAGAGATTTAGCACTTAGTACCAACTCGACCCCAGCTTGGCCAACTTGTCAGCATGCACATTAAAGAGTATCATTGCCAATATAGCTTGCACAACCTTCTTGCGATGTTATCACATTACCTCCTACCCTGCCGAGATAAACAGCCTTTCTTCCCCAAGTCCAAATTTTTTCAAAAAATACATGGAATATTTCAAAACTTGCAAGAATAGTCTTTGTTTTCTTAGAAACCTCTGTTTTAATTTCTTCCAGATTGCTGGCACCAATGACCAAGCGATTCGTCTTTGATTCTGGGAGAATGCAGGAGAATCTTGGAAGTTTGGGATCCTATCCAGGTGACTGATCCTCTTCATTTGGTTTGATTTATTATCATCACATGTACCAAGATACAGTGAAAAGTATTGTTTTGTGTGCTAACCAGACAATCCATTCTTTACGTGAGTACATAAGGGCAATAGATCAAAATGCAGCATATAGTGTTAAAGCTACAGAGAAGGCACAGAGCAAGTTCAAACCTAATATATGAGACGTTCGTTCATAAGCCTGATAAAAGTGGGAAGGAAGCTGTTCTTGAATCTGTTGGTATGTGTCTTCAAACTTTTGTATCTCCTCCTAATGGAAGAGGATGGAGGAGAGTATAACTGGGGTAGGAGGGATGTTTAATTCTGTTGGCTGCTTTCCCAAAGCATAAGGAAGAGTCAAAGGATGAAACATTGGTTTTCGTGATGGACTGGGCTGTGTTCACAATTCTCTAATTTCTTGAGGTCTTGGACAGAGCAATTGCCATAACAAACTGTGATGCATCTGGATAGGATGTTTTCGATGGTACACCTATAGCTTTTAGTTTTAGTTTTAAATAGCTTTAGTTCACTTTTCTCCAAGAAAGGCCCTTTTGTCTATGTTTGGCTGTTTGCTGCTTAAGGTCCCACAGTGAATATCCCTTAAAAGTATGCTGAAGGAAATAATGAGGCCTACAGTGAAGGTACTTGAGAATCAAGCAAGCATTGCTGCTCACTTGCCAGGCTGTTGCTGAACTGCACAGGCACAAAACTTTGTGCTTCTAACTGGCTGCAGTCCAGTTTACATTCATTCCAACACGTTATCCTGGTGTTGCATGGGATCCATTACAATGGGAATTCCACTAGATGAATGAGTGAGCTGACCCAGAAAATCGCTCCTGCAAATTGATCTCCAAATCACTGGTGGATCATATAATCTGGTTTTCATTGGCGTAACATTAGCACAATTCAACAAGTGAAAATTGTCTTGACCACTGTGTTACAATAAGCATCAGCTAAAAAATATGAAATGGATCATTATATCACAGCAAAGGCATGATTTTACTGTGGACTTTGAGGAACTTGACATCATGACCAGATGGCCATCACAAACCTGCACTGGCTCACATTTGTCCACAGAGAGACCAGGCCTTGTTGTCCCAATACAGAGAGCAGATGGACTCCTGATTTTGGCAGTTCCAAAAACCAGCAGTGCCCTCAGGAAATATGGGATGCAAGTTGGAAAGCTCAGAACTGCTTCAGGGTAAAGATAAAGATAAAAAATAATACTTTCCAGGAAGATCAGTAGTCATAGTCAAAGAAATGTACAGCACAAAAACAGATCCTTTCATCCAACTCGTCCATGCTGATCAGATATCCTAAATTAATCCAGTCCCATTTACCAGCATTTGGCCCATATCCCTCGAAGCCCTTCCTATTCATATATCCATCCAGATGTCTTTTCAATGTTATAATTGTGCCAGCCTCCACCACTTTCTCTGGCAGTTCAGTCCATCCACACACAACCGTCTGCATGAAAAAGTTGCCCCTCAGATCTGTTTTAAATCCTTTCCCTCTCACCTTAAACCTAGTCCCTTCTAGTTTTGGACTTCCCTACCCTGGGGAAAATACTTTGGCTATTCACTCCTCATGATTTAAGGAGCTTCTATAAAATTTCCCAGTTTAGGAGAGTGGTCCAGGAAATGGCTGCTGAAATTCAACGTGAGCAAATGCGAGGTCTTGCACCTTGGAAAAAAGAATACAGGCATGGACTATTTTCTGAACGGTGAGAAAATTCATAAAGCCGAAGTACAAAGGGATCTGGGAGTGCAAGTACAGGATTCTCTAAAGGTTAACTTGCAGGTTGAGTCCGTGATTAAGAAAGCGAATGGAATGTTGTCATTTATCTCAAGAGGGTTGGAATATAAAAGCAATGATGTGCTTCTGAGACTTTATAAAGCTCTAGTTAGGCCCCATTTAGAATACTGTGTCCAATTTTGGGCCCCACACCTCAGGAAGGACATACTGGCACTGGAGCGTGTCCAGCGGAGATTCACACAGATGATCCCTGGAATGGTAGGCCTAACATACGATGAACGGCTGAGGATCCTTGGATTGTATTCATTAGAGTTTAGAAGGTTGAGGGGAGATCTAATAGAAACTTACAAGATAATGCATGGCTTAGAACGGGTGAACGCTGGGAAATTGTTTCCATTAGGTGGGGATACTAGGACCCATGGGCACAGCCTTAGAATTAGAGGGGGCCAATTTAGAACTGAAATGAGGAGACCTTCCTTCAGCCAGAGAGTGGTGGGCCTGTGGAATTCATTGCCATGGAGCGCAGTGGAGGCCGGGACGTTGAATGTCTTCAAGGCAGAGATTGATAAATTCTTGATCTCGCAAGGAATCAAGGACTATGGGGAGAGTGCGGGTAAGTGGAGTTGAAATGCCCATCAGCCATGATTAAATGGCAGAGTGGACTTGATGGGCCGAATGGCCTTACTTCCACTCCTATGTCTTATGGTCTTATGTCTTAAAGTAACCCCTCAGCCTCCGACGCTTCAGGGAAAATAGCTCCAGCCTGAGGTTGTTGACTTGCTCGCCGAGCTGGCTTTTCAGACATTTCATCACCATGCTAGGTGACATCATCCATGGAACCTCCAATGAAGCGATGTTATTCTACTCCGTTGGAATTTATACTGTCCGGTCTGTTATGGGGAGTAGTGTCATTTCCGGTTTTGATCTGTATGGGTTTGTATATGGGGTCCAATTCTCTGTGTGTGTTGATTGCATTACGGATGGAGAACCATGCCTCTAGGAATTCCCATGCGTGTCAATGTTTGGCTTGGGCTATTATGGTTACCTCGTCCCAGTTAAACTGATGGCCTTCATTGTCTGAGTGTACTGATATTAAGGAGAGTTTGTCGTGCCGTTTTGCTGCTAGCTGATGTTCATGTATTCTGATGGCTAGCTTCCTTCCTGTCTGTCCGATGTAATGTTTGTGGCAGTCATTGCGTGGTATTTTGCAAACTACTTCGGTTCTGCATGTTGTGGGAATGGGGTCTTTAATCCATTTAAGGGTTTTTTGTAGAATGGCTTGGGGCTTGTGGGCCAACATAATTCCTAGTGGTTGTTTCATCCGTGAGTCTGTTGTCTTTTAATGTAGTCTCCACGGCGGCCATGAGGTCTGTTCTGTTCACATCTTTGTGGTTATACTTCAGTCCACGTAATAGGACAGCTTTATCAGTTTCTGTGAGTTGTCTGTTGGATAGGTTTCTTATCCATGTGTCTGGTTTGTTATTGTCCTTGCCCTTGTGGGGGGTCAGTTTGGTGAGTTTCTCCTGTAGCTGGTGTCTCAGTTTTAGTTTTGTGTTGTGTTGGTTTTGTGCCACTATCATTACGTCGGACAGACAGGAAGGAAAATAGCCATCAGAATACATGAACATCAGCTAGCAGCAAAACAGCACGACGAACTCCCCTTAATATCAGTACACTCAGACAATGAAGGCCATCAGTTTAACTGGGACGAGGTAACCATAATAGCCCAAGCCAAACATTGACATGCACGGGAATTCCTAGAGGCATGGTTCTCCATCCGTAATGCAATCAACACACACAGAGAATTGGACCCCATATACAAACCCATACAGATCAAAACCAGAACTGACACTTCTCACCATAATGGACCAAACAGTATAAATTCCAAGTGGAGTAGAATAACACTGCTTCACTGGAGGCTCCACTGATGATGTTACCTAGCACGGTGATGAAACATCTGAACAAGAACAAGCCAGCTCGGCGAGCAAGTCAACAACCTCCTCCACAACCTGAGCTGCGGATCTTTGTCAAAACTCTGAATAGCTCCAGCCTATTAAGCCTCTCCCTATAGCTCAACCAATTCAACCATGGCAACATCTTTATAAATCTTTCCTGAACACCTTCAAGTTTCACAACATCTTTCCCATAGCAGGGAGTCCAGAATTGAATGCAGTAATCTAAAAGTGGCCTAAACAATGTCCCATATAGCCGCAACATGACCTTCCATTTCCTATTCTCAATGCACTGACCAAAAAAGGTAACAAAAGTCTTCTTCACTACCCTGTCTACCTGTGACTCCACTTTCAAGGAGCTATGAACCTGCACTCTAATGTCTCTTTCTTCAGCAACACTCCCTGGACCTCACCAATAAGTGTATAAGTCCTGCCCTGGACTGCCCTACCAAAATGTAGCACCTCACATTTATCTAGATTAAACTCTATCTGCCACTCCTCGTCCCATCGGCCCATCTGATAAAGGTCCAATTGTACTCTGAGGTAACCTTCTTCGTTCTCCACTACTCCACCAATTTAGGTGTCATCTGCAAACTTACTAACCATACCTCTTATGTTCACATCCAAATAATTTATATGGATGACAGAAAGCAGTGGACCCAGCATTGATCCTTGTAGCACATCGCTGGTCACAGGATACCAGTATGAAAAGCAACCCTCCACCATCACCTCTGTCTCCTAGCTTCAAGCCAATTTTGTATCTAAATGGCTTGAAGCTTTGCCTTAGATTTTATTGGGATATATCTCTTCAATGGTCCCACTCGGTTGAGATGGCGAGGATACCTTTATTAAGTTGATAGCCTTCCCATGTAGTAGGGGACTGGAGGTGTGCTATCCCTGACAAAATACCAGCAAACCCAATGAATTAGCTCGAAGTGGGTCCATTATTTAAGATGCCTGCTAGCCCCACTACAAGGACACCTTACAGGTAAAATCCTACAGGACGAGTCAAAGTGACATTTTTGCCAAAGGTGGACTCAAAACAGGGTGTGAATCAAAATGCTGCAGCAATGATCAGATATAACAATGGAATGAGCCACAACGTTAAAGCAAACACCAGATTCAATTCATTGAATGGATCAAGCTATAGCAGCTTCTTAGACACAAGGAACAAAATAAAATTAAATGCTACAGCAAGGGTAGAATGGATCTCTACTCCAACACAGATTGAAATCTCTAGTATTGTTTGAAAGAACATAGTTAGATGCAGCTGATATTTGATCAACATAATCACTGAAATACCCTGCATAATTGTCATTCAACAGCACTAAAGATAATAGGAGTTTGATCATGTGTTTGGGTGTGTACTTACATGAACAGGAATGTTTGATAACTAGAAACAACAGAGGCAATTCAACAGATTAAAATTTAGAAATAGTTTGCATAATGTAATTTTTTTCAATGATCGTTGTCTCTCAGTAAAGAGTATCATTCCCTGGGTAAATGAGTTGGTTTAGCATAAAGTTAGACAGATCAGGAATTACAATCCACCTTGAGGTAAATATAGATTGAAGAAAGCAGTACAACTCATCTGTGATTACATGTCCAGAATCAGAAATCTATTCTAGAAAACAACTTGACAAATGTTGATTGTCCTTTGTGCAAAGAACATCTTCCTGATATCAGTTCCAAATTTTGTTTTTGCCACTTTGAATGTCAGTCTCCTCTTACAGATTGCAGTGTGGCTTGAAAAGCAGTCACTTCCTGATCACTATCTTGTCTTGTTAATAAGTGTATGGTGGTAATTTTAATTTTGAGTGAAAGTGTAAAAACATTTATATTGATTCCAATGCCTTTCATGTCTGTCATGATTCTCATTGCCATTGAAGTCAGTATGGCTCTCACATATCTCTGTGTGTGGATATCAGATAACTACAGAATCACACTCAAATTTAAAGCCCTCCAAAGGTAAATAGCCTACCGATACTCACTGTTAGGCTTGTGACATGACAGATGATCAGTGCCTATTGAACTTGACTTTCAGCATGA
The DNA here is from genome assembly GCA_024137785.1 of Ginglymostoma cirratum. NCBI lineage: Eukaryota > Metazoa > Chordata > Chondrichthyes > Orectolobiformes > Ginglymostomatidae > Ginglymostoma > Ginglymostoma cirratum. Next base: position 65,972,115 of record JAHRHZ010000133.1, read on the forward strand.
ACCTTTGTCTGAGGAGGGAAGAAAACTGGGTGAACAATGTCACCGCATTGTAGAAATCAATGCAGAGCTATGCACAATAATTTGACCTGTCTATCCCAAGAGACATCACTTGGCATGTTGCTTTCAATTAGAGGCAAAATCTTAGGATAAGGTGTCAGCCATTTTGGACTGAGACAAGGAGAGATTTCTTCACTTCAAGGATTGTGCACTTTTGAAATTCTCTCCCACGGAAGACTGCAAATGTTCAGTTACTGAGTACACCATGACTGAGACTGATATATCTTTGGACTCTAAGCAAAGCGAGGGTTGTGGGGATTGGGTGGAAAAGTAGAGTTGAGGCAGAATATCACACAGGAGCTTATTGAACTGTAGATCAGGCTCAATAGGCCCTATGGCCTAGTCATGCTCCTGTTTCTTACATTGCTATATCCTGATGATTTTCATGGTGGAGGAACAATGGAGATAACAATGTGAAGCCTCTCCTTAGAGAAGAATTTTATATCCCTACATTTCCTAGCTAGTTGCAAACATATATAAAAAACAAATTCCATTACGTTTGTAAAACTGGAAGTAATGAGAGATACAATTATTTTATTCAATTATTGTGTACAACCAATGTAGACTCCTCCCGTGAATGTTGAACAAAAATAACTCTTATAAGGTACTTCACGCTGCTCTCAATTCCGTTTTCAATTAGGTAACAGTGAATCTCAGATTTTGTTGGAAAATTATATTTTTAACTATTTCCAGAATGAAAAATCTCAACCATATCTTTGGGCGACATGAACAAGTTGGGCCAAAGTGCCTGTTTCCATGCTGTAGACCTTTATGACTCCATCTTAACTCATATTAAGTCCCATTCATCCATTCTGTATGGTCATTGATCGAAATTGGTTCTCAATCCAGAAATACTTATGATTGTCTTTGTCATTTATCATGTGCTCCCAATGGCTTCACCTCTTTCTAACCAGTTGTAGGCTTCTGCTGTCCTACAGTCCTATGAGATCTCTGAGCTCCTGCAGCTCTGACCTTTTGCATATCCCTGATTTTATTTGCTGGCCTTCTGGCACTTATGTATTATCTAGACCCTAAGTTCTGAAATTTCCTCCTTAAACTTCTCCACTTCACTCATCATTTCTCTTTCTTTAAGATGCTCACAAAAGTTAGCTCTTTGACCAAGTTTTTGGTTCATCTGTCCTAATATCTCCTTCTGAGGCTTGGCATTAATTTTTCTTCACATGCTGACAACTCTTGTGAAGTGCCCGGGAATGCTTTACCATTTTAGAGACCCGACATAAATGCATTGTTGTTGTGGTTCTGAGTACAACTGTTTTGCAAGATAGCTTTTCGAAATGGTTTGTTACCCAATTCATTAGCTATTATAAATCAGGAGGAGCTGGATTGAAGAGTCAATGTTTAAAATGGTTTTTGAGGTTCCCGATATTTATTCAGTATAGTCCTTCTTCTTGGCGGAGAGTGCATTAGGTTGAAAACCCTGGAGAATACGTGGAGAAAAATCTGAAGGTAATGTAAACAAATCAAACTGGCTTCCATTTTACAGCTGCACTTCATTTCCCCCTGTTTTAAACTTGCAAAAGCCTAAGGAAATCCTGGTTTCACTTATCGACTCTGGTATTTCAGAGCTTTTCAGTTCAGTTTCTTCAATCGAGCGTTTAAAACTTAACTTTCATTCCACATGCTGTCATAAGATTTTAGTGACATGTGCACCACCTACCTCATTGGCATTGTGAATCTACAAATTGTTTTACTTCATTACACATTTACTTATTTCCCCAAAAGTCACTGATCTAGAGACAGCATAACAATCCTGACAGTATTCATGTTTTGAAATCCATTTTTTAAACCATTTCTTTCACAATGCCATTGTCCTCATTTCCTGCACCAAGCTCTGTTATGATCTCTCTCTCTCTCTATCTCACTCAGTTCCTTATTTTCGCAGTATCCGTCCCCACATTTCAAATTCTCTCAATCCCTGAACATTCAATCTCGACTTTTTGAAACTCCACCTTCTTCAACTTGCTTTGTTCAGCCCTTGAGTTCTCAAATTCTACCCTTTTAATTTGTACTCCCTCAATACATGTTCTTCAACTTTCACTTCTGTATTACTCTTTTCCCAGTTTGTAGATCCTCAAGCTGACCAGTACATTGCCCCACTCTCAAGCTATGGTTCCTCAATCCATTTCCACTTTCAATTTCCAGTCCTTCGGTTCCATTCTTTGTCAATATATCATTCTTTACCCCTCAACTCCAGTTCTTTATTTTCCAATTCACCCAATTTCTCATCTCTATTTGACTTCCTCTTTGTCTTCAAGATAATTGGAAATTTTGAGCTTTCTTTTATCCACATGTCTGAGTTATTCAGATTTTGATTAATAATGAATCAAATCAATTCAATTGCTGTGAGAAACTCACTCTACAGAAAGAAATATTGAGCAAGGTGTATAACAGTTCAATATGGCCCATATGGATATAGACTGAATGTCCTCTACCATAAATTTTGACACTTCTGTGTTTCATTTTAATTCTTTACTCATGCCTTTTCTTTTTATCATAATCTAACATTTTTGTTCCTCTTTAATTTTTTTCTCACTCTCTCTTTCTGTGCTTAAAAGCACTAAGATTTCTTAACTCGCTGACTGCGACTAATTTGGGAGATTCTAGTTTTCATGTTTTCCCCTTCTGGGTGGCTTTGTGACTCATGCAAAGTTTTAGAGTGAACAGTGGAAAAAAAACTGCTCTGTTCCCATGCACTGCAATATCAAAGCTGCAAAACAGAAAAAGGTTAACGTCCATCTAAATTAACTTTTACCATCGGGGCCATCACTTCATACAGTATTAATGATGTTGTTTACGAAATATAGGATTCAATGTCTCTAATGAGTTTGTACAGACACAGAAATGACAGACAGAAAGCCCCACTGGTGAAGAGCTTTGGGAACCATAAGCTTAAAATCACCTGTTTCTCCCAAATATGTTAGACTCACCAAGTCTCCTAAATCCTGTCACAAGCTACTTACATACTGTATTTCCCATAATATAATTTTCTGAAAGAAATCTGGCTAATTGACATTTGGATGAATCATTACTTTCTATTTGCTTTGACTTGTTAGGATGTCTGCTCCATTCTTTGACCACTCAATCATCGAAACAATGAACATAGAACATTACAGCACAGTACAGGCCCTTCGGCCCTCGATGTTGCGCCAACCTGTGAAACTAATCTGAAGCCCATCTAACCTACACTATTCCTTTATCATCCATATGTTTATCCAACGACCATTTAAATGCCCTTAAAGTTGGCGAGTCTACAACTGCTGCAGGCAAGGTATTCCATGCCCTTACTACTCTCTGAGTAAAGAACCTACCTCTGACATCTGTCCTATATCTATCACCCCTCAACTTAAAGCTATGTCCCCTCGTGCTAGTCGTCATCATGGATGTTATTTAGTACATTCCCAGGAGAACGTTATGAAGTAGTTGGAGGGTATGAGTCTCAGACAGTTGGAAAATCAGGAGATGGAGATTGTATCATCTCTCCTGGCTTCCCCTGAGCTGGAAATTCAAGGTATTTGGGCCCTTGGAAGACCCAGATGTCTTTGACAATGGCAAGTCAGGAGCTGATAATTCTGCAGCAAGGAACTTAATTCCTGAGCTACCAAAGCCTGCTCATTACCTACAAGGTACAAGTTAGGAATGTGAAGGAATACATTCCATTTGCCTGGATTGTTGCAGGTCCCTTAAAATGCAGCTGTTCAAGAAGGCAGACCACTATCACATTCTCACAGGCAATTAGGGACTAGCAATGAATATTGAACTAACCAGTGATGCCTACTTTCCCTGAAGAATTTTTTTAAAAAATGTATCCCAATGTTCCTAAATCTCTTTAATAACTTCCCAGAGCTTTAATCTTTTTCTTTCAGCACAGACATCGTTCTCCAGTTTCCTGAATCACTTCTGTAACATTATTTGTACAAAGAGGAATAGCAGCTGGCTCTCTCCATTTGACAAGCACCTTTCCAGCATTCAGTAATTTTCTGAAAGATTTGTCTTAGAATTCCTGCAATTTCCTCACTTGTTTCCTTAAGGATCCTTGCGTGCATCTTATCTGGCTCCTGGGATTTATTTACCTTGAGTTTTCACAGCTGGTTGACAATCCTGCTTGTGGTCTTAAGTGAACACTGTCAGAATTTACCTCTGTAACACCTTTTAGTCCCCCTTCAAGATCATGTGCATAACCTGTTCTTCTGAATTAAATGCCTCATTAGCTGTATGATAGATAGGCCACAGTTTCATTTAAAATCAGGATGATTTCCAGATTAAATCAGATTCACGATGTTTCAAAATCTGAAATATTTTACTATTGTACTGGAATATTGTGATTCCAAATCAAATGTATTTTTGTCATGAACATATCCAAATTTTTAAGTTTGAAACAAAAGCAGAAAATGCTTGAGAAACTCAGCAGGTCTGACAGCTTATGTGGAGAGAGAGAAACAGAGTTAACATCTGGGATCAGATGACTCTTTTTAACCTTTCTGTATAGAGTCCCCACAGTGTGGAATCAGGCCATTCGGCCCAGAAAGTCTACATGAACCCACCAAATAGCATCCCACCCAGGCCCATCCCTGTAACCTGACATTTCCCATGGCAAATGCACCTAACATACACATCCCTGAACACGAGGGGTAATTTAGCATGGCCAATCCACCTAACTTGCACATTTTTAGACTGTGGGAGAAAACCAGAACACCTGGCAGAAACCCATACAGACACAGGGAGATGGAGAATGCATAAACTCCACGCAGACAGTCACCCAAGGCTGGAATTGAACCCAGGTCCCTGGCGCTGTGAGGCAGCAGGGCTAACCACTGAACCACCAGGCTGCCCTTCTTCAGAATTTCATAGTAACTCAGGTAATTTTCAATAACAAGTTCAGGGATATTTGGATTCTGAGTTTTGATTGATTGATTGACTGATTTATAGTCACAGGTAGCGAAGTACAGTGAAAAGCTTTGTTTACCAGCTGAACAGGCAGACCATAGTAAGTAAGCATGTACAGATCAAGAAGACTTAGACAGAGGCATACAGGTTACATTGCACATGGCATGCACTAGGTGAGATCAATGTTAGCAAGATCAGTGTTATTTGAGGCTAGAGAGTCCATTCATCAGTCTAATAACGGCCAGGAAGAAGCTGTTCCTGAATCTGCTCACATGTGTGTTCAGTTTTCTGTATTTTCTACTTGATGGAAGAGATTGTAGGAGGTCATTACCAGGGTGGGAGGGGTCTGTGATGATGTTGGCAGCCTTTCTGTGGTAATGAGCCGTGTAAACGGTTAATTCAAGACACTGAGCAGCATAGCGAGTTCTGAAAAACATTACTTCAGTTACACAGAACACCTGGAGGCAAAAGAATAGAGCTTTGTGGACCCTGCCCCGAGCACCAAATGATTGCAGGGACATCATGTAGTGAAGAAGTACTGATAATGTAGAGTTAACCAGTCCATGGATGGAAGGTTGGCTTCCGTGATGGTCTGGGCTGTGCACACCACTTTCTGTAGTTTCTTATGGTCCTGGGCAATGTAGTTGCCATGCCGGGCTGTTATGCACCTGGACAATATGCTTTCAATGGTGCATCTGTAGAAGTTATTCAGGGATCTTATGGACATGCCAAATTTCCTGAGCTGCCTGAGGAAGAGGAGACGTCGTTGTGCCTTCTTGACCATCGCGTCTACATTGGAAGTCCAGGACAAGTTGTCGATTATGGTCACTCCTAGGATCTTGACAGTCTCCACCCTCTCAACTTTAGTTCCATTGATGTAGATGGGGCGTGTGCTCCTTTTTTTTTCGGAAGTTAAAGATCAGTTTAGTTTTGCTGACGTGGAGAGAGAGGTTGTTCTCACTACACCATGTCACCATCATTGTTTGATAACCATCCTACTACGGTAGTGTTGTCAGAAAACTTGTAGATGGCACTTGTTTACAATTTGACAAAACAGTCGTGGGTGTACAGGGGAGTACAGTAGGAGGCTGAGGATGCATCCTTGGGTGTTATTGTGGAGGAGGGGCAGTTACCTGTCCTCACTGATTGCAGCCTATGTGTCAGAAAGTGGAGGATCCAGTTGCAGAGGGCAGAGCTGAGACCAAGGTCATGCAGTTTTGAGATCAGTTTGGAGGGGATAACGGTGTTGAAAGTAGAGCTGTAGCCAACGAGCAGGAGTCTGACATAGGTGAGCTTGTTGTCCATATGTTTCAGGGTTGAGTGCAGGGCTAGGGATATGCCATCCTCTGTAGACCTGTCACGTCAGTAGGCAAATTGGAGGGGATTGAGGCAGACTAGGAGACTGGAGTTGATGTGAGCCATGACTAGCCTCTCAAAACACTTCATGATTATTGAGGTCCGAGCCATTGGACATGTCATGTACATTTTCATATTAAAATTCATTCAAAATTGAACATATTTTAATTCAAAATTAAAATTCATTGAAGTAACACATTTATGTTATATAAATCTGATATCTCAGAATTCAGTCGACATTCCAGACTAGTGGTTAGCATTACAGCCTCACAGCACAAGGGCTACAGGTTCAATTCCACCCTCGGACAACTGTCTATGTAGGGTTTGCACGCTCTCTCTGTGTCTGCATGGGTTTCCCCCTGGTGATCCGGTTTCCTCCCACAGTCCAAAGATGCGCATGCTAGGTGTATTGGCCATGGTAGATTGCCTGTAGTGTTGAGGGATGTGTAGATTAGGTGGTTGAGAGGGGGGTGGGATGCTCTTTGTGGGGGGGAAGAGGGTGGTCAGTGGGGACTTGTTGCGCCGAAGGGCCTGTTTCCACACTGTAGGGACTCTATGATCTAAAACAATGAGAGTTATACTTAAAAGGAAATAAACCATACTTCTCTTTATTCGTCTCTGGACTCTCTCCTCATTAATGTCATTTAAATTCACATCAATATAAAGAAGATATTTCCATTTGTGGGCAAATCTAAAAGCGGGGCTGTAAATGTATGATAATCACTTATAAATCCATTGAGGAATTCAGGAGAAACTTCTGTACACAGCACGCTGTTGTAATATGGAAACGTGATCAGTTGAAATAGTTGAGGCAAATTGCATTGATGCATTTAAGAAGAAACTAGATATGTGCATGAGGAAGAATACAATAGAAGGTATATTAATAAAGTGAATGGGAATACCATGAATTCATGTGCATTCTGCCATAAAATTGTTGGTCTGTTTCTGTGGTGTAAATTTGCTTTGAGTTTAAACAGCAATGACCCCATCTCATTTGGCAGTGGTGATAGTTGAAATCTCTCTGAGGGAGCACCCCTGACTAATCCAGTAATTAACCCTGGAAAATATTGGGAGAAGAGGGAAACTGGGAGGTGTGCTGTGTTAGCACCTCAAATTTCTGCTCTGAAAATTCAGCTTATATCCATTCCTTTGAAAGGAGCTCCTAAACAGTTGGTAATAAATATTCAGAAGTTGCCCTTACTTCAGCACAAATATTACTTTGTTGGCAAGCTCATCTAGCGAAAACATAAGGATGCCTGGAAAACATCGCAAGGTACAATAGAAGTTATCATACTGAGGTTAGGTTTAAACAACATGTTGGGGAAAAGTAGTGAGTGCTTTATTCTGCATCTAAAACCTAGGTCAGCTCAATGTGGACACTGTTTGCCTAAAAAAGGAAGACTTTTATCAACGTTCTCTCACCTTCTGAAATCTTGGTCAATTCTTAGTGATTCCTCTTATTCAGACAATGTTGGCAGTCACTTTGCACACAACAATAAAACAAAATCCCACATACAGCAATGAAGCACAAACGAGCAATTGAGTTAAGTGATTTTGTGACTTATTGTTGATAAGAACATAAGAACATAAGAACTAGAAGCAGGAATAGGCCGTCCGGCCCTTTGAGCCTGCTCCGCCATTCAACAAGATCATGGCTGATCTTTTCGTGGACTCAGATCCACTTACCTGCGCTTTCACCGTATCCCTTAATTCCTTTATTGTTCAAAAAAAATCTACTTTAGCTTTAAAAACGTTTACTGAAGTAGCGTCAACTACTTCACTTGGCAAGGAATTCCATAGATTAACAACCCTCTGCGTGAAGAAGTTCCTTCTCAATTCAGTCCTAAATCTGCTCCCTCTAATCTTGAGGCTATGCCCTCTTGTCCTAGCTTCACCTGCCAGTGGAAACGTCCTGTCTACTTCTATCTTATCTATTCCCTTCATAATTTTATATGTTTCTATAAGATCCCCCCTCAATCTTCTGAATTCCAATGAATATAATTCCAATGACTATAATCCCAATGTACTCGGTCTCTCCTCATAAGCCAACCTCCTCAACTCTGGAATCAACTTAGTGAACCTCCTCTGCACCCCCTCCAGTGCCAGTACATCCTTTCTCAAATAAGGAGACCAAAACTGCACACGGTACTCCAGGTGTGGCCTCACCAGCACCTTGTACAGCTGCAACATAACCTCCCTGCTTTTAAACTCAATCCCTTTAGCAATGAAGGACAAAATTCCATTTGCCTTCCTAATTACTTATTGTACCTGCAGACCAACCTTCTGTGATTCATGCACAAGGACACCCAGGTCCCTCTGCATAGCAACATGCTGCAACTTTTTACCATTCAAGTAATAATCCTTTTTACTATTACTCCTACCAAAATGAATGACTTCACATTTATTTACATTGTATTCCATCTGCCAGACCTTTGCCCACTCACTCAATGTATCTATGTATTGATTGCTGATGGGTCAGGACGCAAAGAAAACCTCATTCTTCAATCAGTTGCATGGGGCCTTTTGAACTCTACCTTAAGCAGTAGAGACTGATGAATGCTAAACTTAGTGCCTGATCCAAAGACCCTATGGTAATACGGAATTTCAATGGATTGCCAATTTAGATTCTAAAAGTGAATCGAAAAATTTCTCACTGGAGACAAGAGTGCCACTCAGTGAACTAAGCTAAAACATTCCTTCTGGCTGAATTGCCTCACCTTGACAAGCAAACATCTTTATCAACTCCAAAAAAAAACATTAATTTATCAAACAGCTTGCTATTTGCAAGGGCCCAGTAAGCAGCATAAAAGTCCAACAGCCTGATTCAAGAGATAAATATATACTACAGGAAATTCCTCAGCAAAGATGGAATTCTCCGAGCAGACAGTCCTCAGATACTAGACACCACACAAACTGGCACATTGTGGATCAGATGTCTATACTAAAATATAATTACAAGATTAATAAGAAACTAAGCAAAAATAGCCCACCACTGTAAATAAGTGCCTGCTAAAAATAAACATGCCGTCAAAGAAATTAAGAATAATAAGTAAAAACAGATTTATCTGAGAAAGGAGCAGAATACTGCATGCATCATGTTGATTTGGATGATAAGTCTGTTGTGCACAACAGGTCGGATGGACAGGAACACAGAATTTAATACCACAGACGCAGTTTAAGCTTTCTGTGACAGCACCTTCTAAAATTATGATCTCCAATGTCTGAAAAAAGAAAGACGGCTGTTCCATGGGAATGCCTCCATTAGCAAGTTCCTCTCTAGGCAAACACCATCGTGACATTGCCATTCTTCCACCTTCACTGCCTCTCTAACAGCATCGTGGGCATCACTACACTGTATTAGGTTTCAATGCCAATTAGTATCTGGCACTTATTATTCTTTCCTGTGTTTCACATGAACAAGTGTAAGAAAGAATAACCGGGACCAATTACTAATAACCAGCACGAGATAACAAATTTTTTTTAATTCCATTCACTTTTAAAACAAACAATTTTGTTGGCCCCATTCATAGAAAGAAATCTGAAGTTGAATTTTGTTGTTAGAGTAGTTAGGTTTACTGAGCCATAAACCCTTCTCAAGTCATTTCTGATGAAGGGTTTAGGCCCGAAACGTCAAGTTTTCCTGCTCCTGTGATGCTGCTTGACCTGCTGTGTTCATCCAGCCCCATGCTTGTTGTCTCAAGTCATACCTTGTTCGTTCTATGTATTTTAGCATCAATGGCAGGGCCAGCATTTATTACTCATCCCTTGTTGCCTCTGAGATGGTGGTGAACTGCCTTCATGAACTGTTGCAGTCCAATTGCTGTAGACGTCCCGCAATGTTATTAGGGAGAGAGTTCTGGGATTTTGACCCCAAGAGTCAGAGGATCAAATGTTCTGATAATTAGGTAATGCTCTACAACCACCTCTTCAAAAAATCGTGACCCATCCCTGAGGGACTTGGGGACGAAGGTCCATGATGCAGGCTATTCAGCCCCTCATACCTCTTCTGCCAATCAATGAGATCATTATTGACCTACATTTTAACTTCCTTTACCGGTCTTTGACACTGCATCCCTTGGCACTGTGACGTAACAAAAAATGATCATATAGTCTCCTTCTTGAAAGATTCGACTGAATCTACATCTGCAGAGTAGTCTATATTTGTGTGACATTTCAATGAAAACTTTGGTAAGATTCTTGGCATGCTGTTCATTCATGGGAGTGGCTATGTCAATCCCAATCCTGTCCATGAGCATTCATGTTTCCCAGCAAGAGACAGGGAAAATTGACCAGGAGGCCTGACTAATTTTCACTGTGTATCTATTAACATCAGTGTGTCAATCAATAAACTGGATAAAGGGGTGGGGCGGGTGGTGGTGGTGACATATGGCAAGGAATAGGATATTCTAGCAATTATCCAATGCAAGGAGAATCTCTTTACAGATGATAATGAAAAGGAACTTCTATGAACTTCAAACTTAGACCTCAGCAAAATTATACCAATGTCTCCACTTGGAACATTTCTCCAGCAACATGCAGGTAGGTACATAATTCCAGGCACCCATTTTCCCATTTCTGTTGGAACAGATTCAACACACGGTAATCCTTTTGAGAAGCATCTGCTTACCTGTCGGCTATTTTTCCGGTCAGAATTCCAAGTCTGGCCCGTCCCAATCGTGCCTATCGGAGGAAACTGTGGAAAAATCCACTCAGCACAGCGGCAGCAGTAGTTACTGCAATAGCTGCTTGGAAAGCCACTCAGAGAAAGGTAAGTGAGATGGTAAGTGAGTAAGGATGGTTGTAAAGTGGCAGCTGGGCGAGAGAGCAGGATGCCCAGTTGGTGAAGGACTAGGTGTCAGGTGGTGTAGTATAGTAAGTGAGTAAGAGAGTAGGATGTTTGATTTGTGAGGGGATAGGTGCGATGTTGGTGAAGGTAGAGTGTGGCAGGTGGGTAAGAGCATAGAATACCAGGTATGACTGAGTACTTGTGGTATATCAGAACTCATTTTAGGTTGAGTAGGATGCTTCAGACAGTGGACGGTGTGTACTGGATTGGGCAGGTAAGGCAATGTTGGATTTGGTCAGACTAGTGGAGGTGGAGTGCCTGCTGTGAGCATTTGGGGTCTTTAGAAATCATGTTAGATTGAGTGGTGTGGTGGTTGGGTCAGGGGAAGAGGGATAGGTGTGATGGTGGGATGTCCAATTGGATCCAGATGTTGGGTAGGGGTGTGATGGTCATTTTAGGACAGGGATGGTGTTGTGTTGGGAATAGGGGTAACGAGTTACCATGAGGTTTTGGAGCCAGCAGGTACAGATGACCAAGTAATTAGGGGCAATGTTAGAAGCCAGGGTGGGGTGGGTGGGGTAGAGTCAGAGGAATGGGGGAAGTGTCAGGGGGAATGTAAGTGTGTGTTGGCAGTTGCGAGTCAGAGATCCAGATTAATAACAAGACAGCTGGAGGAACACAGCAGGCCAGGCAGCATCAGAGGAGCAGGAAAGTTGATGTTTCGGGTTGGGACTCTTCTTCATTTTCTGAAGAAGGGTCTGGGCCCGAAACATCAGCTTTCCTACTCCTATGATGCTGCATGGCCTGCTGTGTTCATCCAGCTCTACACCTTGTTATCTCTGCATCCAGATAGAACGATTTCACTGGCGCATTTATAAAAATTGGTAAAAGTCTTTACGAACAGGTCTAATTTCCTTAGCCTCCTGATTGATAAGAGAAGACACCAGGCTTTACTATTCCACCTGTGAGCAATGGTGTCTGTACATGCAGTTCATTCTCTTTTCCTTCATTTCCGAGGATCGCTGAGGTCTAAGCCAGTAAATGACAGGGATATAACTGAGTGGGTGGAGGGGGTGTGTGGGGGATCACCTTAGCCATACATTTTAATTGCAGACTGAACTGTACTGTTAAGTTAACAGGGGAATTGCCCAGATCTTAATCTAGGTAAATGAAAGGAGACCAAAAAGTAAAAATAGAAGGTTGTACGGGTAACAAATGCCAGTTGATAATGGGTTCAGCAGACTTCTGACAGAGTAAAGAAAACTTTATAACTATCATTAGCCTGGGGGAGAATTGTGCATCAGACCCACCAACTCATTTGAACCCTGTAATTGCGGTGACAAGGACTAACACTGCTGATTGACTCACAGATTCCAAAACACACAAAATTAAAAGGAAAATCTGATTAAATGGATTATTTGAAAGATCAGAAGGAATGTGTTACCAATCGACCTGTAATGGGTGCAAGATGCACTCTGACCAAACACATTCTAGCTATCCCACAAAACAATAGGAATGAGCCGAGGTGGTAGAAGTAAATAGGATAAACATGAAGTAATTTATTCAAAAAGTGCATTAATATCCAGGCAAAAGAGATGAAGACTAATGCATATTACACGTAAAATGGATCAATAAAGAAAATGATAGACACCATGACTTACGGGAATCAGAGTATCCACAGCTTTGTTTTGAACTCCTTAAAGAGATATGGGCTTCCCTAGTAATTCCTTTGTTTGCTATCCTTCCTTAATCGTCCTTTCAGATCTCTAATAAATTTGTCAAGCATGGTCTCCCTTTTACAAAATCCTGTTGACTCTGTTTGATTGCATTAAATCTTTCTATTTCTTGCTAAATAATGTACTCTGGCATTTTCCTAACTGCATATGTTAGGCTAACTAGTCTGTACTTCCTTGCTTTCTGTCTGCCTCCCTTTTTGAATAGGGGCATCACACAAACAGTTTTCCAATCCCCTGGAACCCTGTAATTCCACTTGTTCTGGAATATTGGTATCAATGCCTCCAGTATCTCAGTAGCCACTTTCTTAAAACCCTTAGATGCAACTTGTCTGCCTTTGGCCCCATTAATTTATCAAATAATTTGCCTCTCTTGAAAGAGATTGTTATGAGATCCTTCTTGTCAGTAGCACCTTGTTTATCATAGAACCCCTACAGTGTGAAAACTGGCCTTTTGGCCCAACAAGCCCACACCAACCATCAGAGCATCCCCCCAGACCCATCCCCATAACCCACCTAATCTACACATCCCTCAACACTACCGGCAATTTAGCATGGCCAATTAACCTAACCTGCACATCTTTGGACTGTGGGAGGAAACCGGAGCACCTGAAGGAAACCCACACAGACACAGGGAGAATGCGCAAACTGCACACAGACAGGCACCCAAGGGTGGATTCAAACCCGGGTCCCTGGTGCTGTGAGATAGCAGTGCTAACCACTGAGCCACTGATAACCTTGGGATGTTTATAGTGTTCTGTACCATGAAGACCAATGCAAAATATTAATCTTAAATTATCTGCCATTTCCTTGTTTCATATTATCAGCTCCATAGTTGTTCCTTCAAGTGTGGCACACTTATTTTAGCTACTCACTTTTTAGGTACGTAGGGAAGCTCTTGTTTTTTGTTTACATACTTCTTGCCATTTTACTTTCAAGATCAATGTTCTCCCATTTTATTAGCTATCCTGCACCTCTGCTCTCTCATTTCTTTCTGGTTTTAAGGCAATTTTATGTAGTACTGGAATATTTGTATGGGAGGTGGTACTGTGGAGAGGTGCAATGTTTCCAATGGGATGATGTAAAAAGACACTCCAGGTTAATATAAAAAAAAAGGAAGGTTAATTCCTGAAGCTTGATGCCACGTACGTAGCAGCTGTGCTGAAGTGAACTCAGGTGGAAGGTCAACCTCAAAAATGCAACATTACAAGCTATCCCTGGATACTCACTGCAACAAGACTTCTCTTTCTGCACTATGTACTTATCATTCAGCCAAATGCAATCTCTAGCAACTAGGACTCATGCAGGACATTCAATGATACCATCACATACATACATAGACACACACACACACACACACTTTCCTCCACCATACACTTCCATATAAATCAAACACATGAGTTCTGGCAGACACAAACACAGTGCTGGACTCTGGCACTCTTCCTTGTCTCTTGCAGGATAGGGTGGCAGACAATAGAAGACAGCAGATCAGCACTGTATGGGAGAGGTGTACCTGCATTCTGGAGTAGAAGGTGCTCTGCACCATTGTAGCCAACATTTCCGTGGATATTCAACATGCTGCGATGCTCTTGCCTTCTGCACCTTTGCAAATCGCACATTACCTCCGTTCAGCTATCTTAAACTGACGTGCAAGCTGTGGATAATATGAACATGGACCTCTTGCTGTGCATCCTACTGCTATAAGACATTCTCTTTATAAAACAGCTTACTTTTTGTTTATACAAGGAAGTCATAATTAGGACAATAATTTCTGCATTAAATTTCTTTTACTTAATAATCAGTAAAAGCCCCAAGTATGTAATCGTACTTTCGTACAGTACGCACAGATTGCACATGGGCATACAATGTTATCCCTTTTATTTAAACTCAAGGGGCTGTAAGCAAATAGCTCATGCATAAGAATGCCAGTGAGTGGTCAGTTCAGCAATGAATTAATACAATTCGTTAACTGGCAACTGAACAGATTGTCATTGATTTCAGTGCCAAGTATATTTTTACAATGTTACAAAATTTACAATCTTGTTGTACAGGGTACATTGCAAAGATTGACTGTAAAATGATAAATCTGCTCATTAAGTTGGAGCATGAAGAAATTGATTCCGTAACTAGGATCCTGAATGTAAAAAAGGGAACGACAAAGGTTTGAGGTGTAAGTGGGCAGCATGGTGGCTTATTGATTAGCATTGCTGCCTAACAGTCACCCAAGGGTTTGATTCCAGCCTTGGGTGACTGTCAGTTGTGGAGTTTGCACATTCTCTCTGTGTCTGTGTGGGTTTCCTCTGGGTGCTCTGGTTTCCTCCCACAGTCCAAAGATGTGCAGGTCATGCGGATTGGCCATGCTAAATTGCCCATAGTGTTCAGGAATGCACAGGCCAGGTGGATTAGCCATGGGAAATGCAGGGTTACAGGGATAGGGTAAGTCTAGGTGGGATGCTCTTCAGAGGATTGGTGAACTCAATGGGCCAAATGGCCTGATTCCACACTGTAGGCGTTCTATGATTCTATGAAGTTGGTCATGTTCAATTAGGGAAGTTTAGTAAAAGGTATGGCAGTGTATAGGCAATGACTAATATTTAAAGAATATATGAATGAATTACATTTATTAATTTCTGTCTGGCACAAAAATGAAACAGAAAAGGTGACTCAACCATGGCTTAGAAAATAAATTTCAGATAGCATTAGATTGAAAGGACATAAAATTGCCAGAAAAAGCAGCCTACCTGAGGATGGAGCAGTTTAGAATTTAACAAGAGAGGACAAAAAGACTGATCAAGAGGAGAAAAATAGATTATCAGAGTAAACTTTCAGGGAGCTTGAAAACTGACTGTAAAATCTTCTATGAGTATGTAAAGAAGAAAGATTAGCAAAAACTAAATAGGTCTCTCACCTAAGGGAATTAGCATTGAATTGAAGCATTGAATACATATTTTGATTCTGTCTTCATAAAAAAGACACAAATAATTTGTCAGAAAGGGGAGTAGTGAGAGGGAGGAATTGAAGAAAATCAGTCTTTGTTTAAAAAAAATGTGCTAAAGAAATGAATAGGGTTAAAAGCTTGATAAATCCCCTAGGCCTGATAATCTATATCCTACTAAAGCAAGTGGCCTGGAAATATTAGATTAATTGGTGGTCACCTTCTATAATTCTACAGATACTGGAGGATTTCCTACAGATTGGAGGTGGTGAATGTAACCCTATTATTTAACAAAGGAGGGAGAGATAAAAACGGAGAATTATAGACTAGTTAGCTTAACATCAGTAGTGAGGAAAATGCTAAAGTTTATTGTAAAATATGTGATAACAGAACACTTAGAAAGCATTAACAGGCTTAGACAAAGTCAGCATGTGTTTATGAAAGAAAAATCATGCTTAATTAATAAAATCATCAGAAATAGGAGTAGAACATTCAGCCCCTCAAGCCTGCTCTGCCATTCAGTAGGATCATGGCTGATCCAACATTCCTTACATTCACTTTCCTGGGTTTTCACTGTAACCCTGGATTACCCTATTGATCAAGCATCTATCTATCTCAGCCTTATATGCAATAAGGACTCTATGCTCACAGCTCGCTGTAGCAAAGAGCTCCAAAGACTCACAACCATCTGAGAAAAGAAATTCCTCCTCATTTCAGTCTTAAGTTAGCACTCCTTTATTCTGAGACAATGGCCTCTGGTCCTAGACTCTCCTATGAAGGAAAACATCCTCTCAACATTTAACCGTCAAGCCCCTTAGGAATCCGATAAGTTTTGATGGGATCATCTCTGATTCTTCTAAATTCCAGTGAGTAGAATCCCAGACTGGTTAGTCTTCATTCATAAGACAATCCTTCCATACCAAGGATCATCCTAGTAAACATTCTCTGAACTGCCTCCAATGAAATAATATCTTTCCTTAATTAAGGAGACCAAAACTATTCACAGTACTCCAAACGTGGTCTCACTAACACAGTTGCAGTATGATTTCCCTACTCTTATACTCCAACCCCTTGAAATAAGGGCCAACATTCCATTAGTGTTGTTGATTACATGCTGCACCTGTGGGCGAGTTTTGTGTTCAGACATAATGACTCCTAATTCCCTGAGAAGCAAGAACTGAAAATGCTGGAGTCAGAGATAACAAAGTGAGGAGCTGGAGGAACACAGCAGCTTTCCTGTTCCTCTGATGCTGCCTGGCCTGCTGTGTTCCTCCAGCTGCACACTTTGTTTACTCCTAAGTCCCTTTGTGTTGCAGCTTTCTGCCGTTTGTCTTCTTTTAAATAATACTCTTCCTTCCAAAATGAATAACATCGTATTTTTCCACAGTAAACTCCATTTGCAAACTTCTTGCTCACTCACTTAACCACTTAACATACTGGTGTTTTAGAGAATATAACTCATAGAACAGACAATGGAGAACCAGTGGCTATGAGGGTCAGCATAGTGGTTCAGTGATTAGCACTGCTACCTCACAGCACTGGGGACCTGGGTTCGATTCCACCCTCAAGTGACACTCTGTGCGGAGTTTGCACATTCTCCCAGTGTCTGCACGGGTTTGCTCCAGTTATCTCCCACAGCCCAAAGCTCTACAGGTCAGGTGGATTGGCCAGACTAAATTGCCAATCACATCCAAGGATGTGCAGATTAGGTGGATTAATCATGGGTAATGTAGGTTTATTGGGAGACGGGTGGGTCTGAGTGGGACGCCCTTCAGAGGGCCAGTGTGGACAAAATGGGCTGAGTGGCCTGCTTTTGCACTTTAAGGATTCTATGATGTTTTGGATTTGAAGAAAGCTTTTAATAATTGAGGACTGGTTGACTGACCAGAAACAGAGGATGGGAAGAAATGGGACTTTTCCTGGATGTTAGGCGGCAACTAGTCATATGATAGAAAGTCTTCAATCCTCTGGTATTTTAAGGACCTGTCTTTTCACTATAGGAGTTGGAATGTCATGTTGTGGCAGTACAGGACACTGGTGAGGCCGCTTTTAGAATTTTGCGTACAATCCTGGTTGTCCTTTTTTTAGGAAGGACGTTGTTAAGCTTGAGAGGGTACAGATTTACGAGGATGTTGCCAGGACTGGAGGGCTTGAGTTATAGGGAAAGGCTGAAAAGGCTGGGGCTTTTTTTGCCTACAGCATCAGAGACTGAGAGGTGATCTTCTAGAGGTTTACAAAACCATGAGTGTCACGAATAAGGTAAATAGCCAAGGTCTTTTTCCCAGGGTAAGTGAGTCCGGAACCCGAGGGCATAGGTTTAAGGTGAGAGGGGAAAGATATAATAAGTATCTAAGGAATAACTGTTTCATGCAGAGGGTGGTGCCTGTGTGGAATGAACTGCCAGACGAGGTGGTGGAGGCTGGTACAATTGCAACATTTAAAAGGCACTTGGATAGGTATATGAATAGGAATGGTTTAGAGGGAAAAGGGCCAAATGCTAGCAGCTGGGACTTGGTCAGATTGGGATGTCTGGTCGGCATGGACAAGTTGGACTGAAGGGCCTGTATCAAAGCTTTATGACACTGTGAATCTATAATGATCTATTGAAAATATGAAGTTGAATATTAAGCCCGCGTCTGCCTATGAAAACAGCTAACATGAGAAAATTATTATTTGGGGAGAGCTGGATTGTGGCAGCCCCACATTATGCTTGTTATTTCATGGTGAGGTCAGGGGAGAGAAATAGAACCTGAAATTGAACATGTCTTGTTGCTGCTGTTTACTCTTACCCTCATAGGCCACTGCAGCACACCTGCCTTGGTATCTGGGAGACGTTGAAAGAAAAACCTTCACATTTGCCAGCTCTCGCTGGGAGACAATGAACTTATGAGTTCATTCCGTTTGTGCTCATTGCCAGTGAAATTATCCTTCACTGAGTACACATTACAGTATGTATTAGAGCATATCTGGTCTGCACTAAGGAGGCTAAAATGATAAGATGCTCCCTGATTCAAAGCTTAAAGTAAAAATGCAGCCTTCCAACACCCACTTCAGAACCATTTAGTACTTATCAAGGCTCTAGTTCACAATTCAATGTTACACCATCTGCCTCACCTACAAGAGCACTGCTTATGTGCTTCTGGATAATTCTTGTAAGAAATAATCAGCCAAGTTTCTATATAGGCTCTAAGATTTGAGAAAGTAAGTTAAATATCACCACATGCAGATATTATATCAACTTGTAAAACATTAGTAAAACTCAGTCAGTTGCCCATCAGATAAAGCAATTGGACTCTTTAACTTATCTCTGGTTTCAAATTTCGTGCAGGTTTTGAATGTAGACGATTGCATTCTTCTGCCTCTGTCTGGTTACCCTGTGCGGCAGGGAGGATGTCAGTGAGATCCAGTGAAGTGTACGTGGCTCTGAAGCCTGAAACAGAACTGAAAAGATGTTTTGAATACCACAAAACTAATCAGTGCAGCTGAAAGAAGTTCAGAGAAACATTCTCCAAGCACACTCAAACCTGATTGGGTTCCTCCTTGAAATAATTCAAGGTTGAATTTGTCAAGGTTGGACAGTCCATCTGAGAAAATCAAGCTTTACTGCAGCACAAAAGATAAAACCACTGTCATTGTGGTAGTGATGGTTAGTGATAATATTTTAAGCCTAGCAGGTGTTCTGTTGAATATGCAGTAAAAGTCAAGGCAACAACAGTCAGTAGTTTTTCTTTCTTTTGCTCACTGTTTCTCTTTGTTCCACTCTTTCCATTATGCCTTGTCCTCTTCTCTCGCCCCTTTTAAAAAATTTCTTTCCTGTGTCTCCTCTCTTTATCACCTGCCTTCAAAACTCATTGGGAGCGTTTTAAAAGTAATTAATTGGATGTTTAAGATGTCCTGAGGTTGTAAAAGCCATGACATAAATACAACACTTTATCTCTGACTTTCTGTCACCCTATTTCTCTCTCTCCCCCGTTCTCTTTTTCTCTCACTGTGAAATTTAGGAGTGTGCTTTCTATGGGTCATTACTTTTGATTTGTACGCACACCATTTTTTCACTTCGATTATTGACTGGAAGATTCTTGTCTCTTTTATTGTAAAAATATGCAGAAAAGCCTTTTTAAAATTCATTACATTGTATAATGCACATGATGTCAGGTGATAGTCTTAATCTTCAGAAGCTATTCAAGTCTATGACCATCTTGTTGAATTACTGGCTCATAATCATTGCCACATACCTATTAATCTCCATCTGATAAACATGTGGTATGAAGGATCCTTTACTCCTGAGAAATACCAGAATATCTTAAAAGGGATTCTTAGATCTGGATATTCTGTCAATTGCACACACAAAAAGCCATCACTGTGCACGTATGCCCATGAGCTCCTGAGTTCTGGGTCTTTTGCATTTCTGAAAGTTCCAGTCACTTATTGCCACCAGTGGGAATTGCTGCATTTATTATTTTCTGAAATAATACAATATAGACTAGCACATGAACAAGTGTGCACGATTATAGTTTAGAAAACCAAGTTCTTGTTTTAGTAACAGATTGAAGGATGTTGGTGGAGAGAGGAAGGTCATTTAGAAACATTTTTTTGTATAATACTAAGAAAGCAAGTGAAATCGCTAGAAATTTGATGGGCTGTTGGAAATATACTATAAGTCCATCAGCATGTGACGTAAGAAAGGGGAATTTAATGAACTGAGGTGTGACCCATCACTAGAACTGAAATGGGAACACTCCTGCTCCTCCTAACCAGAATCAAAGGAAAGGAAAAACTTGGCACTGTGTTGAGTAGTCCCATCAAGGAACTGTGATTAGGCTGCACATGAACCCAAGAAGGGAGATGGAGTATTCCTAGCTCATGACTGATTTTATGCTGATGGATTTCAGAATGAAGTCTTGTTTTTATTCTATCATGTGTTGTGAGCATTCTCTGGTAGGGTCAGCATCTGTTTTACATCCCTAATTACCCTTGAGAAGTTTTTGGTAAGCTTCTTTGCTTGAGTTACTTCAGGTGATTGGTTGCCAGCATAGCCCACTGCAAAATCAGGATTCATAATCCTCGTTCATAAGGACATTTCTAGTCCTTTACAGTGCTCAACTAGTTGGTCAATCATCCCTGAAGTTTGTGGACAAACATGGCTGAGGTATTAGGTTATAAAGTATGTCTCAGAGAATTAATACGGCATTAATCTTGAAACAGCAGAAATGTCACCTTGCCCCGGTGACTTGTTCAACAAAGTGTGTATGACAACACCATATCACAGAAGGGATTTTTTTACTTTGGTGAATAGTAGCTCTTCCAGCAGAAATCATTGTATGCAGTGTAGAGTACAGCCTGACAAAGTCTTATGCTTCTCCTGTTTCACAATCGCATTGAGTATGTTGTTTCCAGATGTTTGTTTTTTCATTCGTACTTATTGTTAAGAAATTTGACACAAATTCAGTGGGAGGAGCAGGCACATTTGTACTTGGTGTACATAGACACTGCTCAGTGGGATGATGTCAATTGTTAGTTCAGTCTATTCAGGGAGAAAGATTAACTGGAATGGGCAATTAAACTATTCTCTAAGCAGTATGGTGCTCTTATCAAGCGGGACTTGACTATTTTATCTATAAAATAAAAGGCATAATATAGCATGCAGAATCAAATTGGAACATGACAACATGTAACAAAATGACAACTTTTAAAGACTTTCTTGATGTTGTAATATCAACCTAAGACCATAAGAACACACAATGTAGGAAAAATAGCAGACCATGCTAACCTTGTGCCCAATTTACTCAGCTTCTCACCATAGGACAGTTCACGTCAAGGACCAATTTAGTGAATGTCTGCAGTGAATCTTACCTCCAATGTAAATATATCCACCCTTAAATATGGAATACCATACATCCCACAGTAGTTCAGATGTGGCATCACCAAAATGCTGTATTGTAGCAAGGCTTCTTCATTTTTAATCCACTTGCAATGAAAGCTGTCATGATGAAGCAGGAAAATCAAAGTGCAAATGGACCTATCCACTTTTGAATTGCAACATGTATTTACTTTGGAAAAGAACATTCAGCCAAAATATGACTGTATATGAAAACTCAGTCTGGAGAAAGAGATCCTGGAATGTTGCACCTGAAGAAGTGGCAAAGAAGTTTCAAAGGCATGGACACACAAGTGAGCTATAATTTTCTGGAAGTCATCTCAATATTTGACCATGATGGCAGAAAAGACAGAAGTCTAGGCAAGAAGGTGATTTTTATCTTTGTGTTTCAAGATACATAAGAACAGGGGTGAAAAGCCAATTGCACCATGGTCTGTTTGCAATGGTAGAAGAAGCTGTGCAGGTCAGCTGAGGTGCCTGTGTGTTCCCGTGGGTTGTGGTACTCATGATTAGAAGCCTGGGTTTGAGTGGCAGTGTGCCATGAAGGTCATCATCAAAGAGCCACCGTTGCACTGCAGGTAAATTATTCTCTCATCCTGATTGCAAGAAGCCAGCTAGCTCGCAAGCTAGTCCTAACAAAACAGGAGAAAAACAAGTCTCTCACCTCTGAGCCAGCCACTGTCAAAAGAAAACTGGACAAGCTAAACGGCAAAGGCAAGAATTCCAAAATTAACTGCTTGACCATAACTTTGACTATCTGCTCTTCATGAGCAATCTAGAGACTGACGTGCATATCTTTTAATGGTTTTTTTTGAACTGCCTTCTCATTCCTAATCTAATTTCTGTGTATATGAGTTGCATTATTATTTCTTGTCCTACTTAGTAACTAATGAACTTAGTCTTTGTTAACTCAGGAAAGCATGGTTATATTGGCTCCCTTTAAAACAGAAATCTATTTGATCTGTGAGAAAGTATTCAGAAGGGAGAGAACCTTTTGTAAAGTAAAATTGTTAAGACCAACAGAAGGGTTGGATGAATAAAGAGGGGGAGCCATTTCATCTCTTCACAAATGGAAGTTTGGCAACATGAGATATCCCATCTGGAACTGTAATAACGTGGCAACCTAATTTGGAATCTGGTCCTAATGAAGCCAACATGCAATTTTTCTTCTCTTACTGAACCTGCATGCTAATTTTCTGTGGTCCTTGAGGATGCACACTCATGTCTATCTGAACACCCACGCACTCAAATTTCACACCTTTGAAACAACATTGTCTTCCAACCTTACCCCACTCAAGGGAATAATATGTTATCTAGAAGCAGCCTACATGCACATGCACCTTATGGTCCACACAATAGTTTCAATTGAATTCTTCAGTCATTGGAGGAAATAGGGTTTCACCTCACTGGTTGCAAATTTGAAATGAAAACAGATAGATGGTTAGTAATCTCATTGAAGCCTGTGGATTCATGATTTGTTCAAAACGATTGTTGCATTCCCTTACACAACATTAATTTCTGTGCTTCAAAATGCAGTGAGATATTTCGAAGAGTTTTGATATTGCAAAGAGTTGAGATGCTTCGAAGAGTTTTGATGTTTTGAAGAGTTGAGATGTTTCAAAGATTTTTGATACAATGCTCTTTAAATATATTTTTTCACTTTAGTTTTAAAGCAGCAAATTCCAATGAATATTTCACCTGGATTGCAAAGACATGGATAAAATATAACATGACTTGCAAATGATGATATATTAGCACAATAATGTCTGTCCACAGCAAAATCTATTCCCAAATTATTAATGGCTGTAAAATAAAATGGAGCAATCAAATTTTGCATTGATAGAGACCCCAGTGTGTGTGTTTACCCACCAAGTCTGAATTACACCCTGTATCTATCAGCATGTATATTAAATGTTCATTACAATAGATCCCAAGTATTTTGAGAGGAGTAATGCAATGTGTGCTGCATTGTATGTCTCACAACACTGTATTATATTTAAGTACCATGAAAAAGTTCACAGCAACGGTCCAGTGATCCTCATCTGGGAACCTTGTAATAAATATATTATCAAAACAGCCTACTGGAGCCTGAAGTAAAGTCTCTCCCACTCATTGTCATATTTATTATCAGAGATCACCGGCATATCAATCAAATGTGACACCTTCCTGACGATGAATCCTGTAATGTTCTAGTATAGACCCTTCATTGCCCCAAGTTTACAGTTGGTACCATCTTGCACATAAGGAATGCCAGCTTTGTTCCCAAATAAAAACAAAATACTATGAATGCTGGAAATCAGAAACATACACACAGCATGCTAGAGAAAATCTGCAGGTTTATGCTAGAACTGCTGGAACTAAAATGTTGGTTATGCCACGGCGAGAGTAATGTATGCAGTTCTGGAATCCACATTCTAGGAAGAATGTGATTGCACTGCTGAGAGGGTAGAAGAGATTTACCAGGATATTGCCTGGGCTGAAGGGTTTCAGTTATGAATACAGATTGGATAGACTGGGGTTGTTTTCATTTGAAGAGAGGAGGCTGAGGGGGACGTGAGTGAGATATAAAATCTTATGAGCGGCATATATGGGGTTGACAGAAAGGCATTTTTCCCTTGGTGGAGAGATCAATGGCCAAGAGGTATAGATTTAAGCTAATGGGCAGGAGGTCTAGACGGGATGTGAGGAAAACTATTTTTTTCACCTTAAAGGTTGTTGTAATCTGGAATTCACAACCTGTAAGGCTGGTAAAAACAGAAATCCTCATAACATCAAAGAAGTAATTAGATGTCCACTTGAAATGCCAAGGCACATAATAGGCCAAATGCTGAAAACTGGGATTACCGAATTGTTAGGTGATTTTTTTTGACCAGCACAGACTTAATGAGCCAAAGGTCTTTTTTTTCTGTGCTGTGGACATCTATGACTCTAAGTATGAGAGGGATTTGAAAAAGTTAAGGTTGTTTTCTGTGGAACAAATGGGTATTAGGTGCGACTTAGATATTCAATAGATTAGACGGGAAACTTTGCTTCCTCTTCTGAATGGGTCAATAGATGGAACTCATGGATTTTAAATCATTGACAACAGGTCTACATGGCATTTTGGAATTAGCTGTGCCCTATTTGAAGAGGCAGTGGAAGAGGATTCTGTGACCTACATTTAATATTCAGTGTCAGGAATCTGATGCCTGAGTAAACTCAGATTCTTATGCACACTGCAACTCATGTGAATGCCCTAATTGTCTGGCAGGGAGTTTCGGTGATCAATGAATCCCATTGAGTATCTGCAAGACTTATCTGCTGAAGGCAACCTGCAAATGCGGATGGCAGCCATGATGCTGCCTGGCAGTGGAGAGTAGACCACACCTCAGAGGCCCAATAAATTCACTGCGCACAAAACTGACCCAGTGGCCAATTGTGCAGCAAAACACATGGATCAGGTGTGAGATGACCCCACCATGATTTAAAAAAAGAATTTAATTCTCCCACCTGTAAATCTGACAGCTTGGCACCAATGGGGTTTAAGTTCATTCATTTCATCCTTGAAAATTGCATTCTCACCCTTTCTAGTCCATTAACAAAGTTTCTCAAGGAGTTTAAAGGTCACCAAACTGAAGGCAAATTAGATGCTCCACTCTTGCCATCTCACACTTGCTTTGAAGGGAGCCATTATATACACCATCCAGAGAAGGCAATTTTTCATCCATGCTTTCAACCCTTCCCAACTCCATCAGCAACTGAACACTGCCAGTCGTAAATAGCTTTAAGTGGGTTTTGCATGGCTGCTTGAGAATGAGAGATTTATTAGGTTACAGATAAAAAGTGGAGTTTTGGGATAAATCATGCCTGCTGTTTGATAAGAACCAGCCTGAGCACAATGGGCTGAATAGCCTCTTTCTGTACACCCCATTATGGTGGGGTACATAGTATCCTGGATCACATAATCGTGGGAGGTCTCATCTTCATTCTTCTGGCAGTGGCAAAACCTTCCCGAATGAGTGCGAGGTGGAAAGATGACACAGGATTCGTAGCTGCTGGAGGCAGGAAGTCAATGTAACTCATCAATTGACACACATTAGCTCTGAGCAGACTTAAATTTAATGGTGATTTAGGAATTAAACAGAGGCAATGCCCTCAAAAGGTTGCCCAACAAACCCAATTGGGTATGCTAGTGGTCTCCCAGAGAGTAGATTCAATTAAGCCATGCACTTCAATCAGAGGGTAGCAGCCTCCTGGCTACTAAAACACAGATAGATTGCTAACTTGGCCAAACAGCAAGGGGTGGTGGGTACATTGGCCAAATAAAACTGAAATCACAAAACCCACACTCCAGACACAGTGCAAACACAGCAACACATTAGCATAATGTAAAAGGCAACAGTTATTCAGAACAGATATACCATAACAAACTTATCCACTAAATAGAGAGCCCAAGCGAAAAGGCATTGGGTCCTGCTACACAAGAAACAAACAGTAGCATGCTATCCAAATGATTGATTCTTGGTTCAAGCTATAAGTGTTTCCCTCTGATTGGCCAGAGCTATAGAAAGCCCTAGAAAACCAAAGAGTTATAAACGCAGGGTTTACCTGCAGACCTTTCGACTGGAGCTGCTCTTGGAATCATCTCAGGCCTTCTGACCAGCATGGCAAAAGGCAGAGACCAGCTGACCACCCAGAGAAAGAGGAAGAAAGCAGCTTCGCAGACCAGAAATAGAGCCAGACAGAGCGTGACTGAGTAAATCTACAAGAGGCTTGGGAAGTATTGTAGCTTTAAGGGGCCAAATAGTATTAAAGATTAGTTTAGTATTGAAGATTATTGTAACTTTGTTCCTAATAACATTGAGATTGTTTTGTATTGGTACCGGCTTGTGATTGTACTGGTTTGACTGCTTCGGCATTGTGGAACACCTTGGCAAATTCACTCATACATTCTGATCGGAGTTGACTAAATTGTTTTAAGGAGAAACTAAACAACAGAGGCCTTGGTCACAGGAGGATGGGGGCCACTGAAGATGCCAACATCCCTCTTGTGGCCATTATCAAACAGAGATGCCAGAGGTCACAATGCCTGCAGACACTGGTAGCCTTTGATTGACTAGTGGCTCTCAGTATGTGGGACATCCACTGCTGAAGACCTTGTTCATGGCTGCCACTTACATGCCTGACCAGCCTTTGGTTCACACAGAGATAGATCTTCTCTGTGATAAACTGCAAATTCCCTAGAACCTGAAATCAAACTCTAGAAATGCATTGCAGGCCAGACAACATTTGCAAACATAAAAGAAAAGTGCCAGCAAACCTGCACTGGATACATTTTCAAAACACTTTATTGATACAAAACAATTTAGTACCTCCCACCTTCCATGATTTTTCAGGTCCTTTCCCTGAATCAAAGCTGAAGACTAAATTATAAACATTTCACAGAGTATAAGAAATAAAAATGAAACAAAAAGATGGGCAGTAGAGGGAGCAGAAATAATGTTACACCAATGGGCCCGCAGGACAAAATTTCCCAGGGATGAGATTTTGAACATTGGGCATAATGTTACATTCTGTGTCAGCCAAATTACCAGGCAAGGTGAGGTCCTGAATGGTTTTGTCTCATAGCAGAAAAACTGTTGGTTTGAAACTTACATTCATAGTTTGCTTCTAATTGAAAAAATAATGCAGCGGAGACCTGAATGTTCAAGGAAGTAAATGCGTTGGATGACACACTCCTGATTCACGCAGCTCGCTCCTACTGGCCAGGATCAATGGTGCCACCCATGAGCGTGCAGTCCAACAAAATTTTCCATCTTAGATGCATGACGCAAAAGGAATTGCAAAGGGTTTCAGATAGTTCGATTGTTTGGGAGCAGATAGCATAAGTTAGTGAAACACTAAATTTGCATTATTTTATTTTTCTCTGTTTTAATTGTAAGCATTAAAAAACAGGAGTGAAAACTCACAATGGAAAACCAATCTTTGTATTAACCATGCTTAAAAAGAATCTTGAGACAGCGAATTCTTACAATTCATTCCCCGAAGGATTAAATTAACATGGAATAAACACTGACAACAGTAACACCCCATTGAAAATCTTCTATATTCACAAAATTCCTGTCCTTTAGGACCCAGCATAAACGTGTCAAAGCAGCATTGTCCAAAATTATACATGTGAACAATCTCATATGAAACATGAAAGAATATTTCTCATTTAGGTTCTAATAGACTTGCTGGATATTTTATAACGTCTTCTGCCTTTTGCTCAACTGCCTGCAGAGTTTGTTTGCTAAACCCGATCCATTTAAATTCAGTAGCAGAGAGGGGATCGTGAACTCCTCAAAATACTTGGCACTTTCCACGTCTTCTAATTCGCTTTATGTCCAACAGTCCAGTGTAGGTGTATTGCCAAACAAGAGCAATACCAAAGTGATCTTATTGTGGGTGAAATTTTGAGCTAACTTGCATGGCAGGAAACCATTGGGATTAGTTGGAATACCTGTTTTACACTCCCTCCAATATTTGTCTCACTTTAATGCAATTTGAGCAAAGTGCAAACCCATCATTGTATTCGATTCTGTCTGATGTTTAATAGAACGGTTAAATAAAAATTGATCCCAAAAACCACACCAAATGTTGAAATATACAGGACATAGTAGTACATGTAATAGCATAAGAACTGGCTTTGTCATCCACTGGTCCATACTGCATTCTACGCTTCACTGAAGGAAAGGAGCCAATTGTCCATTGTGAGAATCTGATGAACACAATCTGGGTTCCGAAGAAAGGTCTCCGGACCCGAAACGTTAACTCTGCTTCCACTCCACAGATGCTGCCAGACCTTCTCCAGCAATTTCTGTTTTTGTTTCAGTAAACACAGAGTTTGCTGAGGCAGTATGAAGATAAAAGTTTAGGTTCTGTTTCAGTACACTTTACTTGCTGCCACACAGTTAATCACATTCATGACTCAGTGCCTGGAGTGCTTCAGTGATAGTATTAATACCAGCATTCATTCTGAGGATAATTTCATTTCTGCGGAAAGAATTGTGAATTTTGAAATATTAGACTGGCAATGAGATTCTGCATCATGTCAAAATTTTCAATATTGTTCACAGTTCGCCAACCTCGAAAAATGAGCAACAGGCCTTCAGTGAAGACTGCAGTCCAATGCATGGATAGTGTCCTCAGCTTTTTCGCTGGTGTTAAGTGAACACATAATTAAATGGAAATCTAAGACAAGCTGTCTTCAGAGATTAGACCTGCTCTAATCTCTTTCCACTAGTACACCCTACTATTGTCCTTTTCTGATTTCATGAAACTCTAGTACTTTCTAATGAGGGAATGCTTACATTATTAAGCAAAGCTTTCCCACCCCACTATCCCTGGGAGGCAGGAATGGTACAAAATCCACAGGGATAGCAGAACTTGTCCTCCCCTCCTGACCTCTGTTGAAATGTGACAGCTGATGGGCTCGGTGGCTTGCTATCTTTAGGGCAATAACCACGTAAAAATGACCAATTACTAGCCATTTAAAGGAATCCTCCTGCCACCACTGACATTTTCCTTCCAGCACACCATATGCAAGGCCTTCAGTTAAACTGTGGAGGCATAATCAGTGGTTCCAATGCATGGGAGAGGGTGCATCTCAGCTCTTTGGTAGCTTGCGCCCAATGAAGGCCCCAACTCTGCAGTGGAAAGACTCACCTCTCTCCCTTGGCAAGAGGAAGTGGATACTGTGACCTCAGAAAGCTAATGATTTGAAGCCCATAAAATCCAGTCTTGGTTACTGATTTTTTTCAGTCAGGGGCAGGGGTCCATTGCAAAATCTGGCCATCCATTCATTCACAGAATGTGGTTATCACTGGCAAGGCCAGCATTAGTTGACTGTGACTTTTGAGAAAGTGAAGGTATTCTGCCTTCTTGAACAAAACTCATTTAGTTGGGTGATTCCAGAAGATTAGCAGCCTTATTGTTGTTGGCCTGGACTCACATGTAGACTGGTATGAGTGAGAAGGATAGGAGCCCTTCCTAAATGACACGAATTAACTGAATGAGCTTTCACAAAAATCTAGTGTTTTCATAATCACCTTTAATAACATTAGTTTTATACTCAAAATTTCAGTTAATAAATACAATTTAAAATTTCTTAGCTGTTGTGGCAGCATTTGAATATATCAGTCTAGGTATCTGAGTTGCTAACCCAGTAACATAACTATTTGACTATTAGGTTCTCAGGAGCACGCAAACCAGTACTGATTACATTAAAAATTGCTTATTCAGGTGGATGTTGAAGATTTCAAACTAATATTCTAAGTAGAACAATGATTTTCCTGATTCATTAACAACTGTTGCTTTTTCAATCAATACAACTAGAAATAGGTTAATTGGTCGTCCATTTCATTATAGTTTGTGGGATCTTCCCACGTAAAAATGGCTGCTTTGGTTGCCTGCAGAATAATTATTACTTCAAAGGTAATTCACAATCTGTGAAGCACTCTAAACTGCTTCAGTCCTGAGTAAATGCATCTTTTTCTTTCTCTAATTCTGCATTCATTTGTTTTTAATCCAATTATTCTATTCGTTAATGTCAGTTTTCAAGTTTTATAATTAAGTGACATCTCAGTGGAGTTGGTACACATACATCTTAAGGATGGCTAATCTTCAACGATTTATATATTGTCTTTCTTAATGACTAAAATGTCCCTCAGTCCTGCATTGAAGTGGATCGACAAACTATTAAATTAGAACTAAGAGCTTTATCATTGAAGCAAAAATGTCACAAATGTTTGGCAACCTCACCTGATAAAAATGATCAATTTCAGTCTCAAATATTTTATAAATTTTAGTAGGAGTAAGTTCCAAACCTCTATTTGTATGAAAAAGTCCTTTCAAAAGACTTCACTCTTATTGTATGTTTCTTCAAACATCCCTATGGGGATCTGTAAGCACAGTTGGCTAGGTGTTTCGAGTGTGGTTAGAATAGCACCAAGGTGTAGGTTCAGTCCCTACATTGTTGTGGTAATTTATTGAGGTTTGTCTCATGCTTGATGTAGACTGGTATCCCTCAAGCTATTTATCCACTCTCTCCATGGGTATAGATGCCCTGGCCTTTGTTGACTATTGCTTATGTAAAGATCACATTTATTTCCTTGGATTGTTTTCACTGCGTTTTTCATGTACACATGCTCTATTCTAAATCAAATGGGAAAGCTCCTCCTGTAAGCCATGGAAATTACAGATGACAATGTTGCAGTTTTAAAAACATTTTACTGGAACTCATTATGAATTGCATTCACTGTGTGCGTGTGTGCGTGTGTGTGCGTGTGCGTGTGTGTGCGTGTGTGTGCGTGTGTGTGCGTGTGTGTGCGTGTGTGTGTGTGTGTGTGTCTCTATTGTAACAATCACTTGACTGGTTCTTGAGCAAGTGGCTACAGTCCTGTATGTGGATAATAGAGCAGAAATATCTAGCCTGCAAAAGGAAAGCACAATAGTTTCTCTGTCTGCCTGATCCCTGCATTAACCAACAGGAAATCTCCTAGTAGCTGTTCCCATTCACCACTTCCTTGTAACCTGCTCTCTGTGCAAATAGCTCGATGAATTAAGCGGGCACAGAAGAGTACACTTCAGAGCCAGATAAAGGAGCAAATTCTCAACCAGTGAAGAACAAAATACAACTTTGTAGGCAGACCTTGCAGAAATAAACACAGAGGACACTGTGGAAACTCAACAAGTCTGGCAGATAAACAGAATTAATGTTTTGAGTCCGGGATATCTCTAGTTCATTAAAAGGTTGGGAAATGTGTTCTTTTTATACTGTTGACAGAACCCATCTTCCAACACCTTTCAGTTCTAAAGAGTCGTACTGGTCTTGAGACATTAACTTTGTTTCTGTCTCCACAGATGCTTTCAGACCTGCTGAGTTTCTCCAGCATTCTCTGTGTTTGTGCTGGATTTCCAGCATCCACAGTATTTTGTTTTTAGTTGAGAACTTATAGAAAGCCTGGGAAGGAAGGAGGAGCTGCAAAACACAAGCTCGACAAAACTGAGAGATTGAACAGTGATTCCTGTCATTGATATTCCGGAGAGTCCTGCAAAACGTCATAGGCTGACCACCAAATTTCCAACACTTTTTTGGAAGGCGGAAGATCTCTCTTATCAGACAACAACTGTTTTCCGGACCTGAGGCTGAACGTTATTAAGTTGGTTTGTGTTGCCAACAAGGTGTTTAACAAGTAATGATTCCCCCTGAATTGGCAACTCTCCATTTCCCAGCAAGAATCTCCCAACACTGCATAAAAGCTTACGTGAAAAGAGCTGTTGCAAGGAAATGGTCGTTATCCCTACCTTTGAGCCAAGAGGTCTGGCTTCTCCAGATGTGTTCCACAACATATATGAACACGTTGATTAAACATATTTAAAAGATTCAAGGAGTTGCTCACATTACCAGACCTAACATTGATTCTGTTACACATTTCACCATAGCCCACATTGCTATACAATTCCACCCATAAGTATATTTCTGGTATGTTCAGTGTTTTACAAACTCATTGCTTTGTGTAATAAAATACAATACAATTTTCTTTCCATGTAATATAAATAGCTCTTGACCCTTTAAAGATAGATCTTTAATGTAGAAGAACATGGGGGATATTGTGATGTACCTTTAAGAGACATAATTTAACTGCTGTCCATCGCAATCCTCCACAATTCAGAATGTGGTGTATAATCCAATTTACTCTGTACAGAGGACAGAGCGATGGCTGTACAGGTCAGACATGTTTGCAGAAGCTTCCAGTACTCACAATTATCTTCAACTACAGAACTCACATTATTGTTTTCGAAATCCTCCTCGTATGATTTTATAGCTGCAATAAACAGAAAAATGCAATATGCAACATCACAAAATGAGCAGGACAGACTGATGTATTCATTCTGTCACCAGGAAGTGAGGCAGCTTCTCTCCTGTCTCTGATAACCAGTCATGCTAAAACCCCATTTATTTCAAGGGCTTTTGTTGTGTTATGTCTCACAGTAAGTACGTCAGTTTATTTTTAAAAGAGATGTTTATGATATTCTCACAGTGTCACAGCATGTGACCCCAGGGTATGAAGATCTCATACTCCATCTTACCCGGAGATCGTTTGAATCATAACATGCTACGAGATGTATGCTGTTCTTTTTAACCTGAAAGCTTATTGTGAGCCCAGACACTCAGATGCTTATGTTTGTCTATAACAGTTAGCCATAATAAGCATCTGTTAGATTTTTCAGTACTACAATATCAATTCCCAGTTTATTACATTGTATGGAAAAACATAAGCATTGCCACAATGGTTAAGAAAGATAGTCTTATATAAACAGACTTCAAGTTCTTAGTGGTATATATTTGGAAAACCAATTGAAATTCAAGTAAACAATAGTTTTGGACAACAGAAAATTCAATCAATGGTATTAGTTTCTCTGAGTACACCGTAGCACACAGATATGCAAATAGTCATTGACTAACCAGAAGATCAACCTAAATTCTTGACCAAAATCTAAGATTGTTCAAAACAGAGGAAATTTTTAAGGGTTCCTTTACTTAAAAATAAAAAGGCTGAAGTTACAAATACAAGCAGAACCAAAAACAGGGACTGCTTTGCAGAACACCTGCGCTCAGATCGCAACAAACAACTGCACCTCCCAGTCGCGAACCATTTCAACTCCCCCGCCCATTCCTCAGATGACATGTCCACCCTTGGCCTCCTGCAATGCCACAGTGATGCCACCCGAAGGCTGCAGGAACAGCAAATCATATTCAGCCTGGGAACCCTGCAGCCCAATGGCATCAATGTGGATTTCACAAGCTTCAAAATCTCCCCTCCCCCAACCGCATCCCAAAACCAGCCCAGCTCATCTCCATCTCCCTAACCTGTTTTTCCTCTCGCCTCAAGCCACACCCCCATCTCCTATCTACTAACATCATCCCGCCCCCTTGACCTGTCCGTCCTCCCTGGACTGACCTATCTCCTCCCTACCCCCCTACCTACACTCACCTTTACTGGCTCCATCCCCGCCTCTTCGACTTGTCTGCCTCCTCTCCACCTATCCTCTCCTCTATCCATCCTCTATCCACCTCGCCCTCTCTCCCTATTTATTTCAGAACCCTCTTCCCCTCCCCCATTTCTGATGAAGGGTTTAGGCCCGAAACGTCAAGTTTTCCTGCTCCTATGATGCTGCTTGACCTGCTGTGTTCATCCAGCCCCATGCTTGTTATCTCGGATTCTCCAGCATCTGCAGTACCTTTTATCTCCGAGCACTCTAACTTTGTCTCTTTAAAGAAACATTAGCTGAAAACCATTCTTCAAA
Source organism: Ginglymostoma cirratum (assembly GCA_024137785.1). Lineage (NCBI taxonomy): Eukaryota > Metazoa > Chordata > Chondrichthyes > Orectolobiformes > Ginglymostomatidae > Ginglymostoma > Ginglymostoma cirratum. The sequence continues at coordinate 66,006,095 of JAHRHZ010000133.1, forward strand.
TGGAAATTAAATGGTCCTGATGGTGTATTTCCAAAACACTCCCACAAGAGAAACAGTTGCAAAATGATAAAGAAATGGCATGAAACAGATCTACAAAAAAAAAATCCGCAACTATAACCCCATAACTCTTAAATTTACCATTTTAAAGGGACAAAAGCCAGATTAAGGGAGCAATGACCGATGAAAAATAAAGAAAAACCAAAGGAAAAATGGAAAAATAAAAGCACAGCAGAAGCTGTAAAAAATAAACACTGGGCTGCACTCTCCTTCTAAAAGAAAGTGAAGACCTGAAAGAGAAATGGAAGACATACTTTTAAATATCAATTGGACATCCAGTGACATCTTTACCGAATTACATTTACTCAAAAAATGGATGCAGTTCCATTTTACATTTCAAGTGATAGATAGTCCAGAGAAAGGTTTTTAAAATCCTATTTACCATGTTAAATTGAGTTTCATAGATCTAAAAGACCTAAGCTTTCCATAGACAATCAGAAAGATCTAGTAAAAATCTTGAAAGTTCTTAAGGTCTTCTCAAAGTTAAGATAAGAATTAACTTCAGCATTAACAGATTCCAACTCACGGGATGTAAACAGCAACTCCAAGAATTGTTTAACTAATTTTTCAAACAATGCCACACCAAAGGGCATGAGTGTAACTTTTTTAAAAAGTACCTGTCAGAGAGAGAGGCTTATTGAGTTAGTCATTACTTCCATACCAATTAGACACTTTAGGAAAAGAACTTGCGAACAAGAAAAATAACAATGTCATTGATACATAAATGAAATCAGAAGAACCAGCTAAAATTGATCTAGGCACCAGAAACACCAACAGCAAACTCATCTCTGTCAAACCTGTAAAGACCTTCTTTCCATTACTTCAAGACATTTTTTTTCCTTTATTCATTTGCGGAATGAGGGCATCACTGGCCAGGCAGCATTTATTGCCCATTCTTAATTTCCCAGAGGGCAGTTGAGAGTCAACCACTTTGCTGTGGGTCTGGAGTCACATGTAGGCCAGACCAGGTAAGGATGGCAGTTTCCTTTCCTAAAGGACATTAGTGAACTGGATGGGTTTTTCCGACAATTGACAATGGATTCATGGTCATCATTAGATTCTTAATTCCAGATATTTTATTGAATTCAAATTCCACCATCTACCATGGTGGGATTTGAACCTGGGTCCCCAGAACACTTTCCCAGAAACTGCCATCCTTACCTGGTCTGGCCTACATGTGAGTCCAGACCCACAGCAATGTGGTTGACTCTCAACTGCCCTCTGGGAAATTAGGGATGGGTCTCTGGATTAATAGACCAGCGATAATACCACTGGGCCATCGCCTCCCGACAAGTGCCAAAATTGGAAGAGCTGTTTCACAGAATAGTCCAATACTGCTTAGACAGCAACTTCCAAGTAAACAAGCACTGTTAACTAAAGGACAAGACCAACAGATACATGGGAACATCACCACCTGCAAGTTCCCCTCCAAGCCACTCACCATTCTGACTTCAAAATATATCACTGTTGCTGTACTGTCATTGGTTCTAAATTCTGGAACTCCTTATCTAACAGCATTGTGGAGGTACTTACATCAAATGAACCAATGGTTCAAGAAGTCAGCCCTCTACCACCTTCAGAAAGTCAACTAGGGATGGGCAATAAGTACTGGCCTAGTCAGCGTTACCCACATCTCATGAATGAATACAAAAAATATTGGCCTACACAGAGACAAACATAACATATCACAGCAAGTTACTTTCAAGAGCAATAAGTGTTCATACTGAAAGCATTATGTCAAGATATCATATTCCTGGTACACCAGGGGACACATGGATTTCAAACACACAAGACATATAGCACAAGACTCTGTGTACTGGCCAGGGATGAATGAGGATGCTCAGTATACATGGCAAGTAAAGTATATTAACCCCAGCAATGGGGGGAGCCTTTGCATCCAGATCAGGTTCCATCTATTCCTTGGATGAAAATAGCAACAGAAAATAGCTGCATCCTTGTGATGAATTATTCAAAGTTAGGCAGTGTTGTAGACAGTGTAGGTGGTAGCATAAATTTATGAAGGGATATTGATAGGCTATTTGAATGGGCAAAACTGTGACAGATGGAGTTCAGTATAGGCAAGTGTGAGGGGATCCATTTTGAACTGAAAAGGGATATGTTTGGGTACTACCTAGATGATATGAGGTTAAACATGATGAATGTCCAAAGAGATTTGGGAGTTCAGGTTTATAGATCTTTAAAATGCCAGGTGCCAGTACAGAAAATAACCTGGAAAGCTCATGGAATTCTGGCCTTTATATCTAGAGGACTGGAATAGATGGATGCAGAATTATGCTGCAGTTATATAAAACCCTGGTTAGACCCTACTTGGAGTACTTTGAGCAGTTGTGGGCACAACATCTTCGGCTATATTGGCCTTAGAGGGAGGACAACACAGGTTTACATGAATGATACCTGCACTTCAGGGGTTAAGTTATGAGGGAAGATTATACAAATTAGGCTGGTGTAGTCCATAATTTAGAAGGTTAAGGGGTGTTCTAATTGATATCTTCAAGGTATTAATGTGAAAAGAAAGGGTAGATAAAAATAAACAATATTCACTGGAAGGAGGTTCTAGAACTAGAGGCCATAGTCTAAAAATTAAGACAAGACTCTTCTTCAGAGATGTTAGGAAGTATTTCTACACCCAAATGGTGGTAGAGATTTGGAACTGGTTTCCACAAATGGCAGTTGATGATAGATCAGTGGTTAGTTTAAAATCTGTGCTGGATAATTTTTTTTTAAGCAAAGATATTAAGGGATATGGATCAAAGGCAAGTATATGAAGTTATGTCACAGATCAGACATGATCTCATTAAATGACAGAACTGGTTTGAGGGGCTGAATGGCCTACTCCTGTTCCAAATACTTCTCCAAATTTCCCATTGTCCCCCAAATTAACAACACAATGATCCCCAACACAACCTACACATGGAAGGTAAGCGTTACTGGCTTTGCTCAACAACCAATAGTCTAATCATTCTGAGAAACAGGACATTCTTCCTCAAAGACAGAGGAGAGTGAAAGAGACACTCCATAAACAAGCAGATAGACAGCTATCAAAATGCTGCATTGGGCGAAAAATGCAAGCTAGGGAAGCAAAAACAAATACTTAGATACCAGCACAGGTTTCTAAACTGTGCAAACATCCTATCCCATGTTATGGTGCTACATTGCAAAGGAACAGAAGCCAGCTCAGACCAATGGACTGCACACCAATTGCACATGAAGAAAGTAACAAAAAACACTCCAAAAAAAGACAAAAAAATTGAAAGAATTGCAGATGCTGGAAATCTGAAACAGAAACAGGAATTACTGGAAAATCCTAGCAAGTTTGGCAGTATCTGTGGAGAGAAATCAAAGTTAATGTTTCGGGTCCAGTGACCCTACCTCAGAACATTCCCTCTGACCTGTACAGCTGTGCATGCAGTTGCTTCAAATTTCTGCACATGGTGGTCAGTCCCAATTTTGGAAGTCGCTGCCCCTCACAGATCTTAGACTTTTGTGCAGCTGAGGAGAAAAAAACAGAGGGAATGCAGGCCTTCAGCATTTGTAGTGTTTTGCTTTTATTGTTGATGTGAATTTGAGAACTGATCTATTCTCACTCTGTTTAATTTTTGATGTTTAATAAAGCTGCTTGTGGACTCAGAGCAAAGTAAACACAAACCACAAAATCTATTACAAGATGGAGCTGGGATAAGCTTGGAGGAGACATTTATAATTGCAGTGATATTTTAAAGCAGCATGGGTAATCTTGTTTCACATTTATGTCATTTCTGCATTGCTTTGAAGCAAACTAGGTATTTGAAATATATCGCACTGAGTTCTCAAAAAGGAGAAACAAAAACGGGGATTGGTTGAGAAACTCAGCAAGCCTGGCAACATCTCCAGAGAGAAAGCAGTTTTTAAGTTTCAAGTCCAGCGACACTTTTTCATAACTGAAATCAAAATGGTTTTTCTCCACAGATGCTTCCAGACCTGTTGAGTTTCTCCAGCAATTTCTACTTTTGTTTCAGATCTTCAGCATCTACAGTTCTTTGTTTTACTTTATTACCCCAAAAGGAGAGCATGTTTTGGCTATTTTACAAAGAAGGTTAAACAGGCAGATTCTCTTTCTTTACCCAATGTTCAAACTATGAGGCCAGTCCTAACTTCACAAAGTTTACTGTGGTATTGCCAAATGTGGTCAGTTCATCCGGCCGGGATATTGGCCTCATGGAGTTTCATGAAGTTATGGGTCAATGGGAACAACAGGGTGTTTGTACTTAATGAATGTCGTGAAGCTTTCACTAAGTTAGTAAATATGAAAATATCTTTTAACTGATGGGAAAATTGTCTTCACTCAGACATTGCTAAGTGTTTGGAATAATTTCCCAGGGTGGATAGTAATGCAAAAGTAATTGAGGACTACATAAAGCATACCTTAATGATAGAATAACATTGTTACAATGTATGACCAATTTCTGGAGATCCCTTCGGTGTCTCACTCCCACTACCTGCATTTCATTCTTGCGACATTTTTCAGCAAGTGCTGTGAGCAGAACCATGTTTTTTTTTTCCTTTATTCACTCATGGGATGAGGGCATTGCTGGCTAGGCAGCATGTAGTTCCCATTCCTAATTGCCTAGAGGGCAGTTAAGAGTCACAGTCATATGTAAGCCAGACCAGGTAAGGATGAGAGTTTCCTTCCCTAAGGGATATCAGTGAACCAGATGGGCTTTTCGCCGCCAATCATCAATGGATTCATGGTAATCATTAGGCTCTTAATTCCAGATATTTATTGAATTCAAATTCCACCATCTGCCATGGCGGGATTCAAACCCATGTCCCCAGAACATTAACTCAGTCTCTGGATTAACAGTCCAGTGATAATACCACTAGGCCATCACATCCCCTGTGTCCAGAAATGACTTGTAAGGCCCATTTACTCTATTAGTTAGGCAGTTCGTATTTCGAAATATATTTGATGGTGAGAGGGCCAACTATCTGACAACTTTTGCAGTTTTCAAATGTGATTCCTTTAAGGTACTTGACTGTTCTTGTGTTCCAATTTAACAAAGTTCTCTCCTTAAATCTCATTAAGGTTAGGTATATTTGGTTCCCAGCCAGAAATCCCACAAGCAATCACAAGTATATGAATTCATGCAATTTAGTTTTAACGCAGTAAGTTCTGTTGTACAAACCATTTAAACTTTTGTCACACCAGCACCAAAACACTATTCTCCAAATGGCACCATATCCTTAGCAGCCCAATATCTTGGGTTCGAATTGAGACACACAAGGATCATTGTGGGTGTAAGAGAAAAAAAATTAAATAATATAGATAGGTTCAGTGTAACACATTAAATGTTCTTTCCCTTGTTGTTGTGCTTTTAAGATGCTGTGTATAAGTTAAGCATTCAGTTAAAGTATTAGAATGTGAATTCATCATCAAAGGCTAATTGCAGACTGGGATATGTGTCAAGAATATCTCATTTTAAATCACAGCAGATTATTTTAGTTAATTAAACATCTCCAAGGTGACAACTTGTGTTAGTAATACTTGCTCCACAGCAATAATAAGTTATCTCATTGAGAACTCATTCCTTCAAATGTGAACTGTTAAAGTACTTTACCATTTGATTTGGTCAACCAATGAAACGGTCAGATTGGAATGTTTAATATCAAAATAGAATAGATGCCAAGTCATGTAGGACCCAGGCTGGGAGACAAAGGCAGTACGACAGGGATGATGTAAGTGAAATGATGGCTATTAATTAAACATAAAACAAGCGATAAGAAAAGGTCCTGTGCATTGATATTTCCCCACTCTAGGCCAGAAGGTCTAGGTTGGAGCCCCACCTCAGCATGTGATAGTTGCAGAAATGTGTCGTAACACATCAAAATAGATTGATTAAATTTTGGTGAAGTGATAGTAACCCTAACTCTGGGCCAGAGTGGACTGGGTTCTAGATCCACCTGCTCCAGAGTTGTATCTTGTAGCACATCCAAACAGATTGATTCAAAGTATCTACAAAAAAAAAGTTACATAGAAATAACATGTAATAATTAGGACATAAATAATTTCAATTAGTAAGTATCAAGGGGATAGTAAGAACGTAGTAAGAATGGGAACACATGGACAAAGTAAATGGTCATAAATATTTACAATTTTATTTTAGAGATGCTTACTTTAGCAGGATAGTATCAGGCAGAATATATTAGACTTGTGGTTGTCAAAGTGTTCAATGTCTTTATGGCATCTTTTCTTTCGTGAATAATTCACATTTTTTAAATTTCAAAAATATACTTTATTCATAGAAAATACCTTTAGATGTATACATAGCCACAAACACAACTTGGTTCTGTGCAGTAACATACCAAGGAAACAAGCAAACATTGGAGTTTGAGTCTATCCAAACAAGGCATCGTTTACTCACCGAGACTATATTTACATGCATTTGAGGCAACGGGACGGTTCAATAACTGAACAGACCCCCATTTAACTTCAGCAGAAAGACCTCAGACAGTGGTCTTTCCACACTGTGCCTTGACAGCAGCTGTCCCAGGCTATAGTGTGTCCCTCAGCATGTAGTCTTGGATATTAGAATGATTCACAATTACTTTGCACAAATAGACAATGTGAAAATATCTGTTGATCCAGAAGGCACAGAAATCTATGGAGTTGGGGGAACCTAGTCTGTTGAATCTGTTATTGCTAATTTCTGGAATATTAGAAAGACATTGAAAGATTGAAGACACTCCAAAGAAAATCATCAAGAATAATTTTATAACTTAAGGGCGTTGTGCAATGTTAGCAGAGGAGGTCTGAATGCTTCTGCATCAAATTCCCTATCTGTTTTTTTAATGAGGCCTTAACATATTTCAAATGGCTTAAACCATTCGTTAAACAAGTGGACAAAGGAACTTGATTAACACAGTAAGTGTTTGTATGATAATATCCCACGTTATAATTTCTAGGCTTAAGCTACAAAGAGAGAGCTGCAGAAGAGGAAAAAAGCAAAGGTCACAAGCACCATGTGATGGTAAGATCTTGAATGTAAGCTAGAGGTGTCAAAAACATTCTTTCATTTTGAATCAATATGTATATTTATAGAGTCACTCTTAGCATTACTTTAACTTGGGGCAGCATTCCCTCACCAATAAGAAGAATTTTACGACCAGCAACTTGTCTCCAACCCACTGCCAATCCTGGACTTCCCCATAAATCTTTCAATCCAATCTAAAATCAAATAAACATGGTCATCCTACTTGAGGCCTTAAATCAAAGGAAGGTTTTGTACTGCAATAGATGTTAAGATTAGACCTAACAGCAGCCATTTTATGTTGTGTTCTCAGGCATTATACTCCAGCAACATGAAGAGTTAACCTCCAGGATGGTCAAACGATTACAAAATCTTTTCTGACAGATTATGCAGGACTTTATTTTTACTAAGAATACCCAATACACAAACTGTCACAACCACAACAGTTAAATGTGCATATATGAATAAGTAGGGCATACAAAACCTTCAAAATAGCTGTGGTTAGTGGCTAGTGGAATTAGAACTTGCCTTCAAGCAAAAGTGATAATAGCTGCCATACTGAATTGCCACATTAGCTTGACTGAATCATTTTCCCACACTAGGCCGCACAGATTTCATTTACTGAATGGAAATTATGGCCATGTTTAGAAGAAAAAAGGAAAGACAGAAACAGGCATTCATCTTAAAACAAACCTATAATTTAACTGGCGTCGGAATGTTTGCGGCCACAGTTTATTTAACAGTGATAAAATGCACATGCTTGTTAAACCAATGTTGCCACAGACCTTATTCCACATAATAAGCCTTAGATAAGGGAGAGGGTTACAGTGAGTACTTGAAGATTCTACAAATGCCCAGTCTCCCATGCAGCTGTTAATCCTACAAGTGGATGGAGCTGTGCTTTGGTCTCTGGGGAGGTCTACACTGGGGACAGTTAATGGAGGTCAGCTGTCAATGGTTAATGCTGGGATTAGAGTAGGCTTCTTGCACTATTGCAACATAACACATTTTTAAATGTTAAGTTATAGGAGCCACTCTGCATTTGACATTGGCTCTTGAGAGTTGACCATCACTTTTGGAGATCCAAGAAATTAATGCAAAACGTGGATCCACTTGTCAAAATTCAACCTCTGTTTGCATGTATTGAACGTAGAGCATAGAAACAGACCATTCAGTCAAATCAGAGCATCTTGATGTTGATGCACCAAATTTCTCCTACTCTGACCTTATGGGAATAACTTTCCAGTCATTTCTCTCTCATGTATTCACTGATCTTCATAGTTTGAGCAGGCCACCGGCTTGCTCGTCTCTTGACTTTTATCCTCCAGTTTCAAATCAAGAAAATCTCTGTGTTTATATTAAAACAACCAAATTATTGCATAAAGAGCAAAGTCATAAGAATGCAAGATTAAATAATAGTCTTATATCCAAAACAGAATTTTGTGTTTCTGATGAGACTGCAGACTTGCTGGTGCAACACCTTGAAGACAAGATAGAAGAGTAAATTAGATAAATATATACCAATTTAGTCATCTTCTGTACTACAGTTCTGGAATTAAGGATTACATGAGCAAGTATTGGAAATGATGAGATAATGAGGGATATCAAGCATTGATTTGGGAACTGAAGTTTGTTTTCAGCCAATTTAATAAAAATTCCATCGAAAAGTAATATATGTATAGAAAAAGGATATACATTGGAAAGGAGGGTTGAAATTCCTTGGAATGCAATCCAACATTAACCAGAAATGATGCAGATGTGATGCAAGAATATCTAATTCACATAATTCAAACCATCTCTTCCACCTCAGCGCCCCTGAGCCCAATCATTGCTCCTTAGTTGATGGTTTGAAACTGCAACATACCATGCTGAGCATGCACTGCATTGCATTCCATATTCTCTCAACTGCTAAATGTGAAAAAAGAACAGAAATTACCTGTGGCCACACGCAGAGTAGGTGGAGTGAGTATTCATCTTTAACATGTAGGCTCCACTTCTGAGAAACAGGAGGCCCTTTAAGAAGTGCTAGCATCAAGCATGTACCTGCAGAGTGAAGGTTGAAGTCCTTTCCCATCGTATGATTGTACAGGTGAAATGCAAGAAGTGTCCAACTGCGTGGGCTGGAAATCCTGGCTGCAAGCAATCTGGACACCATCATTGATTATTATGGATGGAAGACAGTCAGCTTTGTGAAATGATCTCAGCTGACCTTAAAGGTCTCACCCATGGGCCACAAAACATAATGATACTGCAAGATCACGTAGGCTTCACAGAGGCACAGAACTGATTTCCTGTCACCTTGAGTTGTAAGTATTCTGCAACATGCTTTTTTTTTTGTAATAGTGCTTTTCTTGGGTGATGTAGAGCTGGAAGCACAAGGAGTCAGTAGTCATGCAGCACTTACAATCTAGTGTCTCTTTGAGGCATAACTGGTACAGCATTCATCAGAATAAGGTGCAATGACAAGGTTCCACATACAGGCAGCCTATGGCCTTGTCAGGATGCTTCATGTCCCCTCTTGGGAGAGGAATAAGTTGAACTGTCATTTGTGGTTGATGCAAATGCAGATTGCACCCATTATGAAAGACCAGCTCTGTTTCTTCTGCTCCCCAGACAGGATCATTGCAAGAGTCGCTGATGAGTCAGACCACAACAGCGTTTATCACTCCACCTGCAGTGATGGGACCAAGGCTCAGAGCAATGGAGGAGGGACGCATACACCAGCAAGCCCACGACCTGCAGCAACCTCCAGCAGATGCAGGTCAACCTCCATAGAAGAAGTTACAACTTGATAGACTTCTCAGAATGCATAGGTTGCAGGAAGAGTCTATTACCATTAACGCCACTTCCTCCAGCTGAAAGATAGAATCAAAGAAAATCGGAGTAGGTTTAGACTTTTCGGCCCTCAAATCTTCTCTGCTGTTTAATATGATATTGCCTGATGGGTTCCCTCTTCCCACTTTCTTTCTGGATCCTTTGACCCCTTTATTCCTAAGAACTACATCTAACTCCTTCTTGAAAATATTCAATGTTTTGGCCTCAATTGCTTTCTGTGGTAAACAATTCCCCAGGTTCACTACTTTCTGGACAAAGAAATTTCTCCTCATCTCAGAAATAAATGGCCTATCCTGTATCCTTAAATTGTGATCCATCGTTCTGGGCTCCCTGGCCATGGGGAGCCCTCTGTCATAGATTTCTATAAGATCCTAAATGAATATAGTCCACAACAAACTTGTCTTTCTTCAGGCCTCAGTCTTGCCATCCAAGGAATCAGTCTGGTAAACCTTCATTGCACTCCCTCCACAGCCAGAAAATTCCTCCTCAGATAAGGAGGTCTCACCAAGGTCTTGTACTATTGCAGCAAGCTATTTCGGCACCTACACTTAAATGCTCTCACTATAAAGGCCAACATACCACTTGCCTTCTTCACTGCCTCTTGCACCTGCATGCTTACCTTTAATGACTCATGTACAAGGACACTCAGATCTCTTTGCCCTTCCCCTTTTCTCAATTTATCTTCATTCAGGTAATAATCTGCTGTCCTATCCTCAGTGAGATACAGCGTTGTCACACACTGAAGCTGTCCCGGAACACAGTGACTGGACTATGCCAGCTGCTGGAGTCTGAACTGTGATCTGAGGGAGTTGGTGGCCATCCAATCCCAATGGTCATCCAGTCATCAAGGTAACAGCTGCATTGAACGCCATTGGCTCCTTCCAAGACATCACTGGGGACCCATGTGGGATCTCACTGTTACCCATCACAAAGGCTTTGTCTGGTGCCATCTGTGCCAGATCACACTACATCATAATGAGATTAGTGCTGTGAGTGATGCGATGGATGCTGGGCTATGCCAGGCATTGGGGAAATAGTAATAGCACAGGACAGGATGTGGTTAAAAGCAGGTATGTTGTGTAACTTAGTGTTATATCAGAAATAAATTTAGGAATGTGTGGTGATATGCACAACAAAGTGTCAGCTCTGCTGCCTATGTGCCTTGAGAAGCATGAGTTTGTAGCTGTGGTGCCACTGAGTAGTTGGTGAATGGCAATTCTGGGCTTCCAATTTTTGACTGGGTGTCAAAAATGGCACCAGCAGCTGGGATCCCGAGCAATGCTGAGCACTTCCATCCATGGTGAGTGATAGAATCAGGCTAGCATCGGATAAGGGTGTTGCCAGAGAGGTGTGGTGCCTAGTTAATGAGACGAGAAAACTCACTAGGCATCACAGAGAGAAACCCTCCATGAAAATGACACGAGCCAATGTCTAGTAAAATCCTGCCCAAAGGCTGATCCAGGTACAAACACTGGGTACTAGGTGAAATTAGCAACATTTACTGAAGATACAAAAGTGGAAGGCTTGCTAAGTAAGAAGGGGGATTATAACAATCTGTAGAAGACCATCAAAAGCTAAGATCAATGGGAAAACAGATAATAAATGCATTTTGATATGCAGGAGCATGAGAGGATCCATTTTGTAAAGAAATATGCAAAGCTTACAGTGGTGAAAAAGCTCCTTCATTCTATTGTGCCTGTGTCCACTTTCCATTAGAGCAGTGCAAATCTTACCTCACTACCCTGTTTACTCACAACCACCCTCTATCTTTTGCTTTCTTTAAAAGATGCAATGGCGTCCAGTTCAACTGCTTACTGTGGCACAGTGTTGTATGCTGTCAGATATTTTTGTCTTAAAATGTTCTGCTGAATACCTTACTGACATTTTTAAATTCATACTCTGTCACTATTGACTCCTCACCGCAGAAAATTATACTTCCTTATTCCCTGGTGAAAAAGTCCATACTCTTCATTTATCATTGTAACTACAGTTCCTCATCCCTGGCAAGATCCTGGAGAATCTGCGCTAAATTTCCTTCATGATTTTATTAATCTTTTCAAAATGGAGTACCCAAAACAGCACACAAACACTCCAAGATAACAAGCATGGGGCTGGATGAACACAGCAGGTCAAGCAGCATC
>JAHRHZ010000133.1:66018552-66088328 GCA_024137785.1 Ginglymostoma cirratum
GATGCTGCTTGACCTGCTGTGTTCATCCAGCCCCATGCTTGTTATCTCGGATTCGCCAGCATCTGCAGTACCTTTTATCTCTGACACAAACACTCCACCTGTGGCATAAACGTTGCCTTCAAACAAATTTATCAGATACTCTTTGCTTCCTTAATTTGTAAAACTTCAAAAGACTTTTGTTGCTTTATTGATTTGAATTCAATAAATACAAAAATTCGTTCGTCAATAATACATTATAAATTTATTGTAAATAAATTATTAAATACTTAGAAATGTTTACTAAGTTATTAAATTGTAAATAAATTTATTCCAATGAATAATTACCAATTACTTAATTTATAATTATATTTACACTAACACTGTCAGAATTTATGTAACTTGATCTTTTATATATCTGTATTATTTAACATTTCTCTGATATAAACAGGTTGCACGCAAGGACACGAAGGAATTGCAAAATTTGCTCTCAATAGTCTCCATCTTCTTCCTCCCACAATGTATCACATCACTTTTTATTACACTGAATTGCATCCAATAAATATCAGCCTAATCTAATAAACCTTCCATATTCTCCCAAAGTCACTCACAGTCTTACTGAGGCTCCCCAGTTTAAACACCATGTGCTTCTATAACCAAATCCAGATTATATCTAGTTATTGAGAAGAGTATTGAGACTTTTGTTCATCTCTGGATGTAGGAACAGAGGACAGTCATTCAGCTGGTAAGCTTGTTCCACCATTCAGTTAGATTACTATCTGTATTTCTGCATTTACACATGTTGGTTCTATCCTACCTTTGACTAAAAAGTCTGGGAAAAGAAATATTGAGGAAAAGATCATTTTAAGGATAGGAAACTCAAAGAAAGTTGATAAATTGTTTCTTCCTAAGTGCACAGCATAATCTAACATTATTTAAACTCAGTGATCAATCTGGTTTGTAGGTTAAAAATGTCCAGGCTTCACTCACCAGAAGAGGAAATACAAATGTATGCTATCAGCCTTTGGAATATCTCATTTTTCAACAAACTCCAAATTACATAAGAAGGACTGTGAGGGACTGTTGGCCTAGTTTGAGGTCAACGACCATACAGATTGGACAGATAAGTGTGTGTGAGAACAGATGTCTATAATATTCACTGAAATGTTTTGACTGACACAGAAATCCCCTAAAAAGCAGATATGCAAAAATGAACTTTCAGTGTGGTTAACAGAGTTTGGTTTCTCTTGAGCTTTTTGCATTCACTGAGAAGGAAGGACAGAACCAGAGAATGGAACATTGGACCACTTATCTACATTGCATCTCATCTCAATGAAAGGATCCTGCAGGGGTCAGGCTCATTCTAAAGATGGCTTCAAACCACCTTTCTTACAACGCCCTTGTGCCTCCATGTAGGTCCCCCTTCCCCTATTTCAAAAAGCATTTGACAATTCAACACTTGGAAAAGTAATTTAAGTTCTACATAATAATGGTCCTATACTCTTCTCAGCTCCCTGCACAATTACTAAATTGGAATATCTTGGTCTTTAGCTATCTGCAGACACACAAATCCCTGATACTGTGTTTTCTTTATATCTAAGCAACTCCTCATGTGTTATAACATGCCATTATTGAAACCTGTATATAGTTGGCTATTAAATAGAGATCTCTAGTGTAGTGTCTAAGCCCTGTCTCTTAACATGCTCATGCTAGACTACTATCTTCTCTCTTATTCTCATGTGGTCAGTCATATCATCAAGTTTTACATGAATCTCATTATATCAAAAAATCTGCAATGTCCCAGTTGGATAAATTCCTATATATATTTTCTAAAAATAAGTGAGAGAAATTTCTTCACGCAGAAAGTTATGCTGGTTTGGAATTCCCCTAGAGCACTGTGCCTTCTCAGTCAGCAAATACATACAGAGACGTTATCAATGGACATTTGGCTCTAAGAGAATCAAGTGATATAGAGACTAGAAAAGACAGTGTAGTTGATGTTCAAAATCATGATCTTGTTGAAAAGCTGATTGGCCCGCAGCTCTTGCTATTTTATATGTGTTGGACAAATGTTAAAGGTTTGAGTTGACAAAATTTAGATTTCTATTTGCTTCACAGATGCCAAATGTCTTTACAAGAAATTAGCCACATGTATGTGTAGGAGGACATATTTTGAATGTCACAGCTTTTATTTCTTGCCAGTAGCCAACGAGAAGACAAGCTGAATCATTGGAAACAAAGCAAGAAACCAGGTTGATATGAGTGATTAAAATAAATAATAACCTGTTTTCTTTCAGGTTATGGTGGAAAAAGGTATCTAATCTCTAGTGCCCTGTTGGATGATAAGTATCTGAGTTATGGTCGTCTGGCTGTCCATCTGCTTTCGTGTAGCTGATACAGAGAATTTCTTAGGAAATAATAATAATGTAATGTTGGGCTTTACAACTCATATTAATGATGATAGCTCCATACCAAACCTTTGCATTGGAAATTATGTTGAGAAGAAAATAATTTCAAGTTGAAGGAGCTGAGACATTCAAAATGAACATTAATTAGATGTGGTGAAGCAAGCATGTTATATATGTTAAGATGATGTCATGCACAAGCAGTGATCTTTCTGAACAATCAAGACTTTTTTTTAAATTTGAAAATGCCTCTCGTGTTCCCAGGACATAATAGAAAACATTTGCTTATTAGCTGTTACAGTGATCTTAGTGTACCCTTACTGCAATTGGCATTGGTTGAGTATTGCAGTCCCTCTATTTGTGAGCTCAAGAATAAGTTTTGATTCCTGCTAAAAAGAGAGAAATGTGGCTAAGGCTTTCCATTTTGCACACTTCAGAACAAATATAAGAATGCCAATATTTAAACAACCACGCCAGTTTATACTACAGAAACAAAGGTGTCCTCAGTGGTTGGCATGTCTACTCTCAATGGCCAAGGAGTTGCCATGATGAAAGCAATGGAGACCTATTAGCTCCCCATGCCTCCAGTTAATTCCGGTTGTTAGTGTTGTTAACAGAGTATTAGAGAGCTCTTATTATGCAGTGGAAATGTCCCTACCTCTGGCCAGAAAACCTGGGTTCAAGTCCCACCTACTCCAAAGGTGTACTGTACCGCATCTGAACAGGTTAATTAAAAATACATACAATAGCGATAGTAATTGTTAACAACCAATTTGAGATACTAATCAAGCTTGTAATATGGGTCACTTACATTTACTGGAAGGGTCGTATATTTCTACATAGGGACACATTGCCTGGAAATATTAGGATTGTGTGTGAGTCTTGCAGCTTTCCTTCAACTCCCCAAAGTCATGAGGACAGGGTGCCTTTTCTCCTATGCCATAAATTATTGTGATCATTAGAAATTTGGCATTTTTTCCAATGGTTCTCATGAGTGCAAAGCAAAATGCTTCGGAAAGTGTTTGTCTTTCTAGGAATATTCAAGAGAAATGTTAAAAATAATCTTTTGTTTAAAATATGGAAAAAGTGTACACAAGTACTCAGGTGAGGGTGTAAATGGACTCCCATTCAGTTGCAGCCTGATGCCAAAGCCCTTGGAAAGGCCTAGAATGGTGATAGGCACGATGGACACTCTATGTGTAGTTTGCGCTGGCCCACAAAGAGAACAAAATGGGAGGGGGAGGAGGGAGGATTGTTTGGGAAGGAGTGACTGGGCTGAGGGAAGTGATGTTGGTTGGATTTGTGATTTGTCTCAATTAATTCAAGTGTGCTTTTTTGAGGAATGAACAAATCCTGATTTACATTTCATTAAATAGAAATAGAACATGCAGCTCATTTAAGCCTCATCAAAAAGACAAAATAATAAATGTGATTAGGCTCCCAATGATTGTAATATTTCAAACTCTATAGTCTTCGCTAGCAGCTCCAGGCCAGCTGACAGATATTTGTGTGAAAGTCCGTCTATTAAACTCATAATGAGTCATTTGGAAATGACAGCGTATTTAAAACTGCTATTCCTCCACTCTGATATACGACAAGTTGGCTTAGGTCTGAGACTTGTTGCTAAATTGATGAATTTACAGCAAGCCATGCCTTGCTGCAGAAATGCTGATGATGTGGTACTCTTCCTAAATGTGATTGAAGTTGCATTTAACTAGTCCATGCCATAACATGTGTGTTTAGAATAATTAAAGAACACTATTGTCCTCCAGATGGATTCTGTTACTGAAGGAACCTAAAATAATCTAATACAAAACTTCTTTTGTTGCAATATTGAGGAAGATATAGGAAGAACCGTGCACAATTGAGACTTTTCCAATCTCACATGTCCATGCTTTTGAAGGATTGGTGTCTGTATGCTAAATCATTCACATATATTTTTGATGGGGGGGCTACCTCAGTTCTGCTAATAATGGAGCTGACGAAACCTAAGAAAGGCTCAGGGTTAAATTATTTTAAATTAGGTGGGGTCCAGGCACCTTTCTGACAGGTAAGGAACCCTGGTTTCTCCTGGGTGGGTAGTGTTAAAGTCCCTTCCACACCACAGGGATTTCCATCAATCCTCTAACGAAGTACTGGCACCCGATCAGAACAAGCCCAGAGGAAGGTTCCAATGTAAATTTCTATTCTTCTGTGAACTGCCAGAAGACATGTGTTTCACACTCATTTTATCACTTCCATCTCTTAGAGAATGAAATGAAATCCTGCCCTACAACATAATCTCTAGTGATTAAAATTTTGGAAAGTTCTGCTGAGAAATTCAATGCCTGTAAAAATAAAATACACAGAGTTAGATTCACTCTACTTGATATTAGGAAACAGCATGCTACATTGTTAATGTGCCTTAGTATAGTACCTTAACAATTGGCATAACCCACTCAGTTTAAAACCTCATTAAGTTGGCAGACAGAAGAATTTGATATCGGCATATTAACACATTCATTACTAATGTGTACAGTGTGATTTCAACCCATATTCGATTAAAAAAGTGTTGTTTGGGAGGAGGACAATTGGATTGCAAAGTTTTGAGACTTGTTACATCCTGAAAACATTTTGGTGGCTTTTTATAAGTTGTTGATGTTTTCTTCAGCAATGAGACACCAGTATCTGAGAACTGAACAATCTTGTCCTGGTCGTTGATGGCATTAGGTTAATGTTGTATAGACTTTCCAGTTTGCTAATATTAGATTACAATGTAGAATGTGTTGTCAATATTCATTACACTTTCACGAGCTCTTCCTGCTACTGCACAGGTTCCCTTACAGCAACAGCCCCAAAGAGTTCTCAGACAGAGTGAATCTGTATCTGGGTTCTCTCCAGGATTCCATAGACTCTGAAACAGTCCCTGCAGATTGGAAGGTTGCTAATGTCACTCCAATATTCAAAAAGGGAGATAGAGAGAAAACAGGGAATTATTGACCAGTGAGCCTAAAATAGGTAGTGGTAAAATTCTCGAATCCATTGCCAAGGATTTTATAGACGATCATTTAGAAAGCAGTGGCAGGATCAGACAGAGTCAGTATGGATTTATGAGGGAGAACTCATACTTGACAAATCTGTTGGAATTCTATGAAGGTGTAACAGGTAGAGTTGACAAGGGGGAGCCAGTCAATGTGGTATATTTGGACTTTCAGAAAGTGTTTGACAAAGTCACGCATAAGAGATTATTGTGTAAGGTTGAAGTGCTCGGGATTGGGGGAAGTGTAGTGAGATAGCTAGGAAACTGGTTGGCAGAGCGGAAACAAAGAATAGGAATTAATGGGTCCTTTTCAAATTGGCAGGCAGTAACTAATGGGATGCCACAGGGATCGGTGCTGGGGCCCCAGCTATTCACAATATATATTCATGATTCGGATGGGGGAACAAAATGTAACATCTCCAAGTTTGTAGGTGATTCTAAGTTGAGTAGGACAGTGAACTGTGACGAGGATGCAAAGATCCTTCAGCATGATCTCGACAGGTTGGATGTATGGACAAATCAATGGCAGATGCAGTATAATTTGGATAAATGTGCGGCTATTCACTTCAGAAGCAAAGGCAAGAAGGCAGATTACTACCTGAATGACTGTAAATTGGGAGAGGGGAGTGTGCAGTGGGACCTGGGTGTGCTTGTGCACCAGTCGCTGAAGGTAAACATGCAGGTGCAGCACAGGGCCTTGGTGAGGCCACACCTAGAATATTTTGTGCAGTTTTGGTCTCCTTTTCTGACGAAGGGTGCTCTTGCTCTCAAGGTAGTGCAGCGAAGGTTCACTAGGCTGATTCTGGGGATGACAGGTCTGATGTATGAGGAGAAGTTGACGAAGTTGGGGTTGTTTTCGCTAGAGTTCAGATGAATGAGGGGGGAATCTCATAGAGATTGATAAAATTTTAACAGGGCTGAACTGGGTATGTGCAGGAAGGATGTTCTCGCTGGCGGGTGTGTCCAGAACCAGGGCTCACAGTTTGAGGATTCGGGGTAGATGATTTAGGACAGAGATGAGGAGACATTACTTCACCAAAGGAGTGGTGACCCTGTGGAATTCATTACTACAGGAAGTAGTTGATGCCAAAACATTGAATGTATTCAAGAGGTGACTAGGCATAGCACTTGGGGTGAATGGGATCAAAGGTTATGGGGAGAAAGCAGGATTAGATTATTGAGTTGGACGATCAACCATGATCATGATGAATGGCGGAGCAGGATCTAAGGGCCAAATGGCCTCCTCCTGCTCCTATCTTCTATACTTCTATGCTCGCTGCTGCTTTTTATTACAAGCCCACCTTTTCTTTGCATATTTTGCTGCAAGCCCCATAAAGAACTACAAATGCAACAAAGATGGGAATGAAAAGCTAGAGATCAGCGCCTGAAAATTCTGTCAAGGTTCAGGCACTGTCATGGTATAACTTTGGTGGAGCTACCAAAGACGATGCATGAGTCACTCAAATCAGCTGTTTGCAATGTGTCATCAAGGACTCCAGCAATGTTCCATTTGAGTTGCAATGGCAAACCAGGGGAACTGTTGCAGACCTTCTTGCCCACATTTAACTTGATTCTGGGTAATGTATATTCACTGACAGGAGAAGAAATTAAATGTACCACTCAGATATAGTAAGAACTGCTGATGCTGGAGTCAGGGATAACACAGTGTGGAGCTGGATGAACACAGCAGGCCAGGCAGCATCAGAGGAGCAGGAAAGCTGACGTTTTGGCTCAGGACCCTTCTTCAGAAATGGGGGAGGGGGAAGGGAGCTCTGAAATAAATAGAGAGAGGAGGGTGGGGCTGGAGAAAGTAGGTGGGCTGATGATAGGTGAGTGCAGGTGGGCAATGGTGGTGATTGGTCAGCGAGGTGGGAGGAGTGGATAGGTGGGAAAGAAGATGGACAGGTCAAGGAGGCGGGGATGAGAGGGAAGGTTGGTCATGGGATGAGGCCAGGAGTGGGGAGATTTTGAAACTGGTAAAGTCCACATTGAGACTATTGGGTTGTAGGGTCCCAAGGCGGAATATGAGGTGCTACTCCTCCAGTTTCCGGGTGGCGTCGTTGCGACACTGGAGGAGGCCCAGGATTGACGTGTCAGCCAGGGAGTGGGAGGGGGAGTTGAAGTGGTTCACAACTGGAAGGTGTTGTCGTTTGTCGCGAACAGAGCGCAGGTGCTCTACAAAGCAGTACCACCATTTGTTTTGGGCTTTTTAATGGATGTTAAGCATCAAAACTTCACATTGTGATCTGTTCATGCCCCCAGTCTGGACTGGGCACCAGGTTGATTCTCTCTAGTAAACTTTCATCAACATCATCTTCCTTCAGAGCAAGAGTTACCCTCTTACACCTTTCACACCACGTGAAGCTGTCCACAGTTGATACATTGGTTTCCGATTACACAATGTCTTGATTTTCAAATTGCCTTCCTTGTACTCAGAATTGTACAATTTAACTGATCATAGGTAACTGGCAATAAGCTTTGGATAGCAAGATCAGGATGGGGCATGTAAAATAGTGACACAGACAAAACAAAAGAGTATCACGTCAAAAAATAATGCACATGGTATGCAGGTGGAAACTGAAAAATTTTTAAAAAAGCTGCCGTGCACTACTGAATGTCAGGAACCTGTGATAAAGGTCAACACATTGAGACAGTGAGGTCATCCATTTATATGGAAGTTGTCACAGTTACCTGGAAGAACTTTACTGAACAATTAACAGAATCCATGGAGAAACAATTTAAATGGCTATTTTACCCATTTACACT
This sequence comes from Ginglymostoma cirratum, assembly GCA_024137785.1. Lineage (NCBI taxonomy): Eukaryota > Metazoa > Chordata > Chondrichthyes > Orectolobiformes > Ginglymostomatidae > Ginglymostoma > Ginglymostoma cirratum. The sequence goes on from JAHRHZ010000133.1 coordinate 66,026,719, forward strand.
GTTTTTAATCCCTAAAGGCATTGGTGATAGAAGCACAGAAACACGGAAAATTTGATAATACATTTGCCCCATTAAGTCTTACTGCTGTAAAAGTGCTATCTGGCCTAATTCTACTTTCAAGTTCTAGTCACATAAGGCAAAGCAACTCAAGTGTTTGTTCAGTGCTTTTTAGTGCAATGATTGTTTCAACATCTGCCACCTTTCAAGCAGTGATTTCCTGCTTTGGCTGTGACTGGAAAACTAGGACAATTGCGTAAGGAATGGAATTGCTTAAGGAGGCAGATCTGTTTGAGTCAACGAGCCTGCAAAGAGTAGCAAATAGTGTAATTGTAACATTGTGATGCTGAACTCTTCAATTTCCTGAAAACAAGGGACATTTTGGAAAACAGATTTTCAGTAATAACTGAGATCTGTCAGGGCATTTCTTCATCTTAAAAATGTTTACTTTCTGAAGAAAGTCATACCGGATCCAAAATGTTAACTCTGTTTTTCTCTCCACACATGCTGCTGGACTTGCTGAGCTTCTCCAGCATTTTCTGTGTTTGTTTGTTAAAAATATATATTCAATTGTAGATTGACTTATCAGATTGATGCCTTATTTCTGTTTTAGTCCAGTGCTTTGAAAATAACTCAGAAGTTGAAAAGTCAGATTGAAGTTGTAAACTGAACTGAAATTCTTTAAAGTGGTCTTAAATGTTGCTCTGATGCAGTATGTTGTCCTTCTAGAGGACATGTGGTGTATGGTCTGGGCTATCAGACAGCAGCACATATAATTTAATTATATCATCTCCTCTTGTGTAATGTCTTCTCAAACCTAGTCACAATACCTCGACACCACGAAAACTCAGTAAGTCAACACTCCACTAATGCCAACTTCTTATCAATACAATTGTAATTAGAATTTCATGCAAACTTGGGTTATTGCTTTAATTCTCTCCCGTTTTGTATGTCTGACATGTGCAGTAACTTGCCGCACTTCTTGAGGATCCTAGCTTCTCTTGTTCCACTGCATAAATATTGAGCTAGTTGCTTGCTAAGGCTACTCCCAAAAGGTCGCCAGGGCACAAGTGCAGGCACCTTTCGAGCATTAATGAGATCTCTTTGAAGCTGTAAAAAGCCTTCATTGATCGGTCTGTTCTTGGATGTGATACTTTAGCCTGTGTGCTGAATGCTGGAGTGCCTGAGATCCATATCACACACAGTCTTTCATCCGACCCCTTCATTTTACTCGCTTGGCCATCCATCCAATCTTTACCCATTTGGTCTCAAAGGTCACAGGCTGATTGTGTCTGTTACTATGACAACAAATGCACTGATCTGAAGTGTTGCAACTGGACCTTTTCTTTGCATTTCAAACATTGCATGTGATTTTCTAGAATCTACTTATCAAGGCATATTATTATAAGTGCCTACCTATAAATACATTGCTCTCCCTTCAGCAAATATTTTGAAAGGAAGTAAAAACAAGCCTAAATCTGTTTTGAAACAAAGATCTAAGTGAAGTCGATAAAATTGCTTTCCTTCTTGTTCTCTCCCTCTATGGCTTTAGATCTTCCCATGAATGAATGTATAATTTCCTGTGTGAGAGCACGGGCAGCTGACCTTCACCTATACCAGCAGCCATCAACTGTTAAACTGTAGCCACCACCCCCACCTACCCACCCCCACCCTCTGGAGGGTGTGAGGTGGGGTGAGGTGCTGGGCTGGGGGTGTTGGGGTGGACTCATTCTTCTTCTCCTGTCATTTCCTGTCAAGAATTGTTTAACCTGGAATAAGGACAATTTCTTTTTAACATGAATGTTCATCCCATTAACCACTGTATGATTGCAAGACGTTGCAGCCTTTAATCTTGAAACATGATGTTCATTTATTGCCTTCACTGAAAATATTGAGAATTGGGTGTGATTTCCTGAAAGGTACTTCACTTTTAAGCAGAATGGCGAACATTTTGACTGCATGATTCTGGTAATAATGAGTGGGCCACCTGTTTTATAACTCACCAGATTTTTATTTCGACCTTTGAGGTCTCAACAGCCTACTATCACACTGTTTCAGTATTAGCCAATTTACGCAATACTAAGTCAAGCTCTCCCCAGTGCTTCTATCCCAGTTTGGCAAGTGTCATCTGTTGTTTACTGTGCTCATGTTAAACCTGCTTTGAAATGCATGTGTTTAAAACTAATTTATCCTCCAAAGAGGATGGAATCCCTCCTTAAATAGAAGTGATTAGTGACTCTGTATTATGAAGTTGGTTCCATAAAGTTGCAGCTAAGTCTTGTATATGGTAGCGTAGTATAATGGTTAGTACTGCTGCCTCCCAAGGACCTGGGTTCAATTCCAGCCTTGAGTGATAGCCTGTGTGGAGTTTGCATATTCTCCCTGTGTTTCTGCGGCTTTCTGTCCAAAGATGTGCAAGCTGGGTGGACGAGCCACGGTAGATGTGGTGTTACAGAGATAGGGTCGGGGGGCGTGAGTTGACTTGATGGGCTGAATAGCCCCCTTCCACACCGTAGGGATTCTTGCTCACCAAAAGATAGAATTGTGACAAGTTAAAATTTCTTTTGTTTACATGATGGTTACTCTGTATGATTCTCTTCCCAAGAAAACGGCAATGATTGAATCATTGAATTTATTCAAAATTGAATTAGAATAGGACAGGGAGTCAAGGGTGATGTGCGGTAGGCAGGAGTGTCGAGTTGAGATCCAGATCGGATCAGCTAGAATCTTTTTGAATGGCACTGCAGCAGTTCAAGCAGGTTGCTCACCATCACTTCTCGGGGGCAATTAGGGATTTGCAGCAAATGCTGAAGTTATAGCCCATGAAAAATTTGTAAGGCTCTCTTAGAAATAGAAAGAACTGCTGATGCTGGAGTCAGAGATAACACAGTGTGAAGCTGGAGGAACGCAGCAGGCCAGGCAGCACCAGAGGAGCAGGAAAGTCAATGTTTCAGGTCGGGACCGCTCTCTTGTTTAACTTTTTGTTTCTCCTTGTCATGTGCATCAAGAAATATTAAGTGTTGAAGAATAGAATACTTTTCATTTTGGGAGCCTATTGTCAACATCAAGCACGCCCAGGTCAAGTACAGGATGGTGAAATGCAGAGTGAAATTCTCTATCTCTCTCCTCTCTCTTAGCATTGTGTCTCAGTCAAAAAGTGCCGGCTCTCAGCAGAAATCCACTGGGTCATTCTAACAATTTCTCAGTTCCATGCTAGTTTGCAAAATGAATAAGAACCCACCATGTCTGAGATCAACACAGAGAAAGGTTGAAACAATTTCACCATAAATTGAAATGCCAGGCCAAGCTTTGATCCCATCAGTCCAGGCCAGATTAAACCAGATCACAAGAGATTATAGTTTATGTTCCAAACTCTGACAGCTCCAGGATTGCAAGTCTGGCATGAGTCAACCAGGAAGATACCAAAGGGACACAATTTCTCGCAGGACCAAAACATGTCGACTTCCAATTCAGCATTTTGAAGTTTCATTGGTATCTATTTAAGACAGAACCTCCATCTGTCTCATCATGGCATCTAATGTCAGACGGAACAGAACAGCAGAGGAGAGAGATCTCATATCAGGTACTCCTTCATCTTTGGTTTCTCTAATTACAAGTAATTCAGCATAAATGTCATTATAGCAGTGAAATTGGGATCCATATTTGGGCTCAGACCTGGATCCAAGCCTGATCTCCTTTCAAGGTAGAGATAACAAGGTGCAGAGCTGGATGAACACAGCAGGCCAAGCAGCATCACAGGAGCAGGAAACCTTGACATTTCGGACCTAGACCCTTCTTCAGAAATGGGGGAGGGGAAGGGGGTTCTGAAATAAATAGGGAGAAAGAGGAGGCAGATAGAAGATGGATAGAGGTGAAGATAGGTGGAGAGGAGACAGACAAGTCAAAGAGGCGGGGATGGAGCCAGTAAAGGTGAGTGTCGGTGGGGAGGTAGGGAGGAGATAGGTCAGTCCAGGGAGGATGGGCAGGTCAAGGGGGCGGGATGAGGTTAGTAGGTAGGAGATGGGGGTGCGGCTTGAGGTGGGAGGAGGGGATAGGTGGGAGGAAGGACAGGTTAGGGAGGCGGGGACGAGCTGGGCTGGTTTTGGGATGCGGTAGGGGGAGGGGAGATTTTGAAGCTTGTGAGGTCCACATTGATACCATGGGGCTGCAGGGTTCCCAAGCGGAATATGAGTTGCTGTTCCTGCAACCTTCAGGCAGCGTCATTGTGGCACTGCAGGAGCCCCAGGATGGACATGTCATCTGCGGAATGGGAGGGGGAGTTAAAATGATTCGCAACTGGGAGGTGCAGTTGGTTAATGCGAACCGAGCGTAGATGATCTGCAAAGCAGTTCCCAAGCTTCCGCTTAGTTTCCCCGATATAGAGGAGGCCACAACGGGAACAGCGGATGCAGTATACCACATTAGCAGATGTGCAGGTGAACATCTGCTTGATGTGGAAAGTCTTCTTGGGGCCTGGGATGGGGATGAGGAGGGAGGTGTAGGGACAGGTGTATCACTTCCTGAGGATGCAGGGAAAAGTGCCAGGTGAGGTGGGTCTGGAGGGGATTGTGGAGCGGACAAGGGAGTCACGGAGAGAGTGGTCCCTCCAGAAGGCAGATAAGGCTGAGGAGGGAAAAATGTCTTTGGTGGTGGGGTCGGATTGCAGATGGCGGAAGTGTCGGAGGATAATGCGTTGGATCCGGAGGTTGGTGCGGTGGTACATGAGGACGAGGGGGATTCTTTTTTGGTTTTTATTGCGGAGAGGGGATTTGAGGGATGAGTTGCAGGAAATGCGGGAAACACGGTCGAGGGCGTTCTTGACCACTGAGGGGGGTAAGTTGCGGGCCTTGAAAAATGAGGACATCTGAGATGTACAGGAGTGGAAAGCCTCGTCCTGGGAGCAGATGCGGCGGAGGCGAAGGAATTGGGAATAGTGGATGACATTTTTGCAGGAAGGTGGGTGGGAGAAGGTGTACTCTAGGTAGCTGTGGGAGTCAGTGGGCTTGAAATGGATATCGGTTTCTAGGTGGTTGCTGGAGATGGAGACAGAAAGGTCCAGGAAGGAGAGAGAGGTATTGGAGATGGTCCAGGTGAACTTAAGGTTGGGGTGTAAGGTGTCGGTGAAGTGGATGAATTGTTCGAGCTCCTCGTGGGAGCGCGAGGCGGTACCGATACAGTCATCAATGTAACAGAGGAAGAGGTGGGGTTTAAGGCCAGCGTAGGTACAGAAGATGGATTGTTCCACATAGCCTACAAAGAGGCAGGCATAGCTTGGGCCCACACGAGTACCCATGGCCACCCCCTTTGTCTGTAGGAAGTGGGAGGAATTGAAAGAGAAGTTGTTGAGGGTGAGGACGAGTTCGGCTAAGCGGATGAGGGTGTCAGTGGAGGCAGACTGATTGGGCCTGTGGGACAGGAAGAAGCAGAGGGCCTTTAGGCTCTCTGTATGGGGAATGCAGGTGTACAGGGACTGGACATCTATGGTAAAGATGAGGTGTTGGTTACCGGGGAATTGGAAGTTCTGGAGGAGGTGGAGGGCGTGGGTGGTGTCAGGGACATAGGTAGGGAGTTCCTGGACCAAGGGAGAGAAAATGGAGTCCAGATAGGTGGCAGATAAGTTCGGTGGGGCAGGAGCAGGCGGAGACAATGGGTCGACCAGGGTAGTCAGGTTAGTGGATTTTGGGAAGGAGATAGAAGCGGGTGGTGTGGGGTTGGGGAACGATGAGGTTGGAGGCTGTGGGTGGGAGGTCACTTGAGGTGATGAGGTTGTGGATGGTTTGGGAGATGATGGTTTGGTGTTTGGGGGTGGGGTCATGATCAAGGGGGCGGTAGGAGGAGGTGTCGGAGAGTTGGCTTCTAGCCTCAGTGATGTAGAGGTCAGTGTGCCATACTACAACTGCGCCTCCCTTGTCCGCGGGTTTTGTGGTGAGGTTGGGATTGGAGTGGAGGGAGGGCCTCCTCTACATTGGGGAAACCAAGTGGAGGCTTGGGGACTGCTTTGCAGAACACCTACATTCTGTTCGCACTAAACAACTACACCTCCCAGTCGTGAACCATTTCAACTCCCCCTCCCATTCTGCAGATGACATGTCCATCTTGGGCCTCCCACAGTGCCACAACGATGCTACCTGAAGGTTGCAGGAACAGCAACTCATATTCTGCCTGGGAACCCTGCAGCCCAATGGTATCAATGTGGATTTCACAAGCTTCAAAATCTCCCCTCCCCCTATCGCATCCCAAAACCAGCCCAGCTCGTCCCTGCCTCCCTAACCTGTCCTTCCTCCCACCTGTCCCCTCCTCCCACCTCAAGCCCCACCCCCAGCTCCTACCTACTAACCTCATCCCGTCCCCTTGACCTGTCCATCCTCCCTGGAGTGACCTATCTCCTCCCTACCTCCCCACCTACACTCACCTTTACTGGCTCCATCCCCGCCTCTTTGACCGGTCTGTCTCCTCTCCACCTATCTTCACCTCTATCCATCTTCTATCTGCCTCCCCCTCTCTCCCTATTTATTTCAGAACCCCCTTGCCCTCCCCCACATTTGAAGAAGGGTCCAGGCCCGAACCATCAGCTTTCATGCTCCTATGATGTTGCTTGGCCTGCTGTGTTCATCCAGCTCTACACCTTGTTATCTCAGATTCTCCAGCATCTGCAGTTCCTACTATCTCCTTTCAAGGTAGAATGAGAGCCATGGTACAGTCTTGCTGGGCAGTTGCCACCTGTTAGTCTTAGCTAATGTTTGGCCAGCACCACTTTTGCAGTTCAGTTGCCTCTAACTGACACCCAAGATTATTATGGTACCTACTACATTGTCAGTACAGCAAGAGTTGATGCTACTGACTGGGATTAATTGATTATTACATAGGAACATAAGAGCAGGAGTAGGCCATTCGGCCTCTCGAGCCTGTTCCACCATTCAATAAAATCATGGCTGATCTGTGGACTAACTCCATGTGCCTGCCTTTGTCCCATATCCCTTAACACCTTTGTTGAACAAAAAAATTACCTATCTGGGATTTAAAATTAATAACTGATCCACCATCTACCATGCATTGTGTGTAGAAATGTTTCCTAACATCTCTCCTGAACTGTTTGGCCCTAATTCTTAGACTATGTCTGCCTAGTCATAGACTTAGTGACCATGTAAATATAAAGGGGGAATTGGTGGTACCAAGTGTGGTAAGAGCTGGGTGAGTGAGTAGTCAATAAACTATCTACAAGGAAAATGTGTCTTGAGTTAGACTTCCCCCATAGATTTGGATCCAAGTTGGTGTTGGCAACAGAGGATGGTTGACTAAAGGAGAACATTAGAAATTAAAAGTTTTTTTTCAGACAGAAGATTGAAATTTTAGTTAATTTTAAGATGAATTTCTGAAATGCATTGCAGGATGTTAGGATGCAAATTCCCACTGAGCCTCTGTGATGTTGAACTTTATGCATTCCACACGGATTGGTATTGGGTCCACTTTTGTTTATCATTTATATAAACGATTTGGATGAGAATGTAGGAGGCATGGTTACTAGTGGTGTGCCACGAGGATCTGTTTTGGGACCACTGCTGTTTGTCATTTTTATAAATGACTTGGACGCAGGCATAGGTGGATGGGTTAGTAAGTTTGCAGACGACACTAAAGTCGGTGGAGTGGCGGACAGTGTGGAAGAATGTTGCAGGTTGCAGGGAGACTTGGATAAACTGCAGAATTGGGCTGAAAGGTGGCAAATGGAGTTCAATGCAGATAAGTGTGAGATGATTCACTTTGGGAAGAATAATAGGAAGGCAGAATACTGGGTCAATGGAAAGATTCTTGATAGTGTAGATGTGCAGAGGGATCTTAGTGTCCAGGTACATCGATCCCTGAAAGTTGCCACCCAGGTTGATAGTGCTGTTAAGAAGGCATACGGTGTGTTAGGTTTCATTGGTAGAGGGATTGAGTTCCGGAGCCGTGATGTCATGCTGCAACTGTACAAAACGCTAGTGCGGCCTCACTTGGAATATTGCGTACAGTTCTGGTCGCCTCATTACAGGAAGGATGTGGAAGCATTGGAAAAGGTGCAGAGGAGATTTACCAGGATGTTGCCTGGTCTGGAGCGAAGGTCTTATGAGGAAAGGCTGAGGGACTTGGGTCTGTTCTCATTGGAGAGAAGAAGGCTAAGAGGGGATTTAATAGAGACATACAAAATGATCAGAGGATTAGATAGGGTGGACAGTGAGAGTCTTTTTTCTAGGATGATGACGTCGGCTTGTACGAGGGGGCGTAGCTGCAAATTGAGGGGTGATAGATTTAAGACAGATGTCAGAGGCAGGTTCTTTACTCAGAGAATGGTAAGGGCGTGGAATGCCCTGCTTGCCAATGTAGTTAACTCAGCCACATTAGGGTCATTTAAACAGTCCTTGGATAAGCATATGGATGATGATGGGATAGTGTAGGGGGTGGGCTTAGATTAGTTCACAGGTCAGCACAACATCGAGGGCCGAAGGGCCTGTTCGGCGCTGTATTGTTCTATGTTCTATGGTTAGTAAGTTTGCGGATGATGGCAAAATTAGTAGTATAGTAGACAGTGAAAAAGGTTATCTAAGTTTACAAAGGGATCTTGATCAGTTGACCAATGGGCTGAGGAGTGGTAGATGGCATTTAATTTGGATAAATTTGAGGCATTACATTTTGGTAAAACAAACAAAGGCAGGACCTATATAACTAATGGTAAGGCTCAAGGTAGTGTTATATAACAGAGAGACCTGGGATTCTGATGCATAATTCTTTTAAATTTGCCTCAGAGGTAGAGAGGGTGGTTAAGAAACCATTTTGCATACTTGCCTTCATTGCTCAGACTTTTGAGTATAGGAGTTGAAGTTGTTAGGGACATTGGTGAAGTCTCTTCTGAAGTACTGTGTGCAGTTCTGGTTGCCCTGTTTTACAAAGGATATTATTAAATTGGAGAGGATTCAAAAAAGATTTACCACAATGTTGCTGGATATGGAGTGTTTGAGTCATAAAAATGGGCTGGATAGGCTGGGACTTTTTCACTGGAACATCGGAGGTTGAAGGGTGACCTTATAAAGGTTTATAAAATCACAAGGGGCATAAATAAAGTGAATAAAAAGGGTCTTTTCCCTAGGGTCGTGGAATTTAATACCGGGGGGGGCATATTTTTAAGGTGAGAGGAAAAAGTTTGGAAAAGGATATGAGCGGCAACATTTTTACACAGAAAGTAGTTCATGTGTGGGATGAACTGTCGGAGGAAGTGATGGATGCAGATACAGTTATAACATGTAAATAACATTTGAATAAGTACATGAATAGGAAAGGCTTGGAGGGAGTAGGAAAGGCTTGGAGGGATATGGGCCAAACACAAGCAAGTGAGACAAGTTTAGTTTGGGAACATGGTCAGGGTGCACTAGTTGAAGCGAATACGCAGTTTCTATACTCTGTGACGCTATGATTCTATGATCAATGGAAAAATGAAATAGATATTTGGCATGGATTATGACCTTCCCAAAGGAGAAACATGTAAGTTTATGGGTTGAATGATGTCACAAGAATATGACATTTCTCACTTAAGTCCATCTTGCTGAAAGTAGTTTATGATACGTGTCAATGATTTTCTGTGAGGAGCTTCAACAAACTTTGAGCAATGTGCGATCGAGAAAAGGAAGAAGGAGTTTAAGATTAAAAGCCAAGTATCAGGTACAAGAGATAAAAGGTACTGCAGATGCTGGAGAATCCGAGATAACAAGCATGGGGCTGGATGAACACAGCAGGTCAAGCAGCATCATAGGAGCAGGAAAACTTGACGTTTCGGGCCTAGACCCTTCATCAGAAATAGGGGAGGGGAAGAGGGTTCTGAAATGAATAGGGAGAGAGTGGGAGGCGGATAGAGGATGGATAGAGGAGGGGATAGGTGGAGAGGAGGCAGACAAGTCGAAGAGGCGGGGATGGAGCCAGTGTGTTCAGGCTGCAGTATTAAGCAGAATAAGTCCGGACTGACTTTGGATCAACAGTGTGACTTGGAAGAGTTAATAATATCCTGATGGCCATGTCACTAATGAAAGTTGATCTTGCATCCAGGGAAGAAACTGATCAGTTGAAAAGTTTGATAGGGTAGTTAAATTGGTTGTATAATCAGATTAGACTCAATGCAATAATGATGTATTGGAGCTGAATATGATGATGAAGCATGCTTCTTTCAAAAAAGACTTGATAACAAATAAAACATTGAAAAAATTAAGTTCAGAAAAATGCATATTCAAGTTTCCAGTCTTAGGTGACCCTGAAGATATAAAGCTAGTCCATTTCAGTGGCACTTCACTGTTGATTTTCAAAGTGGCTATCCAAATACAGCATAAGGGTTGATCATAAGAGTTTCTGAAGAAGGGTCCCGACTCGAAACAACAGCTTTCCTGTTCCTCTGATGCTGCCTGGCCAGCTGTGTTCCTCCACATTGTTATCTCAGGGTTTACCATAATCTTGACAGGAAAGAATAATATGTTTATGGAAAACCAAGAAAATAAGAAAGGTGGTTTAAAATACTTTTAAATAGTAGATTAATGCATTGCTGATACATTGATGCCAGTAGAAGCTATAAATTCAGTGGTATTTTATTTCACCAACAGGCTTAGATATAAACTGGTACATGTATAAAGGGTGCCACTATCCAGACAATAAATATCCCAACAAGGTCAGGGGTTACCTGCACCTATGCCACATTTAGGCAGATGGAATGGGCTGAAATCTTTCAACTAGCATACGAAAGGAATGCAAGACTGATATAATTTCCATTCCACTTCTTTGACCTACAGTCTGTACCTGTCTGAATTGTCTCTCTTTGTCCTTTATTTCCTATATGTGTCACTCGCTACACCTTTTATGGCCCCAACATTCATCTCTCTTTTCCTTAATCTAATTGTCACATCATGTCCAGAAGCTTTGTGTTGCATTTGACCCAGGGTCTGTATTTTTCTTTAATTCCATGCTTACATATTTCAACACCGGCATTGAAAAGACCACTGCATTTCTCAATGTCCTGATATCCATGACCATCTGTATCCTTGGCGTCTGTTGCTTTCTGCATTGATTTTCTTTCTTTACAACCCTTGTCTTGTTGCCTCCTTTTCGCCTTCACTTTTGACACTTCTCTGCACCCTATAACCATTAACATTATTTACGTTTCTGCTCTTAGTCTTCATGCAACTCTTTGTTCCTGCCTGAATGATCTTCTGCATTGTGCAGTGTACTTCTTTCTGCCTTACCACATCAACAGGTCTTTATATCCTTGGCCACCTGCACTCATGTTCTGCGCAGCCCAGTGAAACAACAAGGCTTGATGAGGCTCACAAAAAAGCAATACAGTGTCAAATTGAAAGAAAATAATCCCACATGTGACCCCAACAGAAATGTCCTTCTGCAGAATTACTTGCTGCAAAATTGTGCTTTGAACCTTAAATGTACGTTAGCCATTATTGTGCTGAAGTTGAATTGTGCATGGTGAATTAATCACAATTATTGCGCATTACCACCTATGCAATAAATTACCAACAAAGCCAAAAATTAAAGGTATAATAAACTAGATTAAGGCCAGTGATGATGTTAAATCAGTTTTTTTGAGCACTGAATGTGCGCAATTAAGGTTTTTTTTTAAATACAGTTTAATATTACCACTTTGTAAGAGAAATATTTGGTCACAAATCTGCCATATAACTTCAGCTGCATATCAAACAGTGGGGATTTATAGAACAATTGGAATTCATTATCAATGTGAATGATGCAGTATCTGCTTAGCTGTAGAAAAATGATAGGAAAGTGTAATTTAGGCAGTAAAATTACTACTCCTATGAATGTAGGACCCATAATGTAGTGTACTTAAGAGAAACTATAACAAATATTGAATAGATAAAACTTGCACTCTCGGTAACCACCCTAATGAATTACCTGGTACAAGACAAGACAACCACTACATGCATACATTAAAGAAATGAGGATGAAGGTATAGTTGATTTACCAGAACTTTCTGAAAAGTGATTTTGCAAAGCAGAGGACAGGTTTAGCATATTGGATGCACATTAATATAAATTTTATTATAGATAGATCTCCTCCAGCATGGTATGGCTAGATAAATCAACAGGAGCTTTACATTATGTAATGTGGAGCTGGGTTTAAAATAGGTTTAATGAGAGGTCAATTAGAGGGTAAATGCCATTGGTGAGGGAATTTTTCAGATGGGCAGATGCTTGTAGATTTTTGGCTACAAGTCAGAGGAAATCAGCTGGAAATAATAGTCTTATTTACCATCTTTTGACACTTTGAAATGTGATGCTTCAAGGGTGACAGACATGTGAGGCGCCCGCCTTTTGAATTTGATATTGAAACAGTGACTGAAGGGAGAAATCCCACACTTATGCTTGTGTACCCCTAATGTGGCACCCAGTCACTTCCACAGATGAGGAAATAGCAAGTTGAAACAAAAGTTTACCCTCTGCATCTCTGATCCCATAGATCAGAAACAACCAAGACTTCTTGTTTAACACATCACAAATTTGTAAATTGTACTTGGCAAGAAAGAGTTTATGGAATCCCTATGGAGTGGAAACAGGCCATACGGCCCAACATGTCCACACTGCCCCCTCTGAGGAGCATTCTTCCTACTCTTTCACTATAACCCTGCATTTCCCATGTCTAATCCACCTGACTTACACACTTCTGGCAATTTAGCATGGCCAATCCACCTAACCTGCACATCTTTGGATTGTGGGATGAAACCAGAGCAGCTGATGGAAAGCCATGCAGGCACAGGGAGATCCGCAAACTCCACACAGACAGGTGCCTGAGAGTGGAAGTCAAACCCGGGTCCCTGGCGCTGTGAGGCAGCAGTGCTAACCACTGAACCATCATGCCAACCAGTTCAGTAATCAGCTTCAGTACGGATTCATTTAATTGCCAGGAAAACTAGAAGTTTGAAGTTAAACTTTTCGATGTGTCCAGAAGTGCTGCGAAAAAGATCTACAAGGATATTACCGAGATGGGAAGGTTTGAATTATAAGGAGAGGCTGGATAGGTTGGGAATTTTTTCCCTGGAGCATAGGAGGTTGAAGATGACATTAAGGATGTTCACAAAAACATGAGGGGCATAGATAAGGTGAATAGCAAAGGACTTTTCCTCCTTGTCGGTCCAACTAATGCGGTATTTGTAAAGAAGTCTGTTAAGTTGGGACAGAACTTCATGCACACTGTAGCCATTGCAGTCACAGAGCACCACTAATGGAAAGGTTGATATTGAGACCAAAAGCAATTGTGTCGATTAAATAAGTAATCCCAACTGGATGGCATTCCTTGAGAGAGGTTATGAGCAATAAGTATTTCACTGCATTATTTAAGGCAGAATATCTGCCACTTTCACGTAATCTGGCCTACATTGCAACTCCAGGGCAATATATAATTGATTCAAAACTTCCCACTGAAATAGCTCAGCAAACCATTCAATTCAAGAGCAAATACAGATGGATAACAAAACCTGTCCTTGCCAGAAACACCTGCCTCACAGGGAAGAAGAAATATTTTAAAATGCTCCTGTTTCATACTTGTAAGTGGAATAGAAGCTCGGAGGAGGTCAGCTGCTCATTGTCAAGTATTCGGTTTTTGTCCTATACTTGCATCTCCTCTTGAAGAACATAGAGCATCCCTCAGTTCCAACTTTGGCATCCTTCGTTGTCCTCATTGTAATGCCTGTCACTGACTCGACCAGAACAGTAAGGTCAACTCCCTTCTCCACTGCTTTAAGGAGGTATCCCAACAGTTCAACCCCTGAAGTTAAGCTGAATAAGTTCTGCCCACAAGCTCCTCACCGTTCACTGCCATCTATTCCTAAGCATTATTAGTGCATTCTTTGCTCTCAAATATTTGTTGCCTCACAATGGCCCATTCTATCTTTGACCCACATGTGGATGTATCAATTAACATGATAAATCTTGTTCTGAGACAATGGAATGTATTTTCTGGGGTGGGTGGGGTGGAGAGAAAGTCCAACATTAAGCTCTGTGCATCAATTATTTCCTAATCTGTCTCCCCCATCAGATGGAATTTCAAGTGCATGTTGGTCTCTTCAAATCTTTGCTCAACATTTGCAAACTTCTGCATCAACCCTCTGATCATAACTGTTGAATAGTTCATACACCTCACAGCAATCCAGAAATGGGACAACATTCTGTACGGGTGACAGGATCAATTGACAGAGCTTTAAGATATCTATACCCTGCTTCAGTTTGCCAGCTCTTCCAACAATTTGTTCACTTTGCCGTGAATCCGCAGCCAAGCCTGAATAATCGAGGGCAGTCAGCGCCAACTATTAAGCATATGTTATCAAACACAGAACAATTGAACCTTCCTTTGTTACCCTCCCTGAGGCACAGAGGCTTGTTACTCTAAAGGTGGCAATTTTATTCAGAATTCTACTTGAGAAACATACTTCGAATCACATGTCGAGACATCGCTGACTGTACCCAGGGATGAGACAAGAGTTCAGGAGAGGGAAAAATTAAAGTCAGACTTGGGAGGGAAGGGGAGGGATGCTGAGGAATGTTTCAGGCTAGGTGTTTTGTCAGTATAGGTATAAAATGCTAATTATTAATTCTACTGCACGTTTTGCTTTCAGGCTGAGTCACGTCAGCAGGTAAAATGTCCCATTTTTAACCAATATGAAAAAATGTTAAGTATTTTCTTGTTTCGCATGAACTATTTTGCCAGCAGCAATTTTCCAGCAACATCTTGTAGGAGCTGAACAAGCTGCACAGCTAGTGGCAAAACTTGAAAAGGAAACTCAGATAGCCTCTGAGCTGTTAATAGGTATGCTCAGAGGAAAATGGTGTGGAGCAGAGATATTAGTTTCTACAAAAGATTTGTAAACCTTGCTACCTGCCAAGACTGCAATTAACCACCATGCATGGAGTCCAATGGTTTGGTTCACTCCCTGTGTTGAGCTCCCTGGTCTCTGACAGATGTTAGCTCAGCAGCCCGATACCTAAAGTGCTTAACTCAGGCCTTCGGACTGGGAGGAACAAATTATATTTACAAACATGCTAGGAATTAATCTTCCTTGTAATGACTCTGAGGGTCTCAGATTGCACTGCCAGCCAAAACCCAATATTATGAATTGATGATGCTGCGGAGCGAAAGAGATTTATTTTTAAAGTTGTGTTGTTTTCTTCTGGAAACGATGGGTGGAGGGACTGGGAGAGGATGCATTTATTTTGCAGTTCAGTCTAACATTGCAAATACTGAACCTGGTTACCCTGATTTATGTATTTTTTTTTAATTGGCCCAGAACAGGAAAATGGAGCAAGAAAATGGCTGCCATTGCCAGAAAGCAGTGACCTCAGTATCAGAGGGGAACAAGGATGGTACTCTGAATGTGAATTAAGAACAGAAATGGGAAGGGAATACACAACAGGCTCATCAACACACACAAAGAGAAAGCTGGGGGTCGATGATTCCTATGTATTAGCACCTTTGTTGGCCCTGTCAACTTTCGGAAGGAGCTACAGCATACTTTCACCATTTTGTTTTAATTCCGGATTTGCAGCATTCGTTAACAACATTTGCATTCTGAGTAGGAAACTGGCAGCCATACCTTCCTGGTGCTGAATTTAAAGGGGCAATGTCACATTTTCTTGCCGAAATTTAAATATATATTTTCTGATCAATCTGTTCAGAGATGTTATTCCACACCTTTGGAGCAGGTGGAACTTGAACACCTGGCGCAGCGGTAGGGACATAATGCCGAAGTCCACAACATTTAAAAGGCATCTGGATGGGTACATGAATTGAAAGGGTTTCGAGAAATATGGGGCAAATGCTAGCAAATGGGACTAGATTATATCTGGTCAACATGGACAATTTGGACCAAACGTGCTGTACAACTCTATGACTATGACTCTAATAACATGAAGGGGTGGTGATAGTCCCCTCAGGAGGACAGAGGGCTAACTAACCTAGCAACAGACACTTAAAAGCTAAACATCTGCTCACACAAGTGTTATGGAGAGTGTGATAGATGAGTTGGTCACGTCTTGAAGCCACAGCATCAACTCACAGCACACACTGTTCCCCCTTTAACAGAGTTGCCAATACCATCCTTGAAAGTCCTCTCTCACCTCGAAGGCAAAGGTGAGGAAAACATCTGCAAACCCAAAAGAAACTGACAATGTCACAAAAACGTGATCGAACACTCCCAAGAGTTGAACCGGCTGCAAATCTCTTTTAAGGTCACCCTTGGATGATGGACAAGTAGAAATGAAGTGATACCTTCGTGTGTCCGCAACAAAATAAATGCAGCATTTTTTAAGGACACAGCCTCATTTTAATGGAACTGATGGAGCACCCATTTCAAGCAGGCACAAAAAAATTTTGTTTTTTTGATTTCACTTTTCACTTTTAATTAGTTTGAAAGGCGCTGCAATGATAATATTTTCTTTCACCATCAGTTAGAATTACAAAATACAAAGAAATGGTAAAATAGGGAAATACTGTATAATTTTAGGGGAGTAGTGTGTGCGTATGTGCAGGTGTGTGCAGATTTTTATGAGGGCATGTGTGTGCATATGTGTATGCATTTGTGTATGTATGCATGTGTGTAAGTGCATGCATGTACGTGTTTGTGTGTGCATGTGTGTGCATATGTGTACATATGTGTGTGTGCGAGCATGTGTATGTATGCATGTAAGTTTACATGTGCGTCTATATGTGTCTATGTGTGAGAGTCAGGAGGACCTTTTCTCCCCAAAACCCATGAAAGGTGCAGAAGGGCACAATGATCATCATTTGGCAAGGTGCCCGTGGCGCATTGTGTATATCAGACTCACCTCACTTCCCCCACCCCACCACCCCAACCTATGATCATTGATCACCACCAACCCCACCACCCCACTCCACTGCCATGTTTGTTCCTCCCTTCCTGGCCTTCAAAATGGACCTGCCCAATATCTCAACAAAGTAATTAGTATTTAGCCAAAAGTCCTGGGCGTGGTCGCTATCAGTGTTCTTTTTGGAGGTGCTTACTGTCCTAGCTGAGCTCAGTACTCAGTTCTGCTGTTGCTTAAACAGAAAGGTTGGCCAGCAGCTCTCAGTGGTGGGACTTCCACTCACTGAGGGTACCAAATTCCCTCCATGCTGATGCCAATCGATTTCATTTCTGGTTTAGCCTACCTCTTCTGAAACAGTAGCAGGTCAAATTGCCATTGCTTCTCGTTTCTTTGAAGAGAGCAGTTGATGGGAAACAAAAATAGAGACCTTTAAAATTTGAAATGTTGAGAGCCTAACTAGCAAGGTTGCACATTATTTTCAAGGTCACTTTGTTGAATAGTATGAAGAATAAACAGATGAAGTCAATTCAGCAGCAGAGTTTAGGTCAGTAAAATGGGCATACAGATATGTTTGGTCATGAGACAGCTCTAAACAATGGTCAGATTGTGGCAAACCGATTGTCTTTCCTTTACTTCTCAGTAACTGGTAATTGAATCAGAGGGCAAAGGTGCAAGATATAATGAAGGAAGGTAGAATCATTAGCAATTAAGAGGACTTTATCAGTCACAATGCTTGGTCAGCTTTTAGCAGGCAGGTTGTCTCCTTTATACATCGTTATGTTTCATTATGTCCCATATCTTTCCTCCAAGCTGTATTTTTTTGGTTGTTTCAAACCCATTTATTAGTCAGTTTTTAGACATTAACCTATTGAGAGCTAAAGATCTATTTTGAACTGTTAATTACACTTTTCTATTATTACACTATGTCAGGTTGTTGCTTGGAAAGTTTGCAGCTGAGGAAGGGTCTGAAAGCGTTTAAACAAATTTGAACAAGGATTTGGGTTGTCTACACTCACAACCTGGAATAATGATCATCTTTTTCCAGTTAAAGTTAATTTTTATGGCTTTATAACACTTTTTCCAGAATCAAACCGTTTCTCATATACTCAAGGACAGGAGTAAAGGCCTGTTTCCAAATTCTCAAATCCTCTTCAATTTACAGTGCAGAGGGATCATATCCATTTTTCCCATGCATCGCTTTAATTCATCATTCGAAAATTGCAACAGCTTTGCAGACCCAGTTTCAAGGGAGTTTGACAGCACAAATTGCAACATTGCAACAGATACAACTTTGGAAAAGAACTTGGATCAAAATTAGATAAATGGATCCCCAGACTGAAGTGATTGAACATAAATTGAACACTGAACTGACCCTTATTGCCATGGCGATAGACTCTGAAACTTCAATTTAATCAAAGAACACAGAGCAAAAACAAACCACTTGCATTACAGCACCTTTTCACAACCTCAGAACATCTTCAAGTGCGTTGAACCCAATAATGTCCTTTAGAAAGGTAGCCACCATTGTATTTAGGGAATATGGCAGCTAATTTACACACAGTTTATTGACAGCTCAAGGAATAGCCCTTCACTTTTCAATGAGGTGTTTTACAGCATATCAGGTTCAAAACAGTGTTCAATAATTTCTTCTCTCTCCATTATTTTCTGCACTGCAGCTTTTGATAATGATTCTGCTAATCTCTATTTACATCTTCATGAGATCCATTTTTGAATTCTTTATGGAATATAAACACCTTACACCATCATTCCTTTTGAAATAACAGCTCCCATCTTCCAGCCTATTACAGATCTTTTTGTTCTATTCTCTCCATTCCCCCTTTCTCTTATATCACCAACTTTTTTCCAATTTTGATGGTAGGTTGTCGACCTGAGCTCTGTTTCTCTTTTCACACAGGTCAGTCAGACCTGAATACTTGCAGCATTTTCAGTTTTATTTCCGATAACCATTCTGCATTTGACAAAACAGATTCATTGCTTTTGTAACCTGTTCCCATCATGTTAAAGTTTAGAAAATTACATGGATCGAACATAGTTATTTATAATTTATTTTTGCTTTTAAAAATATTTATAAGCATAAATTCCATAATGCATTTTACATTTATTGGATTTACATGTAATAACTTTTTTGTGATAATGTTTTTTCTGGCATTACACTCAACAGGAGTTTAACACTAAATGTTCTCACATGGAGAACAAAGCAAAGACTTTAAAAATGCAAGTGTTTATTAGAGAAGATGAATGAAATGGAATTTCTAACCCTGCCTTCTGCTTAGTGTCAATTCCAATCTGCCAAATTTAAAAAAAAACATTTGACTCCAGCTTAGCTATAAAATGATGTGCTCTAATTCTTCATCAGACTTACTGACCGAGAGGTACAAGGATCCACTTTCTGAAAACTACTTTTGTCACATACAGAGCTTTCTTCTTTCTGCACAACAATGTAATTTTAAATTTTACTAGAATTAAAGAATTCTTAATGTACTGAAGGAGGCTATTTGTCCCCTTGTGTCCTTGCTGGCCCTCTACAAGAACAACTCAGCTATTTTCTCTTCTGCACACTTTTTCATGGCATTAGTTCCTCTTCAGGGTGCTTATTCATTCCATTTTGAAAGCCCTGCCCCCCTCAGTCTCAGTCTTAGATTGTTGATAAAAGATGCTTCCTTGTAACACCATTATTTCTTTCACTAATCACCTCCCAATAGTGTATTTTTCTTCCTGATCCTTCCGTCAATACAAACAGTTCTTCTCTACACCCAGACCCCTGATAGTTATTTATTAAATCTTCTTTCAACCTCACCTTCTTGAAGGAGAACAACCCCAGCTGCTCTGTATAACTGAAGAGCCCCAACTTTCCTGGACTCAATATACATTTTCTTTAGTCAAATGTGACCACTGCCCTTCTCAGCACCGGTGCCCCACAAGACTTCGTACTAGGCCCCGTACCATACTCCTTATATATGGCCAAATTCTGTCCCACCTCCATTGACAAGTTTGCTGACAACACCACCATTGTAGGGTAGATCTCAAACAACAACGAGACAGAATATAGGAAAGAGATTGAGCACTTAGAGGCATGGAGTAAAGAAAATAATCTTTCCATCAACATCAGCAAAATGAAAGAACTGGCCATTGACTTCAGGAAACAGAAAAGAGGGCACAGGCCTGTCTGCATCAATGGTGCTACAATGGAGGTAGTCGAGAACATCAAGTTCCTGGAAGTGACGTTCACTTCATGGGCCAGCCATGTTGGCATAATGGACAAGAAAGTACAACATCTCTACTTCCTCAGGTGGGCTAAAGAATTTTGACAAGCCCACAAGGACTCTTATCAATTATTGACAGATGCGTCATAGAAAATATCCTATCTGGATGCTTCACAGTGTGATTTGTCAACTGCTCGTCCCAAGACTGCAAGAAACTACAGAGACTCACAAACACAGCCCAGTCCACCACACAAAATAGCCTTCCTTCCATTGACTCCATTTATAATTCCTGCTGCCTCAGGACAGCAACCAAAAACATCAAAGACCGTTCCCACCCTAGTCATACTCTCTTGTACAATTTTCAGTCAGGCAGAAGGTGTAAAAGTTTGTATAAGTGCGCAAATAGATTCAAGAACTGCTTCTTTCCCTCTGTTACAAGGCTTCTGAATGGACGCCTCCAATGTTAAATTTAGTGTTGATCTCGCTCTTTGTGCACCTTCTCTGCAGCCATGTCATTGTATTCCTTGCTCCGTTCTATTACCTTTGCTGTTTGTATGCTATGATCTGCCTGTACTGCACGCAAAACAAAGCTTATCACTGTACCTAGGTTAATGAGATAATGATAAATCAAATCAAATCAAACCCTCCTAACGGTGTGTCCACAAAGGGATTATCCTCATCCCATGCTTGTTCTTCGGCTGGATCCTCTTGTTCCTCTTGCAAAGGATGTCATGGCAGTTTGGTATTCACACCAGTAACCCAGAATAAATTTTAAAAATGCCATAGAGGAAGGAAGGGGTCCACAATTTTAGAGTTAGACCCTTTTGTTTAGCTTATTGGGGTATTAAGGATTCCCATTAGCGACAGAAGTACACATTTGGCAGTTCATTTGAAGCTCAGGAGAAATAAAACAGAAAAATTCAGAGAAGCTCTGCCCTTTGTCATGATGATAATGGAGAAAAAGAAAAGAGAAATTAATATGTTGAGAGAAGAATTAGTGAGGTGTTAGAAGAACATTGCTACTTAAAGGAGCTATGTTTAACTCCTAAACCTGCTGTGCTTTAATGAGTTCCAAATGAATATGAGGAGAAATATTTGGCACTAAAAGGGTCATCAGGCTTTTTGTAGACATATTTAACATTGGGAATGTGGGAATTCTATTTCAGAATAGAAGCCAAAAGTATTAATTAATGAAAGATGACAAAAAGTGAAACTGTGAAAGAGAAATGGGAATTGTCAGCTTAACTTGGAAAAAAAACATGCCAAGTAACTGCTTTTTTTCACTCACTTGTGGGATGTGGGTATCATTGGATAGGCCAGCATTTATTGCCCATCCCTAGGTGCCCTTGACAAGGTGGTGGTGAGCTGCCTTCTTGAACCGCTGCAGTCCACATGTTGTAAGTAGACCCACAACACAGTTTGAGAGAGAATTCCCAGGATTTTGACCCAGCAACTGTGAAGGACTGACAATATATTTCCAATCAGGATGTTGAGTGGCTTGGAGAGGAGCCTGTCTGTTGTGGTGTTCCCAAGTAACTTCTGCCCTTGTCCTTCTAGATGAAAGTGGTCATGGATTTGGAAGGTGCTATCTGAAGATCTTTGGTGAATTTCTGCAGTGCATTCTGATAGTACACACTGTTGCTACTGAGTATAGTGGAGGAAATGGTTGTTTGTAGATGTGGTGCCAATCAATAGGCCGCTTTGTCCTGGGTTGTGTCAAGTTTCATGAGTATTGTTGGAGGTACACTTATTTAGCCAAGTGAAGAGTATTTCATTACATTCCTGGGTTGTGCCTTGTAGATGGTGTACAGGCTTTGTGGAGTCAGGAGGTGATTTCCCACACCAGATAAGGTTACCATGTAGGACTCTCCTCCCCAAACTCTCCACTCGCCTAAGCATAGTAACCCTCAGGTTAAACCACTCTCAATCATCTCTTTCTAATGAGGCAGCAGCACTGTGATCTAGTAGGATGACAGTGACTTTGCGTTTACCTTGTTCACTCCAGTATTCTTAAACCCTGAATTGCCCTTGTAGCCACTGCACATATATAGCAAGTTGAGTTGAGTTTCTGGTCAATGGTGACCTCCAGTATGCTGGTAATGGAGGATTCATTGATGGCACTGCCAGTGAATATCAAGAATGGTGGTTCAACTTTCGCAAATTGGAGATGGTCATTGCTTGGCATTTATGTAGTGGAACTCCACTACAAGGCTTTCTCAAGCCCAGAAAACATTTTTTAACACTACACTTTGTTTCCTGTTGCTTAGCTGATTTTGTATCCATGTTGCTGCTGTCCTTGAATTAGTTCTCACTATTCTGTTCTGTGGCATTTTAACAATTATCCTGTATGCACCACATCCGTAACATTATAAAGATCATCGAAAAGCTCCAGCAAGTTAGTTAAACATGATTTGCTCTTCAAAGCTTCATGCTGACTGGCTTCAATTAACCCATATTTGCACCAGTCACTATTGAATTTGTCTTTACTTCTCATTCTATAAGTCCTAGAGTCATTGAGTCATACAGCACAGAAACAGACCCTTCAGTCCAACCAGTCCATGCTGAACATAATTCCAAACTAAACTAGTTCCACCTGCCTGCTCCTGACCCATATCCCTCCAAACGTTTCCTATTCATGTACCTATCCAAATGTCTTTTAAATATTGTGTTTGTTAATGCATCCACCTGGAAGGTCGTTCCACATGTGATTCCAAGTGCATGTAGTTGCCAGACTTATCTTTACACATTCTTTTGAGCAAGGGTGTCACATTTACAATTCCCCTTCTGTCATCACCTCTTGGGCGATATGCCATGCATTGCCATAATTTCCACTCTCACTTGCAATAGTATATTTGGATGCATTTCATCCTGTCCTGGTACTTTATCTACTTTAAGTACAGCCAGCACATCCAATACCTCATCCTAAGCAATTTTAAGTCCTTCATGCATTTGATCTTTATTTTGATGTATTTGATGACAGTTTCACTACAACAGAAGCTTCAACTTATACCAGCAAGGTACTCTGATTTCCAGTACAGTAGCAACTCATTTGTTCATGGAAATAACATAACTAGTAACAAGAAGCCTCTTGGTAGGTGTAGTGCATTTGAAAATTGACAAACTATAATTAAAAATGAACTGCAAATGCCTCAAGTGCACTTTACAAATAAGCAAAAGATATTTTAAACGTTTCAAAATACTTTTCAAGAGTTTTTTTTAACAGTCTTTTAAATGCTCATATTTAATTCACCCTGAATAAAGTTTTCTTTATAATGAAAAAATAGATTGAGAAAAAGAGTTGAGATGTCTCATACACTCCTGACCTTGAGCCACATGCTTGTGACGTACTCAAAGTGAGTTTTATTGTTTCTTCTTCAGCTCATTAATATGAGCGGACATAATGTATGCCAGTTTATGAAAGTGTCTATTTATGCCTATTTAACCTACCTGGTAGATATGTACTTCACAGAAAGGGCTTGTTATGAAGCTAACCTTTCAAGTTGGACACATGGAAAAATCATATTGGACTCGAAACATTAACTCTGTCTTTCTCTCTCCACAAATGCTGTGAGACTTGTTGACGATTATGAGAGGGTATAATTTTAAGGTGATTGGAGGAAGGTATAGGGAGATGGCAGAGGTCGGTTCTTCACAGACAGTGGTGGGGATGTGGAATGCGCTGCTGGCAGTGGTAGTGGAGTCAGATACTTTAGAGACTTTTAAGCGACTCTTGGATAGGAACATGGATGATAGTAAAATGTAGGGTATGCAGGGTAGATTGATCTTAGCAGGATAATAGGTTGGCACAAAATCATGGGCCGAAGGGCCTGTACTGTGCTGTACTGTTCTATGTTCTTGTTCTATTTTCTCATTATATTTTAGATTTTCTTTATCTGCAGTATTTCACTTTTAGTGTTTGAGGTTGATGACCATTGGATCAGATGGAGGAGAGTACAGTGTGGCCAGTGGACTGTGAAGAAAAGGAAGTCTATAATTAAAAGAATTTGGCCCTCACCAATTGGAATTAACTGAAGGAATCTAAAAAGTAACCATGGCTGAAGCTATAAAGAGCACTTGCTAGTCATTAACCTACGCTGAGATCAAGACTAAAGTTATTCACAGCATCAATATCAAAACGCTCATTGGAGCTTGGATATTGCTGATACTCTTATTAATATGTGAAAGCTTGAATGATTTGTATGATGTTCATCAGTTTGCTATTTTAGTGTGGATTTTAATAATCTTTTATAATATCTGTGGTAATGCCTTCTTAATATTGTGGGCAAGTCACTATTGCTATTGTTGCTATTGATAATGACATAAGAATTATAACTAAGTCAAAAACTCACCTAGTCTGCAAAAGATACTTTCGAACATGCACATGGAAGTAAGGGTGGAAATTATAGATGCTCTGGCCATAATCCTCCTTAAATCCTTCCAATCCTCCTTAAATTTGGGAATGGCAGATAGCAAATATTGCACCATTCCTCAGAAGGCAGTTAAACAGGCCAATTGTACGCCAGTGAGTCACACCTTGATACTGGGAACAAGTGTCAGCCTTGGAAAATATATGGGTTAAGAAATATTAGCACCAACTTGTTAACAGTAAAATGAATCTGATTGAGTTATTTGACGGAAATAATGTGGTTGCAGTTGTGTAAATGAACTTTCAAAAGGCATTTCATAAAGTATTACCTAATAGATTTGTTAGTATAACATCAGTGCATAGAATCTGTGGGCTGTGCATGGATATTAAATTGGCTCAAGGACAGAATGCAGAGCTGTGGTGAATTGATACATTCAAAGTGTACAGAAGTATACAGTTATGTCCCCAGAAATCAGTGCTAGGAATACTGATCTCCCTTACCTAGGTTTGAATAGATAGGACCTAAACACAAAGTTGTCAGATGGCAGAAAACTGAAGTGCAGGAACCAGCAAGAATAAAAGTAACAAAATTCAAAAGGTCAGGATTGAAAACATCTGTAGATGAAATGTTGTGCAGAGAAGTGCAGATGAACGTTTCTCCTCTGTTTTTTCACTGAATATCTTCTCTTGTTTACCGCAAAGAAAGACATGAAGACTTGGGAACTTGGAGAAGTTTGTGGTGATATCTTGGGGCCAGCCCATAAGAGGAGGTGATGGAAGTATTGGAATATATGAAGGTGGATAAATCTCCTGGTTGGTATCGTGGACAGTGAAGAAGGTTATCAGAAATTGCAGCAGGATCTTGATCAACTGAAGTGGGCTGAATGAATACGTGGATAGAATAAGTTTAGAAGGATATGAGCCATGTACAGGGAAATGGGGTTAGCATGGATGGACATTTTGGTTGGCATGGACCAGTTTGGACTGAAGGGTCTGTCTCCTTGAAGTAG
The DNA here is from genome assembly GCA_024137785.1 of Ginglymostoma cirratum. Taxonomy (NCBI): domain Eukaryota; kingdom Metazoa; phylum Chordata; class Chondrichthyes; order Orectolobiformes; family Ginglymostomatidae; genus Ginglymostoma; species Ginglymostoma cirratum. The sequence continues at coordinate 66,052,166 of JAHRHZ010000133.1, forward strand.
GACTTTATGACTCTAAGTGTGACAATGATTCATATTGGAATGAAAAATGAATAAAGGCAACATAAACTAAGCGATACAATTTTTAAAGAAGATAGATGAACAAAGAGACCCAGGGGTATAGGCAACACAGCCTCTGAATATAGCGGGACAAAGCAAAAATACCATATTTAAAAAACCATAGAAGATTCAAAAGTTGAAGCAGCGGATACGAAGTTCGAATTAATAACTTCAGCAGAGAAAGCATTGCTGAGGCCAATCGCCCTTGAGAAAAGTGTCAGACTCAAAGAGATCTACAGCATAGAAAAAGGTCCTTCTGCCCATCAAGCTGACACTTGATGTCTGTGGCCTGAGTGCTGGAGGGACTGAATGTGTGCCACAGTGATGTTAAAAAGACAATAGGCTGATGTGAAGATCATTTATCAAATCGGAATTTTGTAGGTCCATGCATAAATCTGCTTATCACTTGCCAAAGATCAAGGATGGATTTTTTTCAATCTTGAGCCAGGGCAGAATTGTGGCCATTTCTTGGTATAGATGTTCTCTCTGTAATCCAGCAGCCTTGAGACCAGGCATTTGCTGGATCCTTAGAGATTGATAGGAAGTCATTGGTCAGAGCCAGCATGGGAGTTTTTAAGCATGTTTGACAGGTGCTATGCAACATAAAGTGAGATGAAAAGCCATTAATTTAAAGAATACAGATGCTCTCTTTCTCTGTCGATACAATTCCGGAAAAGGAAAAGGACAGACCAATTCTGGAAAAGGAAAAGGAACCAGATAAAGGAATGCCAATGATCCCAAGGCCAAGGACCAACTCCACACCTCAAAAACATCTGCCAACTGTGTGATAGGAGACACAGTTCAAGGATCAGGTCCATTGTCCATCACACAAGGACCCATGACCAGTGACCCCGAATTTCCAATGTGGACAATCATGCTCATTCGTTATTGATGATGACGAAACCGGAAACACTGCACATTCTTTGGAAAGTTGGAAGTATTGCAGGGTTCATGCTGGCAGAACATGTTGGACCACAGAGTTTGCCAAACCCAAGCATGCTGAATTAGGCAAGTGCAACTCGTATGACATTTCAGTTCGAATGGCAAGGTCTTGAGAATGGTACTAGGATGAAGCTTTGTATGAAATGGATTGCTTCTCTTCCGAATACTGAATGTTTAGGGGAGGTTTTGTGGAAGTTTTTGGAAAAACTTTAATGATTTTGATACAGCAAATAGGCATGACCAGTTTTCAGTGGCAAGAGGGTTTAAAACCAGAAGACACAGATTTGCAAAAGATGTCATTGGACATGAGGAAACATTTTTCAGCAGTGTGCTGCTATGATCTGGACCACACTTGGCTAAAATGTCAGCAGATACAGAGAACGGGAGTGGGATTAATTGGATAACACTTTTAAAGAGCTGACTCAGGCACAATGGGTCAAATGGTCTTCTTGTGTGCTGTATCAATTTACAATTCCATGATTTAATTCAGAAGAATAACTTTTCTCACAGCCAGAGGTTAAAGTCATATCTATTTACTGCGATTTTGAAGGCATGCGCCCCTCGAATTGTCAGTTGCGGTACACAGGTTATTATATACAGTTTTGTCTGTTCTCAAATATTTGGGCAAGAATTTTTCAATATGTTCATATGCAGTCCTCGCCAAAGGAGAGGCAGCTGAGTCCCATCATGGTTATAAGATACCACCATCGATAGTGGGCTTGCTCCAGGGCTACACTAATCCTCTGTAGCTGTTCAATTAGCATTCAGTCCATTGTTAGCAGATACATGCATTGAATTTCAAGTCACCTGGGCCTTATGGACATCTGCGAACACTGAATATGCCTCTGTTCTCACGGTACGATGACCTATCAGATTGGTCCAACTATTCCATTAAAGCCTCGCCTTGACTGGCGTAGGGCTTAGCACATTTAACAGCTGTTTGCTGCAGTAGCCAATGAACAAACAAAGATTGCCATCAAATTTAATTAAACTTGGCCTCTTCTTAACAGCCAGTAGCTATGTAATGCAAAAATCCTTTGTTCTCTCTTCCAGACTTCCTAACCTTGTGGGTCAGACATTGACCTGACATACAAATAAAAAGCCAAGTCATTGAGGAAGTAGACTGTCAGGTCTAAGCATTTAATGTGCTGGCCTTTGACTTTAACACGGTCACTCTCTCATGAGAGAGTGGGCTTAAATTTCTTTGCCGCTGAACTTCATCTGATCCAAGTTACAGAGATAAATACTTTTAGAGTCACAGATTAGCAGCACTTACTATTGTTAACATTTGCCAAGCAATCCATTTTGCTACCAATAATAGTTTTGCTGTCAATGCAACAGCACCCTTTCACCCTGCTATTCAATAGGCTGCAGCGGAAAATCGTCAAACTTTATCTCTCTTCATAGAGTCCTACAGCATGGAGACAGACCCATCGGCCCAAACTGATCCATGCCGACCAAAATGTCCATTCACACTAACTCCATTTCCCTGCACTTGGCAGATATCCTTTTAAATCTTTCCTATCCATGTAATCGTCCAATTGCCTTTTAAATATTGCTAATGTACCCACCTCAATGACTTCTGCTGGCAATTCATTCCATATGTGTACCACCCTCTGTGTAAAATAATTGCACCTTACTTAAACTGACGCCCTCTAGTCCTCGATCCCCTAACCCTGGGAAAAAGACTGAGTTCATTCACCCTATCCGTGCCTCTCATGATCTTATACACTTCTGTAAGATTCCCACTCAGTCTCCCAAGCTCTAAAGAAAAAGTCCAAGCTTATCCAAATTCTCCCTAAAACTCAGCCCCTTGAGTCCTGGCAACAGCCCGGTAAATCTCACCTGCACTCTTTCCAGTTTAAGAACATCCTTTCTATAACAAAAACAAAGTTGCTGGCAAAGCTCAGCAGGTCTGGCAGCACCTGTGAAGGAGAAAACAGAGTTAACGTTTTGGGTTCGGTGACCCTTCCTCAGAACTGATGGTGGCTGGGAAAACGTCAGTTTATATGCAGAAAAAAGTGAGGGGGATCAGGTAGTGAGTATACGATAGGATAAAGCCCAAAGAGAGAGAACAGCAGTTTGATAGACAAAGAGTTGATAACAATCAGGCTGGAAAGGTGAATAGTTGTTAATGGGGGCTATTAGTGACTAACAACAGGTGATGTGTGATGGCAGACTATGTGGTAACAAGGTCTGGTGTGTGGGGTAGGGAGCTGGGACATGGTGACCAAAACTGAACACAATACTCCAAGTCCGGCCTCACCATAACTTCCCAATTTCTATCCTCAATGCCCTGACTGATGATGGTCAGTGTGCCAAAAGCCTTCTTTACTGCCCTGCCTACCTGTGACTCCACTTTCAGAGAACCATGCCCCTAAGCTCCAAGGGCTCTCTGTTCCATTACAATCCTTAAAGCCCTATCATCCACATTAAAACAACTACCTTGATTTGGCTTTCTAAAATGCAACACCTCACATTTCGCTATATTAAACTCCATTTTCCATTTCTCAGCCCACTATCCCAGCTGATCAAGATCCTGCTGCAATATCTGATAATCTTCCTCACTGTCCATGATACAACCTATTTTAATGTCATCTGCAAACTTATTAATCATACCTTGTACATTCTCATCCAAATAGTTGATATAGATAACCAACAGCAATGGGCCTAGTACTGACCCGTGAGGTACGCCACTAGTCACAGACTTCCAGTCTGACAAGCATCCTTCCACTATTATCCTCTGCTTCCTATCCCCAAGTCAACTGTGCATCCAATTTGCCAGATCTCCCTGGATTCAATGCAATCTAACCTTCCAGAGCAACCTACCATGTGGAACCTTATCAAAGACCTTATTGAAGTCCATATAGACTACATCTACCACCCTGCCCTCATCAACCTTCCCGTTCACTTCGTCAAAGAACTGTAACAGATTTGTGAGGCATGATAAATCTCCTGATCCTGACCAGATATATCCAATAAGCCTAACATCTCCCACGCACGAAGCCATTCTCACTAATCCTAATCGAATCTTGTCTTTCCAAATGCGCGTATATCTTTTCCCTCAGAATCTTCTCAAGTAATTTACTTACCACAGATGTTAGGCTTACTGGTCTATAGTTCCCAGGATTTTCTTTGTAGGCCTTCTTGAATAAGGGCACAACATTTGCTACCCTCCAGTCTTCTGGGACATCACCTGTGGCTAATGATGATGCAAATATATCACCCAGGTACCCGCAGTTTCTTCTCTAGCATCGTGCAGAGTTCTTGGAAATATCTGGTCAGGACCAGGAGATTTATCCATTTTCTTACATTCCAATATGTCTACCAAATCCTCTACTGTGAAATAGACTGTTCCCAAGATACCACCACTAACTTCCCCAAGTTCCCAAGTCTTCATGTCTTTCTCCACAGTAAACACAGAGGAGATATATACATTGAGACCTCACCCATTTCCTGCAGTTCCACACATGCATGTCGACCGTGGTCCTTGAGGGGTCCTATTCTCTCTCTAGTTATTCTTTATCCTTTAATATACTTATAGAATCTCTTTGGATTCACCTTAATCTTCTCAGCCAAAGCTATCTCATGGCCCCTTTTTGCACTCCTGATTTCCTGCTTAAGTAAGCTCCGGTATCCCCTATATACCTCCAGGGATTCCCTTGATCACAGCTGCCTGTACCTGAGTCATCTTCTGTTTTCTGGGCAAAGCATCAATATCTCTTGTCATCCAGGGTACCCTACTCCTGCCAACCTTGCCCTTCACCCTCAAAGGAACATATAGAACTCAAACTGTAACTGTCACACTTTTAAAGGCCTCCCATTTACCAGAGGTCACTTTGCCTGCAAACAAACCACTCCAATCAATCCCTGCAAGCTCCTGTCTAATTCCGTCAAAATTTGCCTTGCCCTAATTTAGAGCTTGCACCTATGAACCAGTTTTTTCCCTCTTCGCAACTATTTTAAAATTGGTAGAACTATGGTCACTGGTCTCAAAGTGCTACCCACTGTCACTTCAGTCACCCAACCAGCCCAATTTCCCAAGAATTGGTTGAGCTTTGCCCCTTCACGAGTAGGACCATCTATATACTGCTTGAGGAAACTTTCCTGAACACATGTAACAAACTCCACCCTATCTAATCCCCTAACACTATGGCAGTTCCAGTCTGTATTAGGAAAGTTAAAACCCCCACTATGACAACCCTATTGCTTCTGCAAGTCTCCCCAGTCTTCCTGAATATTTGTTCCTCCAATTGCCATTGACTATTTGGGGGCCTAATGTACAATCCCAATAACATCACCATCCACTTCTTATTTCTTAGCTCCACACACAAAGCCTTACTGGATGATCGCTCAGTTATTTCAACTCTGACCACTGCTGTGATACTCCCCTTAATCAAAAATGCAATTCCCCCTCCCCTCTTTCTTCCATCTCTGTCTGGCCTAAAGCAGCTGTATCCTGGCAAATTAAGCTGCCAGTCCTGTCCCTGCCTTAGCCATTTTTCTGTAATGGCTATTGTATCCCAGTCCCACGTATCTATCCACAGCCTGAGTTTATCAGCCTTACCTGTTAGCCCTCTTGCTTTGAAATAGGTGCAATTTAATCCAACAGGCATTCCTCACTCCCTGTCCTGTTCCAAACTATATCTCTCCTAAATCAGCTAATTAGAAAATACCACTCTTATATAATCAAGAGTTTGATAGCTAACAAAAAAAGCTGTAATCTTTCATTAATATTTACTTGCATTGATGGGATAAAGTTTTTCATTTCCTAGCTACAGTGTCATCAATTGAATTTCATGAACACATAATGGGGTGTGTGAAATTTCTGCGTTACATGCACTTTAGCAGTGAAAAACACATGGCATTGCAATTATACATGCCCTTTCAGACTTGGGTGATACCTGAGGTGACTATTTTAACAATAGATTAGTAGGGTGAAGAGTGCATGGTTAGTAGTTTCAGGTAATAAATTAGAAAAATCACACAAGAAGCACTTTGCATAACATTAATACATATTAGCTTTCATGCAATTTCCTTATGGTGGTTTAATTGTAGAAATGGATCCCTTTGCAAAGTACATAGGGTTTTTTTTAGGGTTTATATAGGGTTTATATTTTCAGATTTTTTTTTACTTTTGACTCCAAATGCAGGGTAAGCCCATTGTTCTTTTCTTGGTTATATTTAAATATAATAGTTTGTAAATATTTTTGGGCTGTGTAAAATATACACGTGAATATACTCTACTGAACAAAATAGCTAAAATGGCAAATAGGATTTTTACTATTCATTCATGGGAAGTAAACATCACTGGCTACACCAACATCTATTTTCCATTCCTAATTGCCCTGGAGAAGGTGATGATGAGCTGTCATCTTATGGTTCTTATGATGTAGGTATCCCACAGTGCTATGAGAGAGGGGGGTTTCAGGATTGTGACACAGCAATAGTGAAGGATTGTAATAGAGATCCAAGTCAGGATGATGTATGACTTATAGGTGGTGGTATCCTCATGCATTCTATTGGCTTTGTCAATTGCCACTTATCAACTCAAGCCTAGATATTGTCCCTATCTTGAAAATGGACTGCTTTAGTATCTGAGGAGTTACAAATGGTGCTGATTGTTGTGCAGTCATCAGCAAACACCCCCACTTCTGGTCTTATAACAGAGGAAAGATCATTGACGAAGTAGCTGACATGACACATGGCACTGCTTTGAGGGACTTTTGCAGTGATGTCCTGGGGCTGAGAAGATTGACCTCCAAAAACTACAGCCAACTTCCTTTGTGTTAGAGTTGATTCCAACCAGAGGAGAATATCCTCTCGGCTCTCATTGACTCCAATTTTATTTAAGCTCCTTGATGGCATTCTTGGTTGAAAGCTGCCTTTATTTCAAAGGCAGTTTCTTGTACCCGATCATACTTATAATGTGTTATTGGTGAAATAGTTTACTTATCTTTGATGTAAAGTCATTTTTCAGAAAAGATTAGACGTACTTAAAAATACAGAAAGTACAGGGACATTAGAACAGAGTTTAAAAAGACTTCTGCTTCTATGGAACATGAATAGGTGACTGGTATGAAAGACATGATGTGTTTTTCTGCAATTCAAGCTGTCTGTGGCTTCAAGGATGTAGAGTCATAGAATCCCTACAGCACAGATAGAGGCCAGTTGGGCTATTGAGTATGCACTGAGCCTCTAATGAGCATCCCACCAGACCCACTTCCTCACTGTAATTCAGCAGGGGTTTTATTTTAGCCATGGCTAACCCACTTAGCCTGCACATTCCGGGCCAATTTTTAGCACGGCCAACCCACTTAAGCTGCACACTGCTGGACTATGGGAAGAAACTAGAGCAGCTAGAGGAAACCCACCTAGACATAGACAGTCACCCAGGCTGGACTTGAACCCAAGCTCCTGTAGCTGTGAGGCAGCAGTGTTAACCACTGAGCCACTGTGCCTAGTGTTTAGTCGGGATGGCCATGAGCCTATAGTCCACCCTGACAGAAGCCTGGAAGTACATTGTTTAACATCATGGCCTTGGGTGTCTACCATTTTTCACATGGTCACATGGTTAAGCTGGATATTGGAATTATCAAAACACGATGACTGTCTCACACCGCAACTGTGACTATCTTCTTCCTTCACAGAGGTCTGGTTAGATTTACAATCTTCCTTCACCCATTATTCCCAATTGGACTTTTGGACTGCACATATCTGCCACCATCAGCCCCCAACCTTGTCACCATGACTGGTTCTACTAAGAGCAAGAAAATCTTGACAGCATCACTCAGAAGATTGTCAGCGCATATAAACCTCTCCAACACATCAAGACGACAGTTTGTACTTATCATCGCTGAGAGGGATGAGGGTTACGTGCCATCTTTATCTCCATTTTAAGTTCCCATCTACTTTTCAGTTGTGCCCTACAGTGGTGCTTATTTAATGACCTAAATGCATGAAAGAAAAGAATTCACTCACTCAACAATATTCATTGCTATTTAGAATATGTGTTCATCAATTTGCCGTTAAGCTTGTTGATAAAATCACAGAAAAATAAATCATTCAATCACATTGAGGGTTGTCTGTCAACGTCACCAACTCAAGATTTCCAGACTTTGGTTTCAAAATAAACCACTATACTTTGATCAAATAATATAAAACAGCTTCTTTGTAGTAGTGAGATAACAAGGCGTGGGGCTGAATGAACACAGCAGGCCAAGCAGCATCATAGGAGCAGGAAAACTTGATGTTTCGGGCCTAGACCCTTCCTTGGCCTGCTGTGTTCATCCAGCCCCACGCCTTGTTATCTCGGATTCTCCAGCATCTGCAGTACCTTTTATCTCTTCTTCGTAGTAGTCATTGTTACTGAACCTTATAATTGTCATCAAACAAATTGACTCCTCCTAGACAGCCTTGAGCTAGTGCCATTTGCTGCCTTGTGTTTTATGCAGCCACTATGTGATACACTATAGATCCTCCTAGTTGAAGAAACAAACCAATTACTATGTAGGACCTGAGACTTATGTAGAACATAGAACAGTACAGCACAGTACAGACCCTTCGGCCCATGGTGTTGTGCTGACCTGTTATCCTACTGAGATCAAACTACCCTGCATACCCTACATTTCACTATCCTCCATGTGCCTATCCAAGAGTCGCTTAAAAGTCTCTAAAGTAACTGACTCCACTGCCAGCAGCGCATTCCACACACCCACCACTCTCTGTGTAAAAAACCTACCTCTGACATCTCCCTTCTACCTTCCTCCAATCACCTTAAAATTATGCCCCCTCGTAATAGTCATTTCCGCCTTGGCAGTAATTTGTCTGGGTAGAATGGATTACCTTCCTATTGTCAAACCTGTCCAATTTCAGCGAGATGAAGATCTATCAAGTTCAAAAACCGGGTGCTTGGTCCGCTCTGTCAATTTACTAACCAGGTAAGAAATGACCATTTCATGTTTTTGAGATTTAATCCCATAATATCTTTGATATTGCTCCCCCCTCTAAAGCCATAACTTTGTGGGAAGTGTTGGAAATTTTAATCTATCCTATAGACTGGCTACTGAATGCTGTAATCTTATCAGATACCAAAAGATTGAAAGTCTAAAACTAATCTCACTAATTTATGTCAATCTCAGACAGTGATCTCAATTGCAAATTTATAATCAGCAAGCTGTTAATGTTGAATCTCAGTGAGATAACTGAACAAATTTGTGACCTCTTATTTATTGAATCAATTAACACCATACTAAATATTTGCACAGTCACCTGTTTGCTTACTATTATTCTATGGTTAAAATGATCAGTTTGTTTCCTGACAAGAGAGGCATTAATTCACTTTGCTCGCAATTGAGGAGAGAAGCACCGACTGTCCTTCTTCATTCATCATCCCCCTACTCAGTTGATCACAACAAGGTTTATTGAACAAAGATTCCTTCCTTGTCATCCAGACCAAGTGAATTTATCTTTGAAAAGTAGCCAATTTAATCAGACTTTCTTAAGTTAACAAAAGAATGAGTTTATTCATTACTTAACATGAAAACAGTAACAATGCTAGGCGCAGATTAGGAATATGCAGTGAGTCCAAGGAAAGATAAAGATTATAAACCTAGGTGTATGGATTGGTCTCTGGTAAAGAGTAGATAGTAGAGTGTTGCATCCTTAAATTGGAATGGTATCAGATGTGTTAATGTTGTTAGTTAAGCAGTCAATTTAAAGATTCTTATCTTTGGAGATTAGTTGAAATTCTATCCATTTTGCTTCCTTTTGATGGTGGCAACCTGGCAGCACTCACAGAGCGAGATAGTCTCTTTCATTCTTTATCTCTTTTCACTTTTTATCTTTTTACCTGCAGTGTAGGGGTGTTTAATGGCTGACCTCAAACTTTGACCTTCACAGCACACTAGTCCCCACAATCGCACATCAGGCGGCAAATACACACAGACCAATGGTTGCATTAGTTTCTACCCTCTTTCTTTTCTATGTGGGCAGTGGAGGTTTCCATTGTCTCAAATTTACAGGGAGGAGAATATGAGACATCATGGAAGAGTGATTTGGAATAGTCAAGTACGGAGCTAATAAAGAGTGACTGAAGCTTTCAGCTGCTGATAAGCAGAGGCAGTGTTGGATGATGTTATGGTGGTGGAAATAGATGATTTTTGTGATGATCTACCTAACATTGTTGTAGGAATGCTAGCAATGTAAAAATTACATCTGTATAAGAAAAACATCCATCACGAATGATTCATAGAACTGGGAATGACCAATCAGTGGACGTTTGCTTATTTCTTCAGGACCGGAAAAGGATATCAACCACAGATTGCCCAAAATCCCATCAAGGGTTGAAGTCTGCTTTATGTATGTAATGTGAGAGTAAATATAGACTGGACAAGCCAACAATTTGTTGGGTACTCCTGCTTTGAAACATTTTGAACATTTTCACTCAAAGCTGATAAAAGAATGACTGAGTCTCTATTGAGAAGAATGGAAATTTTCTAAATTCATGGCCCTGAAAGAGTTAATGACAATTAGCCTGCTTTGCCAATACAAAATCCTTATGGGTCAATGGGTCATTAGGCTTCAGATCTGTGTTGGCCTCAGAGGGCTAACAATTTAGAAGAATGTTAATCCTCTCAAGATTACCTCATTTATATGATGAACCCCACGAAATCATTTTGCTTGTGGCTGCACCATCCTGTGAGATTGTCATTACTTTGCATTAAAAAAAAAGCAGCCATTAATGGCTCTCTGCATCCTGGGTAGCTGTAGTAATCCAATGGGGAGGTGTAGCAGGTACTGTTACTGTAGTTCTTTAATTATTAATGCCTCCCACGGGATGACAGCAATGTACTACAACAAGCATTTTGAAAGTTGTACTGTAATATAGTATAATGCATTTTTGAAGTCATTACCTCCAATAGCATCTCATTATCTCTTCTCACAGTTGCTTATTTTATGACCTTCTGTGAGCCACCATGCAGATAAATCAGATTTAAAACTAAACCTAGCCCAAAAGGTAATGCTCTGGAATGTTGTTTCCAAGTCGCTTAGTGAAACATTGTGTCATTCACCGTATGTCACCACGATACTTACTGCAGTACATCATATATAGTAATTGTATTATATCCTGTTCATCAGCTGAAGATTAGCATTCATCACCAGCAATGTTTAATTCTTCAGTGTGGGCATCATTGCATCTCAACATGGAATGACTGTCTACTGTTGGCTGGATTTGCCCTTTGAAGGATTGCACTATGAATTCTTTTCAGTTGCGAGTTTCTGAAAGTGTGAGCTAATAATGGTGCAGCCAGACTTTTGGGCCCTTGTTAAGGAGGAAAACAATTGGACATTTCCTTAGCCAATCAGATTTATTTATCATGAAGCAGCCAGTGCGAGGATAAGTTCTTTTACATAACTCATTACTCACCCACACCAGACTTGTGAATTACAAGTAGGTTTGATTTATTTGACAGCTCAAACTGATAAACATTCACATGACAGGATAGGTCAACAAACACTAGGAATTCAGGAACCACCAATGCACACAGCAGCAATTGTAATTACTCACATGTGCTGCTTTACACCATAGTTCTTTGCCATTTGCTTTGATCAACTCTTAAAGAAAATTCACAATAGGCACCTTAATTAGAATGAGTGCATTCAATGAGAAATCAGCTAAAGTAAAATAAGTGAAAAAGAAGGAAGAGTTGATTGATGATTGAGTGAAAAAGGGAGAGAAATTATTCTTTTTCTTCTAAATTCAAACTTGGATTTTTAAAAAATCTCCAACAACAATTAACACGCAAAGGGATGAGACTTCTTTTATTCATTTATGGGATGTGGGCATCTCTGTCTAAGCCAGCATTTATTGCCCATCTCAATTGCCCAGAGGGCAGTTAAAAGTCAACCACATTACTTTGCATTGTGAGTAACACATAAACCAAACTAGGTAAGGGTGACAGACTTCCTTCCCTGAAGGACATTAGTGAACCAGATGGGATTTTCTGACAATCGACAATGGTTTCATGGTCAGTATTAGACTCATAATTCCATATTCTTTATTGAATTCACATTCCATCATTCATCATGGTGGGTCCCCAGAACATTAGCTGAGTTTCTCGATTAATAATCTAGCAATAATACTATCAGGTTATTGCCTTCCCCTCGGAATTGTTAATTTTCATCAGCAAAGTAATTTATTGGCAACAATTAACATTTATCCGTTTTTTTAAACAAATTACTTAAGCTTAAAATGGCAAGACTAAACAACCTGTGATGAATTTAGTTTGCATCTACCCTATAGGTCAAGCAACTTCCATATTTCAAAGCAATTTCAATGCTGACGTAGTAAGTTGCCATTTTGCAAAGCTAAGAATGGTGGAAACATGAAGGTATTTTGAATACCTGCACTTAACCTTGTATCTACCACTCAGCTGAGGCTGATGCAGCATGTATATATAAATAACAGTGCATGATATTAGGTTTATCACTATCATGATTGCAAATTCTGGCCCCTTTGAAATTCTTACATATCTTTCCGTCAGAATCACAATTCTTTTCTGCCCAGACATCTGTGACAAACTTCACACCTTTAGAAATGACAATAATTGTATTTATATAAAACATTAAATTATGGCAGAACAAAACAAAAAATTTGCACCAGTCAATACAAGGACAAAGACTTAGTCACGAAGGTAATTTTAAGCAGCGCAACAAAGGAAGAAACATACATGAAGACTTGAGGGGGGAGTCCAGAGTACAATCAAAACCACACATTAAAGTCAGGGACATGCAAGAGGCCAAAACTGGAAAAGCACTGCAGTATCTGGAAGGTCATACAGCTGGGGAATATTACAGAGATAGGGATGTGTGAGGCCTTAGGGGGATTAGAATACAAGGATGAGCATTTCAAAATCAAGGCTTTGGCAGACCTTTGCACTTTGCTTTGCTGTGTCTTCTGATTTACCATGAGTAATGCCACAGGAATACCTGTTAGAATGATAAAATAATGGATATATCCAAGGCTGTAATCTCATTTCAGACATTTGGGTGACAGTTATAAAGCACTGGATTTTTTTTTCTCTCACATTTTATTAATGCTTTGAGGATATTCATGTCCTGGAGGATCTATTATTCCCTACCGATATTGAGCTCTGTAATATTAACACATGAACATGCTTATTTTAAACAGCTTATCGCTTTCATTCAAATAGTGGTCAAAGGAATTTCATGTAAAAGTGCTAACACATATATATGCTAATAGTACAAAGTGCAATTTCACCCCATATCTAATTTTTCTTCGTCTTTATTTCAATGATGAAGTAATAAACAAGTTGTGAGTAGATCTGCCCACCTCTTAAGGATGGTTTATGCTTCTTGTCCTTTTTTCTGCAATCTAAGATAAAAGATGTGGCAACATTTTGTAAACTTCATTCCAGAAAAATGGTTTTGCAGCCCAATCTATCCACACTTAAGATTTCGCGGGATGGCTATCAACATTTACCAGCACCCTGTTTGACGTGTCAGTTTAGGATTGGGATTCTGATCCAGTGTTTGCTGGCTGGTGACAATGTAGTTTTGCCAGTGCCTACAGCTTCCAGTAGCTTTTTAAAATAATCAGCTACCGTTGGGAGAAAGCCGAGAAGGACTCAAGTACCCTGTCTCTCTTTTCTCATACTTCTTTCACTTGAACACTATGGAACATCCTTCGGAGTTGACTTAATTTATAGGCCGAATTTTCAAAATCCTACATGCCATCTCTACTCCTCCAATGTTTCTACTATTTTTCACTTCTTCACCATTTATGGCCCCTCATGTAACTATAAATTTATCTCTACTCTTTTGTTAAAAAAAATTCCCTGAAGTGAGTTCATTTCACCTTTCATTTCCCAACCCACTCTATTTTTAAACATTTCACTCCTGTTTAGCATTCACTATTTTGCTCTCCAACATAAAGCATTTTGAACCTGCAGAAGAAGTGCTGCAGAATTGCTAATGGTTACCTACTGGTGTTAAAAGAACAACTCAATAGGACTGCCCTCTTCCATCATTACACATGACCATGTTTTTTCCCTTTGGTAAATTATTTAGAATTATATTGGAACTCATGACTTTGATGCAAAATATTTTGACATTAAAAGGTGATCTCGTGATTTGTGAGTTTGTGCCAAGGAGATGTTGAAAGAAAAGTTTGACTGCTTTCTATTTCCTCTCCTGTATTCTCAACTTCTGTCAGCTTTATTCCTCACCTCACTTACTTTCCCCTTCCCATTAGTCTGGTCTGCTCCACTCCTCCGCCACTGTTTGCTTCAGTGGAATCCTTACCTTCAACTTCTCAGAGAAACTTTCAGCTGGCTCAGCAGCAGATAGTGATATGCAGTGCTGGAAAAATGTTGACTAAAGGGAAAGATTCAGATCTTTAAAAGGATTAAAACCATTATTAAATTCAAATAAACCGATTGTTACGAGGTGGGAGCATATGAGGACAAAGGTGTTTTTTGAAGCTTCAAGAAACCACGAGAGACGTGAAGAGAAAGGAGGTAATATTTTGACAGGACTGGATAGTTTGCCCCTGGACCTTACCTAACCTCATGTGAGGCATCAGAAAAACATTTTTCACAGTTTCTATCAGAAGGTAGAAGGGTCACAGCTGGGGAATAGAAAGACTGGGAACTTGGTTTAAGTCTAGTAAGACATGGGCTGAGTAAGTGCATGCGGCATGGCATTTTTGCACATTTTACGTACATATGACCCTAATATCATGTCTTAACCCCAATAATGTTCATGATCTTATTTTTAACATGCTCCTAATGGTCAAAAACATGAGAAAATCTGAAAGGTGGATATTCCTGAGGCAGTACAAAACCATGTGACATAAGTCGGAAGTAAGCCATTTAGCCCATTTAGCCCATTGAGTCTGGGCCACCATTCCATGAGATTATGGCTGATTTGAAAATCCTCAATTCTACTTTCCTATCTGATCCCCATAACCTGGGATCCTCCTGCTGATTAAAATTTAGCCTTGAATCAAATGAATACCTCAAACTTGTCAGCACTACTTATCCTCTGAAAGAAGAAATTCCTTCTCATCTTTGTCTTAAATCTGTAATCCTTTATTCTGAGATTATGCTCTCTTGTTCTAGACTCTCCCACAAGGGGAAACACTGTCTCAATATCTACTCTGTCAAGTTTCCAAAGAATCTTAAATGTCTCAACAAGGTTGCTTATTCTTCCAAACTCAGTTGAGTACAGATTCAACCTAGTTAGCCTCTCTTCGTGAGAAGATTTTTCCGCACCTGGGATCAACTTTGTAAACTTTCTCTGGACTGCCTCTAATGACAATATATCTTTGCTTGGATAAGAAAACCAAGACTATTCACTGTATTCCCGATGTGGTCTGACTGGTATGAATTTAGCAAGCCTTCCCTGCCTTAATACTCTATTGCCTTTGAAATAAAGGCCAATGTCCCATTTGACATCCCTACGTAGCATGAATTACATGCTCAACTTGGATGCTAGCATTTTGCAATTTACGCTCTGTTGCACCTTTCTATCATTTTCCTACATTTAAATAATATGCAGCTCTTCTTTCCTTCCTGCCAAAGTGCATAACCTTACACTTATCCCCATTTTTTTCCATCTGCCAAGTTTTTGCCCACACACTGAAATGCGACTTTGTTGCACAGTGGATATTTTATGTCATCCTCACCTAATTCCCACCCAGCCATGTACCAAATGTGTCCTTGGAGTTCTGTTTGTTACCTACCTGCTGCTTTGTCTGGAGGGAGGACTGTGCACTTTATTCTGGTTGTGCCTCAAAATGGCTGCTCCATTGGCAACAAAAAAGATGTTAAGGCAGGAGAGATGGGATTAACCGTTCACCACCTACATTTTAGCCTTCAGCTTGGATCAATTCCAGATCCCTGTGTCATTCCACCTCAGAGAAATTTCAGGAAATTTCATGACGCCATGGAAAAGGTGGTGTCCTGGTTGCCCACATCATGTCTGCTTTTTCCTGTGCTTTATGACAAGCATAGCAACTCCCTTAACCCAAAGGAAAACGGGCTGTAAATGGGTCACTGTCACTCGCTATGCACTCTGGCAGGAAGAATAAAGGAATGTAATATTCCTAAAATGGAGAAAGACAATGGGAAGCAATGGAACAGAAGGTTTTGGGAGTCCTCGTCCATGAATCACAAAAAGCTAGCATCCAAATTCAGCGTGTAATCAGGAAGACAAATGCAATGTGGCCTTTATTTTGAAGAGATTGGAGTATTAAAGTAGAAAGGCTTTGCTAAAACTATATAAGACAATAGTCAGAAGACAGCAGGAATATTGTGAACACTTTTGAGCCCCTTATCTAAGCAAAGATAGACCTGCATTGGAAGCTGTCCAGAGAAGGTTCACTTGGTTGCCATCAAGTATAGAGGGACTGCCTCATGAAGAGAGATGACTATACTGAGCCTGCACTCAATGGAATATAAAACGGTGAGAGATTACCCTGTTGAAACATAGAGATTCTTAAGGGACTTGACACAGCAGATGTAGAAAGGTTGTTTAATCTTGTGGCAGAATCTCAGACCACAGGCCATAGTCTCAGAATAAGGAATTACACATCTAAGAGATGAGGAAGAATTTCTTCTCTGAGGGAGTAATGAATCTGTGGAATTTTTTACACAGAAGTCTGTCAACACTGGGTCATTCATGAGATTTAAGGCTGACATTGACAGATGTTTAACTACTAAAGGAATCAAAGGTTACAAGGAAAAGGCAAGAAAGTGGAGTTGGAGATTATCAGGTCAGCCATGGTCTCATTGAATGGCAGAGCAGCCTCAATGAGCTCAACGCTCTCCTTCTGCTCCTACATCTTATGGTCTTACGACTTCTGTCTTTCTCATGTACCACTTTTCACTCACTTCTAACTCACTTACGAAACTTGTTTCTAGTTGAAATGTCAATGTCACAGTTTCCATCATAAACATTCCCAAACAAAATCAGAAAGTAATGGTGAAATTCAACAGTTCTGGCAGCATATTTAGGGAGAGGATCAGAGTTAACGTTTTAAGTCCAGTGACCTTTCATCAGTTCTAACACTGCCAGCACATTCTGTTTTGATTCAGATTTCCAGAATCTTTGATTTATTCTAAACTTTCTCAAGTTAGCTGTAACATAGAATAATAGCAGAACAAAGACCTTTCTACTCCACCTCAATCTTAAAGCAGTGCAAAGCTGATAGAGTTCAATTTCTCACACATTACATATCCCTATGAACTACACTGTGTGACTATTACCAGCTCCTGTGACTTTTATCCGCAGGGAAGAAACCAATTACTTTGAGTTGTTGAAGGTTTGGGGGAGCTCCACTGATCAAGGTGGGAAAGAATGAAATACAGAATCTGAAGGTAAGTAGCACCTTTTCTCAAGCAGCATAAGTTGCTGTTCCCTTTTAAATTTTGTATTCTTGCAATTCTGTCCTGATGAGAGCAAAATTAAAAGATTCAACACCATGCTCTTTTTTTCAGCAATACCCATCCTGGGGGTAAAGGGACAGGATGTTAGCACATTTCAGAAATCAATGCAATGATAATGTTTCTGAAGTGGGCTATTTATTTCCCCACTTTTTGGCAAAATTCATTAATCATGTCATGTCGTATGAAAAGAAACAGGCTGACTCCAGTTAACATGGTGGGCCAAGAAATGGCATGTGATTGTATTTGGTTCTTTGTGCCAACAACACACAGCTGTCTTGCATGAACTGAATACTGGCTTGAGACAAATGTGATCATTAGGGAGAGGGCATATTGTAAATTACACTGTAAGTATCACTGGAGCTGGATAATTGTTGTACACAATTACTATTAATACATTAAAGAAAAAAATGTTGCTTCAGATAAAAATGAAAATCTTCGTGATGTTTTCATTAACCGCAGAGTAAAAATTGGAAGTATCAATTCGGTTTCAATCTTAAGAGGACATAAAGCTTGAAAACAGCAATTGAAGAATAATCGGTTTGAACTTTACTCACTTTGATTCTGCTTTGGAAACAACATTGGCAACAAAGATTTTAATAAAAGACCACATCAAACAACTTCCCTGCTGAAATGTCCCGTGCCAAATTCTTTAGATAATCCCATTAAAGTAGAAACAACAGTAAGCAATTCAATCCCCTCAGCCCGATCTGTCACTTCGTTAAATCCTGACTGAATTGTATGTCATCCACATTTCGCAACCATTTTAATTGCCCCCTCAGCCCCCACAGTATTTGGGGGAGAGTGAAGTCTAGGCTGCCACTGCATGACTTATTTCTAATTTTAAGAGTTCGGATTCCTCCCACAGGGAAGCACTTTACTTGTATCTGTTTTTATACCAGCAATCTTGCGAAGGTGATAGAGACCTTGCTCACTGGCTTCCAAGATTTATGTGTGGTCGCTTTCTGAAGAGGCCTGTGCCATCGGACACATGACAGGCTGGTGGAGGGCTTTCCTCCAGGATGTGGGACACCATGGTAGAGATCCTGCCTGCTTGAAAGCTCTCAGTTAATAAGAGGAGGCAAGGCAATGGCTGGGATCATCGCTTACGTCTCATGCCAGAAGTAAGTGACATTGGAAGGGTTGTCACAGGGTAAGGGTTGTGAATGGGGGGGGGGCCCACATAGTGACTTCAATGAGGTTAACCAGCTGGATTTCACAGAATATGAGGTCCCTGATTGCAATGGTTGACTTGGTCCAATCAAGGACCCTCAGCTGACATATAAGGATAACTATCATGGATATTGGGCAGGGGAATGTCTGACTCAGAGAGAGGCAGTGCTATTGTCAAAGGCTATGGATTTGTAAATAAAGGTTAATTGGTGATGGGATGCTGGCCTCTGAAGAGTTATTTCACTCCACTTTCCCAATGCCAAGTCCCATGATCAGACACAGTGATTTTGAATGAGGGACTCCTGCTGCCAGAAGCCAACAAGCAATCCAACATTTTTTTTGTGGCTAGCCTCTCCACCCCTCACTGGGTAAATGCCAGTGCTGACAGAAGGTAAGTAAGACCCAATTAAGGGCCATAATTGATGGTGGGGCGGAAAAGCTGACCACAGGCCTTGCCACTGTGGACTTGACTGAGCTGAAGGCAGGAAGATGACAATGTTCCCACCCACTATCATCTTAATAGATTAAATGCCCCACAAAATCCAAATCCCCAGGGGAATGGCAAACAAAGCCATTCTGCATGTCCAGCATGACCTACCTGCAAAAATTCCTTTGATAAGCTCATGCTTGCCTATGTCCTCTATCCCCTTTGAAAAAATTCAGTAACATCTCCAGAACTGACGTTACACTGATAGGCCTGTGATTTAATAGAGTTCTTCCTTCATTTTTTCTTGAATAATGTCTCTCAACTTCCTCAACCAATGATATTGTTCTGTGAACACTGTGATTAACCTGTTTGCAATTTTGTCAACCATTTATTCCAACATTCTGGGGTGGGTGCTTCACCTAAAATCCATTGCTTTCTGCACCATTCTTTTTCTTTTACTAGTACTTCCACTAACATTAAAACCACTAAGTTTCTTCCATTGATTTAAGATTTGATTTTCTCATTGCCTCTTACAGTTTAGGTTTCCACCCTTTCTAAAGACTCCTCATGGCTCTTTACTATTCATATTTTCTTTATATATTGATCATTTACTTTTTCTGTTATCTTTTATATTGCTCACATGCGTTTTACATATCTCATATTGTATTTTTTGTTTACCTTTGTTTTACAAAAAAGAAACCTGTCCAGTGTTCTAGATTTCAGCCTCCCTTTGCATTATTGCAAGTGATTCTTTTTTAATATAAATTAGCTGCAGCCTCTTACTTCATTTAGTGACAATGAGTACCTTCACCTTCGAGCATGTATTAATTCTGCATTGTACCAAATACACCTTTGGATATATCCCATTGTGTTTCTGGAGCTTCACTTGTTAACAGTCCAGTACGATTTATTGCGGTCAAACCATTTCCCAGCCTTTTGCAGTTTGCTTTGTTTAAAGTTAGAAACCTTGTATGTTACTCTTTCTTTCCCCTCTGAAGCCTAACACCAATGTGAGCGATATTGCTGTTACTATTTGCAAGATGCCCAGTTCCTGCCAGATTGTTAACTAAGTCCGGCTCATTAGAATCTCGTAAAAAACTGATCTCTGACAGTTCTAAAACACACTGCTCTAGAAAACAGTCCCTTGTGCAAGCCAAAAGTTAACTACCTTCAATATTTGCACTGCTCTGTTTCTCCCAGGCTACAGAAGAAGAAATTATAATAAGATAATAAATACAAATCCTTTGTAAACCTGTCAGACAATTGTAAACATTTCTGCGACCAAACAGGATAATTTTATTCCCAGGTACATTTGATACTTTTAAAATTATGATATGAAACACTACTACACAGCAAAATTTGCAACATGATTAATTTTTCAGGCGTTACCTTATAATTAAATAGGCATTAGAATTTTGAGGCTATGTGGTAAAATTTCCAAAAACTTACAAATTCATTTGAATGTTTACATTTAACTCACTGCATTAGAAGATTACTTATTTTTCCCTCTGTTATTTATGTGAAAGGAAAGGTTTTAATTGCAAACTAAGTGTAGCTATAAATGTTAGTTTCCAAGCATGCACCTTCTTCTTATTTGGAGTATATCCACATTATATAATCTGACAAACTATGCATTGAAAATTTAATAAGTCTCCAGCTAAGTATTCAATCATGAAAACTCACAAAAGGCCCACACCAGTTTATGTGAAGGTAGGGAGAATGTGAATTTGGGCCGGCCAGCTGAGATACTGTTAACAGCATAGGGCCGAACAACTCCTATGCTGCTGGCTGCCTCTGCCCTCAACAGGAGGCTGAAGAGTGTGTGTTGTTAGCCAGCCTGCCTTCTGCTCTTCAAGGCAATCTGTCTGCCTTGAATGTAAAGAACAAAGAATTGTACAGTACAGGAACAGGCCCTTCAACATACCAACACTCCGCTGACACACAGTATGATTCTAAACTAAAAACCTTTACAGTTCGCATTGCTCTATTCCCTGCCAATCCTTCTATCTGTTAAAATCCCTCTTAAACATTGCTATTGTACCTAACTCCTGTACCTCCTCTGGCAGCAGATTCTAGGCGCTTACTACCTTCTGTTTAAAAACCTGCCTGTACATCTCCTTTAAACTTACCTCCTTTTATTTGAAACTATGTCCCCTAGTGATTGACATTTATACCCTGAGTAAAAGACTCCGACTATCCATTCTATCCATACCTCTCATAAGTTTGTCAACTTCTATCAGATTGCCCCTCATCCTTTGATGTTCAAGTGAAAAGCTGCATGAAATGACAGGAAAATGTGGCTGCCTGCAATTGCACCATTCTAAACAAAGAAAATATAAAGCTATTGTGCAGTGAGGGGCCTCTTCAGGGTTCTGGGTACAGTTTATAAGGTGGGAAGGAAGAGATACAGTGTGCTTCTTAGGGAGGTCTTCAGGAACATTCCCCAGAAGAAATTGAGAACAGGCCATCAGTGTATGGTCTCAGTGTATGAACCTCGTTGGCATCTGAAGAAGTTTAATGACCCCTTGCAAGTGTCACATGTCATTGTTTGGATTTTCACATATTTCTCCCTGCCAGCACAACACCACCATATATATTCAATACGCCACACCCCCATCACTCCACCAGCAGCAGCAATCTTGGATACTCATGACTTGTGCTAACCATACAGATCCCCACTTCATCCTCACATCCTTAACAATACTGCCAACTTCACACTCACCTCTCACTGCATTCATGTACCATAGGTATTCACCAAGGTGGTAGACACATTGCTCAACTATAATGCAACCATTGATATTCTGCCCTCTCTGACAAGGTGACCACAATAGAAAGGGGCTGAATAAATGAGTTGGGGCAAGGATGGCTTCATTTCCTGTAATCCTACAATGGAGATGTCTTGCAGCATCGTGTGACCAAGCTGTGCTGGAGCCTGCCATCTTCAGCATCACTGAGCACGTTTGCCCATGATGGCAGCTTCCTGCATTATGCCTTTTTAAACCCCAAACATAAGATTATCCCCCTCTCTGACATGATAAGGAAGCTCCTGAAGGTGTGACTATAGTGCTGTTGTTCTCACTTCATTCTCCCTCCTTCACCCTGACCTTTTCTTTTTGATTTCCTGCTTTCAGGTACTCACAACCTGCCACCTGCACAGCCCCTGGGGGAGGAAAGAAAAATTCAGCGCCCCTCATTAATGTCATTGAGCTCTTCATCTGATCCTTGTGCAGCAGAACCTACCTGAGACTTACCCTTCAGCCTGCTTGTGCCCAGTGACACATGACGTGCAGAGACCAGACTGAGAAAGGGGCCATGTCACTTGAATTGAACACTTCAGATACCAGTTTGGATACTGACATTGCACGTATTTCGGAGGCTAAAATAGAACTGGGATCTGCAAATGATGAGTCACCAGATATGAAAGTGTTGCAGCCAGGCCAGGGAGAAAGGCTGGTCCATGTGCCAGCTAACCAACGGTCAAGGAAACAGGTAACTTACAGTGAAAAAAACTCAGATTAGAACCTCAATAAGATGTCATGCAGGAGCATGCTGGCACGTCATACATGTTGATTCTGGATGTGTTGGCTGATCTAACCAGCAGCCTCCTGTTACTGTTAAGGAGCATGGAGGAGTCATAGAGTCATAGAGAAGTACAGCATGGAAACAGACTGTTTGGTCCAAATCATTCATGCGTTTGGCCCATATCCCTCTAAAGTCTTCCTATTCATATATCCATCCAGATGCCTTTTAAATGCTGTAATTGTACCAGCCTCTACCACTTCCTCTGGCAGCTTATTCCATACACACACCACCCTCTGTGTGAAAAAGTTTCCCTTTAGGTCCCTTTTAAATCTTTCCCTTCTCACCTGAAAAATAGGCCTTTAGTTTTGGCCACCCCTGCCCTGGGTAAAAGATCTTGGCTATTCATCATATCCATGCCCCTCATGATTATATAAACCTCTATAAGGTCTCCCCTCAGACTCTGACACTCCAGGGAAAAATAGGCCAGCCTATTCAGCCTCTCCCGATAGCTCAAACACTTCAACCTCAGCAACATCTTTGTCAATCTTTTCTGCACCCTTTCAAGTTTAACAACACCTTTCATCTAGCTGGGAGGCCAAAATTGAACGCAGTATTCCAAAAATGGCCTAACCAATGCCCTGTACAGCCACAACATGGCATCCCAACTCCTATACTCAATGTCTTCAGTCTTCAGCAGGCAGAAGAGTCCACTCCTTGTCCTTAACAGTGACATTCTATTCCCAGTAATATTAACCAACTTGTTGGCTTTGAGCAAGTTCTTTGCTTCTCAAACACATTGAATGTGACAGTTTGTGATGAAGACCAGATTATCTCAGTACTGACTGATGCAGTACTGCAATGTGTGAATTTCAAAACAGAAACAGCTTTGCTTGCTGGAATTATATTGTGATTCAATGCAATAACATTTGAAGCTTGTGCACATATTTGGCATGTCAGAAGCAAAACTGGAGCATACAACTGTCACGCTAATCGTCTCTATTGAGGTGCAACTTCCAAGTGCCAGGATGAATTAGGTATAAACCTTTGCAGCTCTCCCAGGGTTCAAAGTATTAACGTAGAGACAAGACAGATCCAAGATTCAACTTTTCATAAATGTGAAAGGGACTGATCTTAGTATTCCTGGGTAAGATTCCCATTGCCTCGATCACGGTCCAATAAAGTAGCCACATATTGAAGAAAACACGTGAGTGCATATCATACTAAGTACTGGATTGATACTGATGATCGCAATAAGTTCCGTGGCTTTCATTTGCCAATTTAAATTTCACATTTCAGTACGATGTGTGGGTGGCTGGCGTTGTTTGTACCAAGGTACTGCAATGTAAAAGTGGTTGGACACCTTTCACCTTTCAAAACACTGGCTGTGGTAATATTGTACATAAATTAAACCAATGAACACTGACTCCAACAGAGCACAGAGAAGGGCAATATAACTCGAACAATAAACTTCTGCTGATTTGAAAGTTGTCTTCCAAGTGTCATGTTGGCAGTGTTTGTTAGAACATTAACATTGAAGCAGTAGGCTATGAGTTGAGTACCACAAGTCTCTACAAGCATCAAGGATGCAGCTCCATTATAAATCAAACATTTCTTTCAAGAGAGGAAAGGAACATCAGAGAATGAGTGCTGAGGTCACAACCTTGAACATCCCATGTGGCTGTCTGAGCTTGCGTGGGCCTGGGGTGTTGAGCAAACCAGTTGAAAGAAATAAACGGATAACGTATATTTGGTATTAGGCAAGTGAATTGATAGTTCAACGAACGAGAACCAGATAGTGAACAGTGAACATAGTAGACTAAATTGAAAAATGCACAAATAAAATGTTGTGAGACCAAATGGAGACTGGGTGACTGCCAAGTGCAACACCTCCACCCTGTCTGTAAGAATGACCTGACCTTCCAGCTGCTGCTATTTCAATAAGTTACCTTGGTCTCGTGCTATCATTTCCATACTGGAGTTGCTATTGTTTTCCAAAGAGCTCAGTGCAAGCTGGAGAGACAACACTTCATTTTCCACTTAGGTATTTTCCAGCCTCAAGTTCTGAATATTAAATTCAACAACTTCATTCTGTATAACATCAGTCCTTCATTTTATCCTAAATCTTTCACTCCTTTAAGCATTTGCCTAACCCATCACTTTCCCAATCTCCGAGCATATCATGCTTGCGTCAAGTTGACTTTGCTATCAGCAGGGTGGATCCATCTTTTTTTCTTTTTCACAGCTAATATTTGCACTCCTTTCACATCTTTAACCCTCCTTGACCAATATTAACAGTCTCCTTTTTTTGCTATTTTACAATCTGGCCCACTTGCCCCACCTTCCCATCTGTCCACAGCACAAAAATCATTTTCTGCAATTGCCTCTCTTTCTTTTAAATTCTGACAAAGACAGGCCCAACCTACTCAACTTCTCCATATAAGACAGTCCCTCTATACTTGGTATCAACCTAATGAACCTTCACTGGACTGCCTTCAATGTCAATATATCTTTCCTTAGATAAGGGCCCAAAACTGTTCACAGAATTCTAGCTGTGGTCTGATTTGTACCTTGTATAGTTTTAGAAACACCTCCCTACTTTTAATACTCTATTCCCTTTGAAATAAAGGCCAATATTCTAATTGCCTTCCCTATTGCATGCAGAACTTGGATGTTCACTATTTTTGTGATTTATGCACAAGGACTCACAAATCCTTATACTAAATAACTAACTAATATTCAGCTTCTCTATTCTTTCTGTCAAACCATTTTCCCACATTATTTTTCATCTGGCAAGTTTTTGCCCACTCACTTAATCTGTATATCCTTATGCAGACTCTTTGTGACATTCTCACCACTTGCTTTCCCACCTATTTTTGTGTCAACCACAAACTTGGTTATAATATATACAGAGCTAGTAGGAACTGCAGATGCTGGAGAAGGTTCTAGGCCCGAAATGTCAGCTTTCCTGCTCCTCTGACGTTGCTTGGCCTGCTGTCTTCATCCAGCTCTACACCTTGTTATCTACAGTATATACACTTTCCTCATCTGAGTTTTTAATATCTGTTGTAAATTATCATGGCCACAGCCAGTAGTTATAGGTTACGATCCTGAAAATGACACCCTTATCCCAAATCTTTGTCTTATTAGCTAACCAATCCTCTATCTATGTGAAAGTACCTGCTCCAATGCCATGGGTTCTTATCTTATTAAGTTTCCTAATGTGCGGTACTTTATCAAACACCTTCGAAAAATCCAAATATGTTACTTCCACTGCTTCCTTATCTATTGTGCTGGTTACCTTCTTAAAGAATTGCGGTAAATTTGTCAGGTATGGTTTCTCCTTCATAAAAGCATGCTGGTGCTGCTTGAGCATTATGTGTATTTCTAAATACTCTATTACATCCTTTCTGATAGACTCTAACACTTCCCTTAAAACAGACATTAAGCTAACTGGCCAATAGTTACAATTTTTTTTATCTCCTTCCCTTTATCAATGAAGATATTACATTGACAGTTTTCCAGTCCTCTGGGATTGTTTTGAAATCTAAGCAGTCCTGGAAGCTTATTATCAGAGCATTCACTATCTCTGTAGCTACTTCCTTTAATATCCGAGGATATATCCTATCAGATCCAAGGAACTTATCGGACTTTAGCACATTTAGTTTACCTATCACTTTTTCTCTACTGATGGTTGTTATATTTATTTCCTGTCCTTTTGCCCGTTCTATGTTTAGTAACTTTGGGATGCTATTAATGTCTTCTATTTGAATACTGATACAACGTGTTCATTCAACTTCACTGCCAATTTCTAGTTCCCCATTAAAAGTTGCTCAACATTCATTCTCTTAGGACTGATATTCACTTTGATTTCTCTCTTCCTTTTTATACGTTTAAAGAAGCTCTTGCTGTCCATTTTGATATTACTTACAAGTTTTCCCTCAAAGGTTATTTTTGGTCTTCATTATTTTTCTTGGTCATCTTTGGTTAGTTTTTAAGAGGCACATATAGTAATATCCAGGTCATTGTTGCTTGGGAGGGCAAAAAGAACATGTACAAGCAATGCACATGCTTCAACTCAACAAAGTAGCTTTCAGCCATTTGTGAATGATTTATCAGGGAAATACCCTGACAAATCGAAGTCAACCAGCCTGGTATAAAATTTAAATTAATCCTGGCTGTTAACTGTCAATCCTCATTAATCAAAAGAAAAAGTTTGCAGATGCTGGAAATCTGCAACAAGCACAGAAAATGCTGGATAAACTCAGCAGGTCTGGCAGCATCCGTTGAGAGAGAAACAGAGTGAATGTTTTAAGTCAGTATGACCCTTCTGCAAAGCCAGCATTAATTGTTGCCTTCTCCATTCAATCAATTGTAGTTCATTTGCCAAACAAGCCCTTCTCTTATGCTGTACAAGTTTTAGATTTCTTCTTGAATTTGTATTCTTGCGAAATGTGTTGATGAGTGTACCACAAAAATCTTTGACAAAACTTGTCTTTTTTCAGCAATATTCAAGTTTTGTACTACTAAATGAAAATCCATCTTCAGTTGTTTCACTAATGACCTTCCTTACATCATAGAGTCAGAAATGTAGATGTTCATTGACAATTGCATGATATAAAATATGCCCAGAACCTGAATGACAAGATAATTGCCTATATTTTAAAGCAGGGTGGGTAAGTGCTGAGAAGTGAGATTTGTTTGGAAAGTCCCCATTAAAAAAATGGCATACTAGGGGAGTTTAACTCTTGGATCTCAGAACTAGATAACAAAATAAAACTAATGCCAAATAATCTGAAGGGAATTGCCGAGATGGTGAATGAGAAAGAAATGTTCAGGCTGCAGCCATCAAAAGCCAGGCTGTCAGGAATGACATCCTGTTTCCGTTTCTTATCAATCGAATTTTTCATCTGAATTTTGGTCAGTCAGTAAAGATAAAATTAATGCCTAAGGCCAGTCCTACAGCTGTGACAGAAGCTCGAAAATCTGTTGCCTCTAGATTTGGAAAAGAAATCCAAATAAAATTTGAAGACCAAGAATTTTTCCCTTCCAGGGATGAGCTAGAATGAAGTTATTAAGTGTTGCTTGGAACAGCACCGTCATCTGGTGGAGGGGAAGTTTTATTTGAAGTTAGTGCTCCTTTTTAATGATATCATTTTGAAAACTGACGCGTTAACTCTTTTCTTTGGCCACTGTAATCAAAGTAAGTCATATCAGGCTTTCAGCTATTTTTCATTAGATTTGCAGTGTGTTTTAGTCTTGCTGGGATTCACGCTCATAAATCAAAGTTGGCATCCCAAGTGCAGAAAAGATGAGAACAACAGGGATATCCTTCCTCAGGTCAGGTGTTAAACCAAATTGTTTCCCACCTGTTTTTGTGGTTCACGTGGCCATGAAAAATCACATGATATGATTCAGGTCAAGATAAAAAGGAATTTTCTTCGTGCTTTGGTGAGCAGTTCTTTCTCAACTAATGTCCCTCAATTAGAGATTAATGATCATTGAACACATAACTAATTGTTGAACGGTGCACTTATTGATATGATAATAGCCACTGTGCATCAAACTAAAATATAAGTCCCACATTACACATAGAGTTACATTGAGTTATGCACTTTCAGATGTTTCAATGTAATAAGATGCCGTGTAAATATAATGATTATTAACACATATATTCCGTTCCTTACCGGTAGTCTCATTTTGTTAACATTTCTTCCTGTACACCAGAGATGTTGCAAAAATTAGAATTACTGGAATGACAGCAGAACTGAGAAATTACAGGAAAGATTAAAAAGGCTCCAGCATTTTCATTTTAGCAAGAAAATGTAGACTGAAGCCAGGTAAAGTCTCTTACAATGATGAAGGGACTCAATAATGTAGAAAAATAAAATTATAACACTGATCCAAACTTGTGGCAGTGTAGATACTTTATAACTTTGTAATATTTGAGACTTTCCAGATTCCCATCATAATGTCTAGAAGGTGACCTGTTCTCAGGCTTCTTTCTGTGTTACCTGAGCCAATCAGCAGAAGATGAAGATGAGCAATTTTAGGAGTAACTCACTCACATTCCTTGAAGGAAGTGTTTATTGCTGTGTCATTCCCTGGAGACTGTTTTAAAGCTTCACTGTATAAAGGGTCAAACATCAGCATTGGAAAGCCGATGAGAAACCATCCATCATGATTGCCCAGTGAAAATATGAATGGAAAAAGTGTATGTATATTAAACAGACCTTAGAGACACCTGTATTTAAGGCCTGTCCCTAACTGTGGTTACCATTTCACTTCAAGGAACAATTTCACTGCTGTTCACAGTGTGGAGCTGGAGGAACACTGCAGGCCAGGCAGCATCAGAAGAACAGGAAAATTGACATTTTGGGTTGGGACCCAAAGGAATCACGACCCGAAAAGTCAACTTTCCTGCTCTTCCGATGCTGCCTGACCTGCTGTTTTCCTCAAGCTCCACACTGTGTTATCTCCGGCTCCAGCATTAGCAGTTCTTACTATCTCTCACTGCTGTTCACCTTGTTTTCTCTTGTCACTGTTCTCAGATGGCAAGCGTAGGGCCTAAAAATGTTCTGAGTAAAGTGACAAACCAAGTAATTGGATAGTAATACATCTACTTCTTCAGGAAGTTGAGGATTTTGCAAATATATCCCTCATAAGGAAACTGGTGTATTTGACAAAACCAAAGTTTATTTTCTGGACTTAGTTGTCCTGTTTTAGTCACTTAGGAGGACATTTAAGGAGCAAAGGCTGTGAAACTGGAGTCACATATAGGTTGTAACAGGCAAAGTATGACCTTCATGAGGAACCGGTTGGGTTTTTAATAATTGTCCAGAAACCACCATTGGCTGAAATTTTTCAGGAGAAACAGGAAACCCACTATATGTGGCAATTCCACTTCAGCAGACACAGGGCTTAGGGGGCCATATTTAGCCAGTAGCAGCCAGGGAAGTGGAGGTTGTCCCATGAAGAATAGTGACCCGCCCTCTAAAGCTGTCAGTCCAATCAGAGGGCTGGCAGCTCAGTAGCCTCAACAGCACCATTTAAGGCCATGGCAGAGGTTGCAACTGGAGGAGTCGGGCCCAGTAACATCTAATGGTAAGTGGGGTTGGTTTGGGGAAGCTGGAGCCAAGCCTAGGGAAGCTTAGGAGGATGTAAAGCACAGACTTTGACACAGGAGTGATAGTAACAGTCTGTATTGCCAGGAGCCATGCATGTGGGTCTCCAAAATTGAGGGTCCCAAATCCAATGGGAGGTCACCAGGGTTTGCTTGGTGGTCTTCTGCAGCTCTTTCTCACAATGTGGAAAAGATACCTGCTGTGATAGGAAAAAACCTCCCATTAGCCACTAAAGTGGTACAATTAGTTTCAGGGCAGGTGGACCATTTTCTACCTTTTCCACACCTGGCAAAAATGGCAGGTTGGTGGGAAAACATTACTTGTGCCATTTCACATACTATTTTTCCACTTTCAGCCTCTGAAGCTTTTTGGGAAAGGGCTAGTAAAATTCAGTGAGTGGTCACTTTTTCAGGAAGCAGATCTGAAATCTCCAGAAATTGCAAACACATCACCTGAATCCCATGAATTCACTGCCCCAGAGTGCATGGGTTGCATGGGGCATTGACTAAATTTAAGGAGGGCACAGATTTTGAGTGAGTATTAGATTGAAGAGATTTGGAGATTCCACAGGAAAGTGAAGTTGAGGCTGAGATGAGATCAGCCATGATGTACTAAATGACAGAGCAGATTTGAAAGGCTGAACTGCCTACTCTTGGCCTTAATTCTTGCGCTCTTCTGTTTTTATCACCGGGACAATGCACAGAGTAACCCAGGAGATAAAGAAAGTGCTGCATCAAAATCTTCTTACTGAGATGGGAGAAAAGGCTAATTGATGGAGAGTCTCGAATTATGCAATTGATTTTAAAGTGCTTACATCCTTGCTGATGAGTGTGGGAAATGAAATACCTGAAAGATGGATCAGAGTATCCTCATATAAGGAGTATAAAAACTCCATTTGCAGGCACACCAAGCAATTAGGAAGGCAAATGGTATGTTAGCCTATATTGTAAGGGGCTGGAATGCAAGAGTAAAGTCGTTTCTTTTTAGACAGTTAAGTACCTGAAAGGGTTAAGGGTGACATGAGATAGGCTCTGCTTATCAGAAGAAACTGGAGTGTTTCTGGGAGAAGCTAAAGAGTGTTAATACATCTTTACCAGCATTTGCAGGGTCTCTCTAACTTGTTGTTCTCTCAGTAAGTCAGTTTGTCAACAGTAATGTAATAGAACACAACAAAGAGGAACAGGAGTAGGCCTACTCTGCCATTCAATAAGATCATGACTGATAATCCAACTTTGTACTCTGTTTCCTCTCTCTCCCCATACCCTTTGATAACTTTAGCCCAAAAAACTACATCTAACTCCCTCTGGAAAGCATTCAATACTTTGTCTTCAACCAGTTTCTGTTGCAGTGAATTTTAAAGTCTCGTCACTGTCTGGGTGAAGAAATTTCTCTTCATCTCAATCATGCCCCATATCCTTACACTGTGTCCAATGGTTGTGAATTCCCCAGTCATTGGAAACATCCTTACTGCATGTAACCTGTCTAGTTTTGTGAGAAATATGTGTTTACTGTTAGGTTGAGCCTGATGCCTCACAGGAGACCATCGTATATTTCAGATCTAAAGGAACTAGCTGTTAAATAATATGTCATAAAACTACTTACAGTTCATCAAGATTGAGCCTATCCTCTGCCAAATATTTTTTGTGGACAACCTTCTCCATTGGTACCATTAGCTACTCATACCAATAAAGATGGCTGTGATTAATCTACCCAAATCTTCTCAGTTACCCCAGCGAATTGTCCTGGCAGCTCAGAGCTACCACATTATAATGCAGACCGGAGTGTTGTTCAAAGTTTTCATCTACATATCTAAGAAAGGAAATACCTGTGTTGGAATAGTGGTCAAAGGTACACTGGATTGTTTCAGTTTTTATTCTTTCATGTGATATGGGCATCATTTTCTAGACCAGAATTTGATGCTCATCCCAAATTGCCTTGGAAAAGGTAATAGTGAGCCACCTTCTTGAACAGCTACAGTTCCACGGTTTTGACCCAGACACAATGAAAAAACAGCAATACAGTTCAAAATCCGGGTGGTAGGTGGTTTGAAGGGATTTTGCAAGTAGCAGCATTCCCATGCATCTGCAGCCATTGTTCCTCTCGATGGTTGAGGTCATAGGCTTGGAAGATACTGCCCAAGGAGTCTAGGTGAGTTGTTGCATTGCATCTTGTAAATGGTACACACTGCTGCCATTGGGCATTGGTGGTGGATGTTGTGAAAAGTGAAGGTGGTAGATGGAATGACAATCGAGATCTTTTGTCCTGGATGGTGCTAAGCTTCTTGGGTATTGTTCGAGCTACTCTCATCTGAGCAATCCTGGTATGAGAGTGTTGTCCCATGATGAAAGGCTGAGTAAAATTGTTTCATATTCTTTGAAGTTTAGAGGAGTGTGAGGTGACCTCACTGAAACATGCAAGGTCATGAAGGAGCTTGACCGAATAGATACTGAAATGTTGTTTCCCTGCGGGGAATCTGGAACATGTGATTTATCTCAGGATAAGGAGTCAAGCATTTACAAGTGAGATGAGAAATTCGTTCAAGGTGTTGTTGTGAATCATTGAAATTCCCAAACATGGAGGGCTGTGGGATTTTCATCACTGAATACATTTATACCTCAGATAGATAGATGCTCAGCATGAATTAAGGACCATGAGGGGTGAATGGAAAAATGGAATTGGGGCTGAAAGGAAGATTAAAAACTGAAGGGTGAGAACATTTGTTTTAAAGGGCTCCAAAATCAGGAAAATTTTTCAGAAGTGAATAGCCAAAGAAGTTTGACTTGTCTAGGGCTTTACAGTTACAGAAATCCAAGGTTGAGAGTGACAGAAAAAAAATTCTTTATTTCTGACACAACCTCATGCAGCTTGTACAGAATTTCAGAGTACACTCAGGTCATTTTCATTCACATGTGTCCCATTTTCATGGAAAAATGCCCACAAATTTGCTTCCACCTTACCATGCTGACCAAAGACGATGAATCTTGCTTGGTTTGGTTTTATGTTAACCATCACTTGGAAGTAATTTGTCCAGTTTTATAACAGGCACAGTTGAGATGAGAGTGGGCATTTCCTCTTTATTCTCATCTTTTCTATGAGAAACAAACAAAATCTACTCAATGTTTAGGGTTTGATGGTTAATGGATGGTTACTGGATGAGAAAATTTGAAGAATTCCACTGTGATGGATTTCAGATCTAATTTGGACGCGGTGAAGCTAAAAATAGCAAATTCAGTCCTAAAAGGGATATTTCCTTTTGATCTAATTCTCTCTGCATTCATCACTGTTTAAATACGCAATGAAGGCACAGTGTTAAACCTCTCTTTTATTCCGCATGTGAAATACGCTCACTAATACGTGTTTTAAATAGTGCTTCAGTTTTTTTTCCCTCTCTCTTCTTTGGGTGGGTCCCACAGGATGAAATAATTATGTTTGAAGCAGTGGATTAATTAGAGGTTGTCTCCTGAGTTTCTCTCCTTATCTCTTCTTATTGTCCGAGAGGGATATATTAGCAACCTGACACAGAGGTGGAAGGCTGATCAGTATTCTAGGTTGATGAGCAGTGATAAGGAAGATCACCAATGGAATATGCTATTTATGTAAACCCAATTACATTTCTCCCTGTGCATGTGCCTAGTATCTCCTTGCTTGCTTTCACCTTCTGTGCATTACAACTGAAATATCCAGCATATTTCAAGTCAAAGTTATTGCCTTGTGCCCTGTTTTTATCTTAGCTTGACTTATTCGCTGCAGCCACTTTTTTTTGCTCTCATTTAAATGAAGCCTATTGCTCCCCTGCCAATGATTGTAAATGAAAGCAGTCCTTTCCAGAGCATTAAGGACCTGTGATCCACGAACACTACAGGCGAAATGTTTGTAGCTCATTCTTACCATTGAGATATATCCTGTTCATTCTGTGGGCGTTCAGCTCTTAGCTGAACCTTAAGCAACTCTTTAAATGAATTCTGGGATGCCAGGCAACACAGCAGAGGCCAATGGGGAAAGGGGAGCAACTCATATCGACTGCATTATAAACCTGATAAAACTTGTTGAAAGACATCAGCAGCCACTATCAAGGTACAAAGTGAATGAATAGGCAAAGGCACTTAGTGTGTGCTGCTTTAAGCTCACTCATACCTGCCACATTCAGTTGGAGAATTTTCCCAATCTCCATTACCAACGGCACCAGAGCAGAACAGCGCGGGAGGCGAAGGAGGGGAGAGCGGGGAGGGTGCCAGGAAATTAGACAGAGATTGATCTTTACAGATCTCCTCTCATTATGTACCTTAATATAGGACCCTTAGGAGCTAACAGACAAAGGCTTCATTTCAACTCTGCAAGGTTTTGAGTTGAAAGGATTGGTTTTCAGAACTGGCATTCCTGCTGAAGTACACCACTCAACTTCAAATTTGTTTTCGATTTTACTTTCTTCACAATATTTTCAAATTCACTTCTGCATGAGCATTTTGCACATGAGTTTTAAGCAACGTTTTCTTGATTGTCACAATTATTAAGAATAGAATGAGCTTTCCTGTCAGGATTATTCTCTTGTGATCGTATTTCCAGGATCAGAAGGTTATAGAAGGCTAGCCCAGACCCAGCTTATTATCACCCACCATTACCTATAGAAACATCCCCACAGACTGGGACACACTGACCTTGGAAGTTTGAAGAAAAGCTACCTGCTGATCTTTCTTGCCACTGCCCTGTTATTCTGATTTGGAAAGGGAAATTAAGCATCATTCAGTAGATAGTAAAGGTGGCAGCAGAGTAGCTGCAAAAACAAATGGATCTGCAATACAGGGTGTCAGTTTGCCACCTCCAGCATAGGCTTTGCAGTTTTCCTGAGGCTGGCAAGGAGAGCATTGTGGGTTGGGGGATGGTTGCGGTTGTGGACAGTAGAATAGAGAGGGACAGCCAACGAGCAGGAGAATGAAGTCATTCGACCCATGAATTAGGCAGATTCAGGTCTTTAGGGAGCTTATTAAGAGTTCTCCCTCTTTCTCAAGTGGCTGGCCAGCCCTTAGGAGTTCAGTGAAGCTGACCATTTCCAGCTCAGCAGAAATAGGGTGGCAACACTGCAACACTTTTTATTTGCTGCAATAAAGAGCAAGTTTGCAGGTTAAAAAGACTAAGATTGTTTTCACTGGAAAGACAGCAGCCGAGAGGAGACCTGATAAGAGTTCTGCAAAATTATGAGAGGCATCGATAGGGTGTGTAGTCAGAGGCTTTTTCCCAGGGTTGAAGTTTAGTTATGAGGGGGCACAGGTTCAAGGTGAGAGGGGGGAAATTTAAGAGAGATCTGCGAGGGGCATTTTTTACGTAGAGTTTGGTACAGCCTGGAAAGCACTGCCAGAAGAGGTGGTGGAAGCAGGCACATTGGTGACATTTAAGTGGCTTCTGGATGGTTACATGAACAGGGAGGGAATAGAGGGATACAGACTGACTGAAGTCAGAAGGTTTGTTTCTTGAGTAGTTAGGGCATGATGACCGGCACAGGCTCGGAGGGCCGAAGGGCCTGTTCCTGGGCTATACTTCCCTTTACTTTTGTTCTTTAGACTCAAAGATGAGACTGAACATCAACCATTTTTTAATAACCTACCTTTCACTATCCTACCCTATCCTATCAGGTCTCAGCTCTTCATCTGCCTGAGCCATTTGAAGATGAATTTTGTGTATTTTGTAAGGTTGCCATAGTATTGGCTGCCTATTTAGATGAGAACATGGCCCTTTTCTCTGGTTTCACAGATCTACTACTACCCGCAAACATCCCCTCACCGCAACTACCCCTCCCCCACCACTCTCCCAAGGCCAGTCTCTTGTGTCATTGGGACCCTGAGTTCATGGAAATCACAATTCAAGAAGGCTGCCAACAAAGGCAGGAATGTGAGCTGAAACTGTAACTTGCCTCACCCCACCCCCCAAACTGCAACACCTCAGACAACAAATTCTGTCTATTAGTGCAGTCCTCTGGTGGTTGGCAACTTCCATAGCAGGTACAGCACTCCCAGTGGCTGTGAAGATTACTGCAATAATGAGCCATCACACACCTCCGTCATTTCAACTTGCCTTCAGGGACAACAGTGATATCAAGTCTATCTGTGGTTCACAGATATCAAACAGGCCATTGGCACATTGTTCTTCAGAGTAAGGAATCTGATTACTTTCCATATATAATGACTAGCTGTAGCATTTGACAGCCATACATTGCAAGATTCTCCAAATATCAAGGGAACACTGATAACATCTATGTAGAGATAATAGGAACTGCTGATGCTGGAGAATCTGAGAGCTGGATGAACACAGCAGGCCAAGCAGCATCAGAGGAGCAGGAAAGCTGATGTTTCGGGTCTGGACCCTACTTCAGAAAAAGGGTACAGAAGAAGGGTCCAGACCCGAAATATCAGCTTTCCTTCTCCTCTGATGCGGCTTGGCCTGCTGTGTTCATCCAGCTC
>JAHRHZ010000133.1:66088728-66134389 GCA_024137785.1 Ginglymostoma cirratum
TCCTTCTCCTCTGATGCAGCTTGGCCTGCTGTGTTCATCCAGCTCTACACCTTGTTATCTAACATCTATGTAGCCCTATTGACAATGTCATTGCCTTCCTCAGTTTCATAAATAACGTGGTTATCTCTGCAGGAGTTCCTTAGCATCTTAAAACCAAATCATCTTCAGCAATACATTCACCATAGTCCTACCAGTCTATAGGGCTGCTTTCTCATCAGAGACACAGACGATTGGTGATTGTTTAAGCAGGCTTCAGGCAAGGGGAAAGGTTAAGAAGGAGACTCCTTCATGATAGCCTTAGCTAGTACAAGAATTGAACCTTTGACATTGGCATCACTCTACACCACAAACCAACTGAGCGAACTGATGATCTTTTCTCCATTATTAGATCAGAAGTGTGAATGTTCACAGATGATGGCACAATGTTGATAACTATTCATAACTCCTCAGATACTAAAGGGGCTCACGTTCATATTCAGCAAGACCTGGATAACATTTAGGATTGGGCTGATCAGTGGTAAGTGGCATTTACTGCTTCACATGTGCGAGGCAACTATCAGCTTCAACAAGAGAGGATCTAAACATTGCCTCTTGACATTCAATGGTATTTCCAACATTGAATCCCCCACTAACAACATTCTGGAGGGTTATCATTGATCACAAACTGAACTAGACAAGCCACATAAA
Organism: Ginglymostoma cirratum; assembly: GCA_024137785.1. Classification (NCBI taxonomy): domain Eukaryota; kingdom Metazoa; phylum Chordata; class Chondrichthyes; order Orectolobiformes; family Ginglymostomatidae; genus Ginglymostoma; species Ginglymostoma cirratum. The sequence continues at coordinate 66,089,416 of JAHRHZ010000133.1, forward strand.
TGCTTGGCTGCAAGAATAGACCAAAGACTTGAAATTCTGTTGTGAATTACTTACTTCCTATATCCCTAATGCTGATCCACCATCGACAAGGCACAAGTCAGAAGTGGGCTGGAATATTCTGCACTTATCAAGGTGAGTGCACCTCCAACAACAGCCAAGAAGCTCAACATCATCCAGACCAAAGCAGCCTGCTTGATCGGCATTCCATCCACCGTTCCAAATCAGTCCCTTTACTGCCAATGCTCAGTGGCAGCTTCTGTACCATATACAAGATACACTTCATTAACATACCAAGGGTCATTAGATAGCACCTTCCATACCTATGGATATTGATGGCCTTGAAGAACAAAGGCAGCAGATGCATGATAACATGACCAGTTGCAACTTTCTCTCCAATTAATACACCATACTGATTTGGAACAATAATACTGCTCTTTTAGAGTTGCTGGTCAAAATCCTAGGATTCCCTCCCTGATAACATTGAATGTGTGTATCAACACTCCAAACGCTGCAGTGGTTTAAGAAGACAGCTCACCACCACCTCCTTAAGGGCATTCTTGAACATGCAATCACTGCAACAAACCCCATGAATGAATGAAAAAGCCAATGTTTCCAAGGGTTCAATGTCAGATGACGTGTTAGTGCCACCTATGTAATTGTGACCATGGTAATTTCACGACTGAAATTTGGAGGTTCAAAAGTGTTAGAATTCCACCTACAAGAAGTAGACTTTCCCCACCAGAAGCAAACATTACCTCTAAGGCTAGAGAAGCTGAAAAACTTTGGGAATCTCTGGGATTCAAATTGGCTTGCTCCTCTCAACCTGACTAAAATCCTATTAACTGGAGTTTGCATGTTCTACCTGGGAGTTTACACATTCTCCCCTTGTCTGTGTGGGTTTCCTCCAGATCCTCTGCTTTCCTCCCACAGTCCAAAGATGTACAGGTTAGGTGGATTGTCCATGCTAAGTTGCTAGGTAGTGTGGAGGGATATAGAGATAAGGTGGGTTAGCCATGGCTAAAAACTCCATGCGGAGTTACAGGGATAGAGTAGGTTGGTCTGAGTGGGATGTTCTGCAGAGGGTTGCTGCAAACTCGATGGGCTGAATGGCCTCTCTCTGCATTGTAGGGATTCTATGATTCTTTAACCGTTTAAAAACCCATGCTGGAGTTGAGAGTGTTGCTGTGTTGCTCTTACAGAATTCTTATTTCAGTGTAAGCGCGCATTAGTATGGATGATTCCTGGAACAGAAGGCCTGGAAATGTATTGAGTTGAGATAGAAATTAGAATAAGCTCAGTTTACATGTCACGTAAAAGCTGACACTGCTGTATGTGTCACATGTGTTTCACACGTGCAGCATACTGACACTGGATACTGTATAAGCGGGAGGCACTAGCTACTCTATTTGTGTGGGAGGTGAGCACTGTGTTTAGAGACGCCACTGAAAGCAAGCTGAGGCACTCGACAAATGAATACCAGCTTCTCCGTCATCAAGGCAGCTTGTCCTGCTGTCAAGCGTCGACTCCTTTGCTACAGCAGGCGTATAATTTACCCAGTTTATAGCGCACATGTACATGTACTGTATTGTACCAGATGTGAGTGGATTGTCAGCTTTTATCCAGCATGCATTGTCCGTTTACCTTACTGTGGAATATATTATAGTTGAGCTAGTGATACATAACTAGACAACGTCGCAAGCATTCGATTCTTGCTCAAGATCAGACTTCAACGTAAAAAAAATTGACAGCCCAGGTTATTATGAAACAAGTGAGAATTGATTTTTTGGTTTTTCTGCTACAGTTCAGTATTATATGGATAACCTAGCTTTTTACCTAGAGATAACTGCTTCTTGATATCTTTACAGCAGCTGCCATGACTTCGAACCTTGATTGAATGCATCAGCACAGCCTTCCGTTCCACACACATTATCACTATTTGAGCTCAAGTCATGTTTCATGGCATTAGTTATGGCACCGACTAAGCTCTGGGTGACTGAGTAGATCCCAGGTGTGAATGGCACAATAAGGTGCTAAGGATTGATCCAGCACAATATGTGGCACCCACATCTCCCAGTTCTCTCAACTCTGAGTCACTGCAACCTTTCTCTACTTTCAGATCAAAATTCTCTCTCACCAAAATGTAGTAAGATGCAAATTTGTTGAAGTGAAATTTTGAGACAAATACAAATAAAACACATACCACATTGAAACTCACTGAATGTGTATTTGGATTTACTGAAACAATAATACAGCACATTAACAAACAACAAAGATAAAGATATTTGGTTATTTAAGGTATTACACACGACCAAGTGATGTGTCAATTTGTTCCTAATATCTCATGCTGCTTTTATGTTTTCAGGCAAAAAAATGTCCTCAGAAATGTATGTCTTCTTACCTACCCAAAGTTAGCAGTCAATTTACTTGCCAATCAATTTATTTGCCAAACAAACCAAAATCCTTCAGCTGAAAGAAGCAGAAAGATTTTTTTTTTCTGCTGCTGCATTTCAAACCCAAAGAGAAATGCTTTCTTTTATATACTGTGATTTAAACTACATGATTGTATTCATTGGTACCATCATTTATTGTAATTTTGGGCTTTTTGGTTTTTGAGTCAGTAACATATGGGTTTTTTGTATGTCTGAAGTTAATAATTAATTCCTAAGTATTTCTACAACCATGGTGATTTTTTTAAAAAAAATAGTTTTTGAGGCCTAGCTTTAGAGTTAATAGGTTTTTGTGAACATTGGTGGGGTTTTACAACTGAACAGGATAAACAAATTCCAGTTTAGAACATCAGGAAAGGTTTTGTCATCTTAGGAGAAACACCCATAATGCGAGACAGAGGTGTTAACTTTGTTTTTAATTCTGGCCAATTTTGTGAAATCCTTCAATGAAGATGGTTGTAAAGACCAGAGCCTCTGAGAAGGCAAGGATGTACTAAAAATAGGTTACTTTGTCCATAAGTGTCAGTTCAAGACCAGAAGTGTTGGGGTAAATCTTGAAGAGGTTACTTAGATCAGGGTACATGTAAGCATAGTAGGGCTGGGAAACAGAGCAGTAGGTCAACATGCAGTTGATTGAGGAGAAGTTTATCATTAAGTCAGGTAAGTCTAATTGGAAGAACAGGGAGGGCTAGGTTAATGAACATGGTGGGACTGGTGGTCTAAAGTATATTTATTTTATTGCAAGGTATGTAACAAGTAAGACAGATGAGTTTAGAACCTGGACTGATACACATGATTATGATGTTGTAGCTGTTATGGAAACTTGATTGAGAGAAGGACAGGACTGGCAACTCAATGTTCCAAGGTTCAGAGGTTTCAAGCATGATAGGGAAGGATATAAAGTGGGCAGGGTGTTGCACTACTAATTTAAGGCAATGTCACAGCTGCACTAAGAGAAGACATCTTGGAGGACTCATCCAGTGAGGCCATATGGGTAGAATTTAGGAATAAGAAAGGTGCAGTCACTAGGATGGGATTAGATTTATAGGCCTCTTGTTAGCCAGCAAAAAATAGAGCAACGAATGTGTAACCAGATCATAGAAAGATGTAAGAACAACAGGGAGCTGTAGCAGGTGATTTTAACTTCCCAAACATTGACTGAGACTCCTTTTGGAGGCCAAGAACTCTTTGATCCAAAGGTAGGCGAGCCATCGTTGATAGTAAAGTTAATTTGGCTCAATCTTGAGTTTGGGATCTTCTCTGCTTGATTTTCCTCAAAGAGTTGTGTGCTGGCAACTCACACAATAAGGAGACTAATGTGCCTAATTACCACTTTTCACTCTTTGTCAGTTATACCCAATTCTTTCATCTGCACTTCAATCAATGTGGCATATCTCTTCAGTGATTTAAAGGAGATGTGTGAGGTAAGTGTTTTTTACAGAAGATGGTAGGTGTCTGGAACATGCTTCCAGGGGAGGTGGTAGAAACAAATACGTTAGCGTTTAGACAGACACATGAACAGGGAGGGAATAAAGCGATAAAGACCATGTTCAGGCAGGTATGATTAGTTTAGAATGTCATCATGGTTGTCATAGACAAGATGGGCTGAAAGGCCTGTTCCTATGCTGTACTGTTCTATGTTCCATGTTCAAATGTATGACAGCTTCAGGTAAAACTATTGAAATGCTAGTCCATAACTTAAATTCACAAGTGACTTAAACACATCAAGGTGTTGGAGACAGGGACTCTAGTGTCAGCACTATATGAGTAATATTAGTGGGTACTATACAAAATCTACTGTTTCTTTTAAAATTTATTTATGATTAATTTGTTAATACTTTCATAATGTGTTTAAGAATCTTTGAATTTGTGTTATAACTAGATAGTTTGGTTTATTCAATTTTATTTTTATTTCTTTTCATCATAAACTTCAGATTCATTATTAGAGTAAACTTATGTCTCAGCAAGGGATCATGTAGTTAAAAGCAAGCCAAAACAAAATAAGGTCAACTTGGGGACCACTTTGAAGAACACCTACGCTTAGTTCGCGACAAACGACTGCACCTCCCAGTCGCAAACCATTTCAATTCCACCCCCCCCCATTCCTTAGACGATATGTCCATCCTGGGCCTCCTGCAGTGCCACAACGATGCCACCCGAAGGTTGCTGGAACAGCATCTCATATTTAGCTTGGGAACCCTGCAGCCCAATGGTATCAATATGGACTTCACAAGCTTCACAATCTCCCCTCCCCCAACCGCATCCCAAAACCAGCCCAGCTCGTCCCTGCCTCCTTAACCTGTCCTTCCTCCCGCCTATCCCCTCCTCCCACCTCAAGCCCCACCCCCATCTCCTACCTACTAGCCTCACCCCACCTCCTTGAACTGTCCGTCCTCCCTGGACTGACCTAACCCCTCCCTAACTTCCCACCTACACTCACCTTCACTGGCTCCAACCCCGCCTCTTTGACCTGTCTGTCTCCTCTCCAACTATCTCCTCCCTTATACATCTTCTATCCGCCTCCCCCTCCCTCCCTATTTATTTCAGAACCCCCTTGCCCTCCCCCATTGCTGAAGAAGGGTCTAGACCCAAAGCGTCAGCTTTCCTGCTCCTCTGATGCTGCTTGGCCTGCTGTGTTTATCCAGCTCTACACCTTGTTATCTCAGATTCTCCAGCATCGGCAGTTTCTAGTATCTCTGTAATAAGATCAACCAGGCCAGATTTCAGTCTGGGATCTGTCTTGTCCAAAGATATTATTAGCTGGCATCATAATTATATCGCCTTTTCATAAACAATGGACATCTCAAAATGCTTTAAAAGCACAGAAGCATTGTCTGAAGTGGAATTATTGTCGCAATGTGAAAAACTACTTTGGGCGTCTTGGCAGATTTCCATCTTGATGGCTTTTGATGCACTTCTCAATTTTGCATCAAAGCTTGCCTGGTACCTGAGGACCTAGGAGCCCACTATATTTGTTACAGAAGAAGATGGTACGATGGGAAGGTTCATGTTTCACTGGCCTCTCTTTTTCTCCGGGCCCTAGGTCAGATGAGCTTAACATTTCTGCTTGCGTCTTCCGAATACCCCTTCAGTCAGTCAGTCAGTCGGCTCCCAACTGTCCGTTGTTGGTGACTCCTCTTGGTTGTCCGTGTTGAAGTCTAACACCTTCATTTTGAAGAAATGCTAATTTACACATGGCAAACTCCCACAAATAACAAAGCAATATGAGAAGACAATCTATGTTTGCGATGTTGATTGAGAGATAAATATTGGTCAGGATACCAGAGATTACTCTTTCCAACTCTTCTTCAAAGTAATACCATGCAAACTGTTCACCCACCCAAGAGGGCAACCAGCCTTTGGTTTGATGTTCTATCTGAAAGACAGCACCGAGGCAATGATTGTTTGACATTCCCCAAGAACTGCCCTACGCTGGTAGCCTTAACCATTGTGCTCATGATCTGAAGGGTGATTTGAGTTAAGGACACTTTGATACAAAGGTAGGCAAGCCATAGTTGACAGCAAAGTTAATTTGGCTCCATCTTGGGTTTGGGATCTTCTCTGTTTGATTTTCCTCAATGAGTTGTGTGCTGGCAACTCATACAACAAAAAGACAAATCTGTCTAATTGCCTCAAACTAATGAAAACTTTCCACTCTTTCTCAGTTATACCCAATTCTTTCATTTGCGCTTCAATCAATCTGGCTTATCTCTTTAGTGATGAACACAAAAATATCTAAAAGACCAAAAACCAGTCCCCATCCAATTTATCCTAATCCACCTTCTTTGACACTTTCAACAATACCTTGTCTGAGATCATTTAAGTTTCAATTTTAGGAATGCCTAAGGTTTGCATGTTTCTGATGCAGAAGCATATGAAGAAAGCAAGCAGTCCCTTCATGGGTTATTGTGCAATTTTAGCATACATCGAATCACAAGAACCCACTGCGAAAATCTGAGAAATTCACATCGCACCTATTTGTAGAAAATTCACAACTGATTTGAGGCAATGGACAAATATGGCTGCCCAGGATTGGTCTGGTGCCATAAACTATGCCTTGGGTGTCACTTTGATACAATTGATAAACGAATCTAAAAAAAAAAAGCTGCGCCAGTATACAGATCAAATTGACTTTGTTTATCTTCAACTTCAGTACAGAAAAGAGCCACACCTCAAAATAATCCCAACTCAAATCTCTCCAATTGAAAGAGGAATATAAACTGGCAGGGTCAATTTAATTTTCTGCTCTCAGCATCCCTTTCTCCCTCGGACTGAGCAAGTTGCCATTTGCAACACAAGCAATGCACAAGTGTCAATGGAGGTTGGAACCAATAACACAGCATTTTGAGGTAGATGATTGTAGCCTTCAGTCTTGTGAGGTGATGGATTGCCCCAGTGGTAGTTACCTCTGTGCTAGTTGTCTCCTGGTGTTGCTCAGGAGCTCCATTCTGATATGTCAGTCACTGCCATACAAGCTACAGATGGAAGATACTGGTGAAGGTCCACAATTGTCTGTTTTTGTTGGATCCTCTTCTCAGCCACCTCAACTTTTTAGTCTCTTCCAAAGCCCTTCCAAATGGGCAGTCTCCAGAAGTAACAGCCATCAGCAACAGTCTCCTAGCTGTCAGTATCAATGCCTGCTATCTTCATCTGCATTTTTTCTCTCTCTTTTCTTCTACAATGCAGCCAGGATTTGAAGTTCGTCTTCCTGCCATTTCTAAGAACATCCAGAAAGCCCAGAACTGATTGGGAATTGTAATAGTGTTCTACAAGTAGCAAGTGTCCATTCATAGCTGATATCGTAGCCTTGTCTGTTCAAGCTGGGTTTTCCAGCAGCTCCCGCTCACAAATCTCAGTCTAGACATTTACCCTCACATAATCACAGGTCTTGCCCCAAATAGTTGCCCACACAGGCCTGGTCAAAAATAACAATTCCTGAAGAACAGGTCACTTGTATTTTCAACTAGAGGCCTGCTCCAAATGCAGAAGAAAGACTAAAAAATATGCAGACCTGTGTGTTACAAAATAACTTTGAGATCCTTTGCTGAAGCAGAAAAATTTAGCTCACTTCAGTAAAGTTCAAGTTGAGTGGATCTCAACTATGTAATGACAGACTTGTGTTGGGGTAATAGGTAGAAAGGAAATTGAGCGTCATATCACTTTAACTGTTTAAGGCATTAAGAGTGAGAAGCATTGTCCCCAAAAATATATCTGAGGTGAACAAATGAAACAGAGGATAGGACTTACAAGTGGGAAACCTAATAGTAAATCTGGATTTAACAGCATAGGCTGTTTTAAATTTACTTCTATTTGTTTCCTGCCCAATGACCTGGCTAGAAAACAATGGATCACAAGTAAGTCAACATGAACTGTGTAAGGAGATTTGATGTCTGGGGGATTCAGACTTCAGTTTGAAGGTTGTGGTAAGTTTGCTGGGCCAAGGGAAAATGTACTCCTACTCCTCCTGGTTCACAAGTAGTATTGAAAGGCAATTACCTAATGGTGTTATGATTCCAACTGCTGGTAATTCTGAACAAGCCAGATTCCAGTGTGAAATATGGCTTAATAGCTCAAAGGTGTAATTTTTGCAGACTACAATGGTGTTTATTACAATCAGTGAACATAGCCACACAAAGTTGCCAGTGTATGTTAACAATAGTACATGGGTTTAGTACACAAAATAGTTTGTGAAGACTTTGCATCATCCTTAAAAGAAAAAAGTTTGAACTCTTTTTGTAGTAATACCCATTCCAGATAGGCCATCATTCCTTTTTTAACTTTGTTAATTTCTGACTTAACTAACTCTTTTCAGGTTTGAAAGCCGAAAGACTTCTTTTCAGCTCCAGTAGCCTGAATTTATTTTCAGGTCTAACAGCTTGAAGCCTGATGTAAAAAACAATGCCTTCACCATCTTAAACTCTCATAACCTGGAGATTCTACAAACTGAAATAATTGCTCTTGTTAGGATGAAACTTCTTCTGAACTGAACTCAAATCACTAATGGCCCTACTCCGTTTTACTCTGTTCACTTTGTAGACAATTCATCAATTAATAATGCAGTTTTCCCGGATTTGTCAAAATAGTGTATTTACTTCACTGTTCAAAATAACATTAAGACTTCTTCAAAGCATATCATTTCACAGAACTGAAATCAAAATGTGTTGGACATCTAAATTAAAAACGCCTATTCACAACTGAAAGCTGCATATTATATTCATTTCTCATCTGTCTTCTGTTGCCAGTTTTCCCTCAGGTCAGGATACATAACATAAAGATGTTTGAAATAAACTTTTCTTTAAATGGAGGCACATAGATTGATTTAAATATCTTAGCAAGCAAACCATCTCCTGAAAGTAAGATGGTTACTCAACAAGCAAGAGGTACACAGGTTAGTTTCAATTAGGTTGGGTCGGATTGTGTTGCACATTTTTAAAACTTTTAAATTCCACATTTGCTCTGGAAGTCAAAATTACTCCCATCATTGCAGAATGAGATATTTTAGTGTATCATACTTTTGATGAGTTTTTGAAAAAGATATTTAATTAAGTTAATTTTGTCCATAATCATTTCTCATAATCCTCATTAAAACCAGGTGATTAAGGTTATATCAGTTCACCTCTTTTTACTTCCCATAACTGATTGATCACAATAAAGAATTTTAATTATTTCAAGTATGGGGCTAGGTCACACTTCAATTAAAGTGCAGTATTACCAAACTAAGGACCAAATTACAAGGTTTACTTGAGTGAAAGCAAAAAGAAATTTTATAATTTATTCACTCTGAGAAAAATAATAAAACTTAATGTCAAGCATACAAAAACAGAGGAATAAAGTTTCAAAATGACACTGTATCCAATACGAAAAGGAAAATCAAAAGCAGATTAAAAAGTCCTTAGAGTCCTTGAGATGTCTGGTTAAACCTCACACTATGTGGTTTAATTGATGCCATGTAACCTCAGCAGGAGCGAAATTTGTAGATAATCCTGAGTTCTCAGTGATGCTTCCCAATTTTACTTACCATCGGGCTTTGTTTTCTGAGAGGCTGAGCAAACTACAGAGAGACAGAATAAGTCTTCCATTTCGGCTGTTACCAATCCAATTTCCTTCTCCTCCTCTGCTCAAAAGCTGTTTCCTGAAGTGCAATTCACTTATGTATCCTCTTGTCTGGATTCAATATTTTAGTTTTCCAAATTGGATAATCCACAGGTAGCTTTCATCTCAATATCTAAAACTTCTACAAAGGTGCGAAGCAACCAGGGGATAAAAAAAATTGAGTTTCCAAGCAGTTTATAATGATCTCAATTTTGGCTCGTACTGATTCATGTTTACTGATAATTTCATGAGCTTGGCTCAACCTGATCAGGTAATCTCTGATGGGCATTTTAAGTCTTTTATGTTTCCTCTTTCAAACCATTTTAGTCCATGAAAGACCACAAATATTAAAATCAGATGATGGAAGTTGAAACCTTATTGTCCAATTTTTACCACTGTCATGACACCTACTAATTTTTCCTTTCTAGAATAGAATAAAATGGTAATTTATTGTCATTTGTATTTTTATATATCCCAGCCCTTTATGAAAGTACTGTTTCCATAATTTTGTCAGGTAATGCAACCTAGATCATAACAACTTGTTATATTAAAAATGAAACCTCATCATCTCTCAAATAGCTCTTATCTTAAATCTAGTTACTGCCTTGCCTGCCAGTGGAAGCAGTTTCTCACTATCTTTTGAAAAGCTTCATAAATTTGTACACCTCTATTAAAATAAAAAGTAATTGCCACTTTGTACCAGCATTCTGTGCATCATGCGTTATTCCCAGTGAAGGATTTTGTGTGGGTACAGATTGTTTATTCAGGCAAAGGCATAAGTCTATAGACAGAACAAATATAGTCCAATCAATTTCTGTTCTTTTGTATTAATTCATTTTTTCCTAGGCAAAAACTCCAGGAGGAGGGTTCGATCAGAGCTGAATTGTCATTCTGTTATTGTTAAAACAATCTTCCTTCCAATTACACCTACAGGCCACCAGCTTTTTACCTTCATTAAATTGCATCTCATATTGACACTTAAGTTTAACCCTGTTTTTGTCATGTTGCTGGAGAGCAGGGAGGTCCTTTCAATGTTTTCTTTTTTTTTCCTACAGAGCTCATTGTAGACCAAGAGTGTTGGCTAATGAGAGGACACCCAGTAGGGAGCAAAACGCATGGCCAAATATGACTCATAAGGAGATTTTTGAAGGCATTTATGACAGTACCAAGACAGAGGTGCTGAGAGACGAAACATCCATGGGACTAACTACAGTGAGTGAAAGACTGGCCACAACTGGAGATATGAAGAAAGCAGGGAGCAAAACATAAAACTGATCATGCAGACTAATATGATAGTTTCAGGCTGTTGCTCCACAACTGCATTCTGACCTTTGGGCTATAAGATCATGGGTACAAGTCCTATTCCGCTCCTAAAATCTAGGCCACGGTTATGGTGAAGTACCAAACAAACACGGTGGCTCAATGGATAGTGTTGCTGCCTCACAGCGCTAGGGACCCGGGTTTGATTCCAACCTTGGGCAACTGTCTATGCGGAGTTTGCACGTTCTCTCTGGGTCTGTATGGCTTTCTGCCAGGTGCTCTGGCTTTTTTTTCCCACAGTTCAAAGATGTTCAAGTTGGGTGGATTGGCTGGGCTAAATTGCCCCATAGCGTCCATGGATGTGAAAGTTAAGTGCATTAGCCAGGGGAAATGCAGGGTGACAGGGGTAAGGGGATGGGTCGGAGGTTATTGGGCTCAATGGCCAGGTTCTACACTGTGGGGATTGTATGAAATGCTGCACTGCTAGAGGATCTATCCTTTCAATGTGAAACTCAATTATGGGCCCATTAGATGGATATTACCAGTTCCATTGGACTTTTCAAACACAAAGAAAGCAAGTTGGGAGGAAGAGGGTTCACCCAAAATCTCAGCTGATGTTTTCTCTTAACCAATGTCACTAACAAACAGACTTTGCTATACTTAAATTAGTTGTTGCTTTTCTTACATTGCAGCAATGGTTCCACTTGCAATGTATTTCGTTAACTGTAAAGCGTTTTGAGTTACCGCGAGGTCACAGAACAAGTCAAATAAATACCAGTGTTTCCTTTCTCAAAATGGTAATTGCTGTAAGATTGCTATCCTCAGAATATCTGCTATCACGTACTTTGACATTGCACAGTGCAATTTGTTTCAACAATGGAGGAATCACTGTTGCAAGAGTTTTTGCAATGGCGGTCATTTCAAAACTCCAATACTAGAAATATAACATTTTATGGTACATCACTGACCTTAATTTTGGTACATTTCCAATCCAGCCAATGCACATTACAGTGTTGCTATGGAACTGTAAAAAGTAGAAATGAGCACGTTTACACAAATGTGTGAATATTTTCAGTTGGCATTTTGATAAAATATCATTACTGCATTTTTTTCTCCTTTACATGCCAACCCAACAAAACTTGTTTCTAAAAACAGTTGCCCTTATGAAAATTCCATCTTTTTACAATTCAAGCTATTAATACCCAAGGGCAATGGGCTAGGCATTAAACTCTTTCTTTGTAAAATAGTCTCTAAAATACTCCAGTAAACTGTCACCCTGCTTTTCAGGTTTTCCCTGTCAGACATTTACACATCCAAGTAATTGCCTGATATTGAACTTAATCATTGCTCAAAGAAGACACAAAGTTAAAGCTTTTTGCCTTGCTTTCATCAGGACAAAGATGCAAGACTCGAAAAAGAGACTCAACTTTATCTGGCTTGAGAAGAGGCTACTGATTTACTGGGTTATCACTGGCATGGAGATGCAACAAAAGTAGTTAACTGTCAATCTCATCTCTCAGAACAGACAGGTAATCTTTGATTGGTCTGGGTATTGCTGTGGGAATGCAGTAGAAACTGCAATTCCCATGACCCTCTTCTTCTTTTTCCAAAATAACATTACACCTTTTCCATCGGGGAAACTAGATATTGTAAGCTTGGGCCATGAAGAGAATTAAGTGGGCCTTGTCCATTCATTGGCAGTCATTGAAAAAATGGAGTACTCCTTTTAATTTTATTTGTTAATCTCTGCTTGGTCAACTCCCTTTTATAACTGGTACCGTATAGCCAATTCACTGAAACCTTGAAAGATAAATACAGACATCTGATGGCTGGCACTGTAGGATTTTTTTTTGCCTGGAACCTTGAAAGTTGTAAATGTGAAATGACCTTAATTCAAAGTGATAAAAGACAAACAAGCCTGAACAAGTCTTAACTGAAGAATATTTCAAATAATTGAGTCACTCCTCCATGGAAAACAACTGATGTTGTTACTGGCATGAAGGGATCCCATACTTGAACATTACTGAAAAGAGAGAGATGTTTATAAAGCTTTCTGTGTAGTATGAACTGTTGTGGTCATTCAAAATTTGGCATTCCTGCATATGTGCAGATGCGCACAGGACAAAAAGCTTTTCCATCAATATTGAAATTTTGTACTATTAAATGATGGTCTGATCTCATACTGCTTTAAAACTTCTAGCATTTAAATGCTGTGTCAATGTCATAGCACCATAAAGGATCACTGCTTACAGACCCTTCTTCAGGAAGCTTCTAATTTTGAAAGTTGATTTAATGTTGTAGCCCATCATTTACCAGCATAACAGCCAAAGGAGCAGAGACAATATTTCTGTGGTTATTCATATTCCAGAAAAATAGTTTACATCCTGTAGAAAAATAAGAAATATCATCCCATGATGGGTTTAACAGTTTTTAATTCTGAATGACCTTTCTCAGTAAGTGAACAAATCGCCTGATATGTAATTCTATGGTCTAGTCTATGTAATGGTGGAAAAGAGATAATAAATGGACCCATCTAGAAACTGGAAAATTTAGAGGATCCTAGAACTCCCACCCGAACAACAATGTGGGTGTACCTATCACATAAACTGCAGCTGTTCAAAAAATGCTGCTCACCATCACCTTTACAAAGGTAGCTGGGGGCAGCATGTTCACTCAATGCTTCGCATTGCTGCCTCCCAGCACCAGGGACCCAGGCTCAATTCCTGCCTCAGGCAACTGTCTATTTGGAGTTTGCACGTTCTCCCCATGTCTGCTTGGGTTTCCTTCAGGTGCTCCAGTTTCCTCCCACAGTCCAAAGATGTGCAGGTTAAATGCAGTGGCCATGCTAAATTGCCCATAGTGTCCAGGGATGTTTAGGTTAGGTGGATTAGCCATGGGAAATTCAGGGTGACAGGAATAGGGTAGAGGTCTGAGTCTAGATAGGATGCTCTTCAGAGAGTTAGTATAGACTTGTTGGGCCAAATGGCCTGCTTCTGCACTGTAGTGTGGGGATTCTGATTTAGGGATGGGAAATAAATATTGGGCCAGCTAACCCACATCCTGTGAATTGATGAAAAAATCACAAACAAAGAGGCACTTCTCAAATAACAGCTTACTATGTAAAAAAATTATAATCCTTTAATGCAGACTTTTGGAAATTTTTTCAGACTGAAATACTCCAAAAGGGTTAGTGAGTATTCCTCAGAAGAGGATGTATTTTGTGGATGGCTGATATGTGAAAGGAATACTACAGGTAAAATCAAAAGTGATAGCAACAATCTTGATACTTTTATGGCATTCATAATTAAAATGGGCAGTAAAATAGGAGAGAACAACTTCAAGATTTGGAATAGAAATTGCAAATAAAGGGGGCTATTCTTACAGTGGTGATTAGACTAACTCCCTTCACCACTATTTTGGAAGTAAGAACTGGCTATTTTAAAAATGAAAATGAACCTATGGTTGCTGTTGGATATTTAAAATAAGGTTTTTAGATCTATACTTTCCTAGAATAAGATTGATGCAGAACTTGGATAAAAAAAAATAAGTTTGATTGAAAGGTTGATATCCTCTGATGTCAATTTCACCGTTGAATACTTGCTGCCCTCAGAGGATCATCTGAGTTTCCTCAAATTTTGCCGGAGAACGTTGTTTTATTTCTGAAAAAAATATTCTTCTCCTGATGACATTGTAGTGAGGTGGACTCCAATGTGAAATTTTTATTCTTGCACACGTTTCTTTGGTTAAAATCATCATTTTATCAGGTTCAATAGTTGACAACAAAGTTGCTTAAGCTGTTTTGGTACTTCTTTTAAAATAATTGAATTCACCATAATTCTAAGAACTCTAAAAATTTCCCCATATTTTGATGAAGTGTCATTTTTGTCAAATTTCCTGGAGGTTGTCCCTCTGGAAGGCCTTAGAACGTTTCGTGCACAAGTGTCCCAATTCAGCCTCATTAATTTCTGATGAAGGGTTTAGGCCCGAAACGTCGAGTTTTCCTGCTCCTATGATGCTGCTTGACCTGCTGTGTTCATCCAGCCCCATGCTTGTTATCTCTCATTAATTGCCGACTGTTCTCAAAAAGTAACATTGTCTCACCTGCTTCAGTTAGCTTCAATTTTTTTTGCAGCTCCTAACAGCTCTTTGCACATTTCCATTTTCAAATTAGTTTCCTTTTTTTTATTTTTGATGCACAGCCCAAAATTTTAAAAATGGTGTCTGCTTAATTATTCCCCCCTTAAACAAATGTTGTGCCATTTTAAAAATTGTATTTGTTTTATTCATTCACAGGATGAGAGCACCACTGTCTAGGCCAGAATTTGTTGCCCGTCCCTAATTGCTCAGAAGTCAGTTAAGAGTCAACCACATTGCTGTGGGTCCGGAGTCACGTGTACGCCAGACCAGGTAAAGATATTAGTAAACCAGATGGGTTTTTCCAACATTTGGCAATGAATTTACGGTCACAATCGGACTTTTAATTCCAGATTTTTTTAAAATCAATCAAATTCGACCATCTGCTGTGGCAAGATTCAAACCCAAGTCCTCAGAGCATTATATAAACTTCTGGATTAATACCCCAGCAATAATACCACTAGGCCAACACCTCCCCATCATAAGATGCATGACAAACAGACAACCAAGCCCAATACTTCAATCCAATCATGCTCGTTCATCCCTTCTACAGACCTTACATCATATTTTTTCATTTTTCCCTTAAATTCTTGAACTATTCAATCATTTTTGTGTTCTAAATAATGCATCTGCTGTAGCCCTACTCTTACCATCAGTCCTGCAATGGTGAAAGTGATGCTGAAGTTTCAATCCGATGCCTCTCCCCTTCACTTCCTACACTTCAAACCTGACGTTGTGAAGTTGCAAATTTTGCAAAAAAAAATTGACTCTTTAGTGACTGTCAACCGCTGTAAATATGTGACGTAAATACCGTACAAAGTGTGCTCAGCAAAATTGAAGGCTGTGAAATTTGCTAAATAATCATTTGACTGTGTTGATCACTTCTGCTATTTCTCAGAAACAGGAGGTTTTGTTTGTTCTGTGCTCTTACTCCAAACAAAAATAATAATAATCTGGAATTAAAACACTCGATATCCAAATTTTCACTTGAAATGGAAAAATCAGTTCCAGCTCATTCTACTTTGTCAGTATCTAAAATTATGTTGTATTAACCCAGATCCAAGATCAATGCTCTTTGCTCAGAGTCACTGGGTTCTTCATGCAATTCTAACTCAAATAAATACACCAGCATTCCTGCTTCAATGAAATCATCCTCAATGTATGCACTAGAAACATTTTCCAACACATCTGCTTTCAGGTCTATGTCCTCGCTTTTAGCTGGATTGCCTGTGTTGTCACAATTTCTCCACTATTGCCCACTTCCTCAGACTGAAAGAGAAACCTGACTGCTTCAGCAACTGATCAGTATTTGTGTTAAACAACAGCACTTTGCTGAAACATCTATTGTTTTGAACAGTCATATCAGACTCAAAATCTATTATTGGACGCTCATTTTCTAACTGTTGCCTTAAGCTCTGGTATCATAGAGTCATAGAGGCCTGCAGTGCAGAAAAAAGGCCCTTTGGCCCATTCCATCTGTGTTTGTCAAAAACTACCGCCTAACTATTCTCATCCAATTCGCCAGCGCTTGGCCCGTAGTCTTGAATGCCTTGGCATTGCAAGTGGACATCTAAATGCTTCTTAAATATTATAAGATTTTCAGCCTTACAGGCAGTGAATTCCAGTTTCCCACCACCCCTGAGCAATAAAAAAAATCCTCACATCTCCTCTAAACCTCTGCCCCTTACGTTGAATCTATGCCACCTAGTCAATGATCCTTCCCTCAAGGGGAAAAGTTTCTTCTTGTCTACCATATCTATGCCCCTCCAATTTTTATACATCTTAATTATATTCCCTCTCAATCTTCTCTGCTCTCAGGAAAACAACCTCACGCTGTCCAATCTTTCTTCATAACTGAAACCTCCAGCCCAGGCAGCATCCTGGTAAATCTCCTCTGCACCCTTTCCAATGCAATCACATCTCCCCTATAATGTACAGGCAATGCCCAGGTTCCATTCTTAAGTCCATTCATAAGTTGATTTCCATGCAAGTTTCAGTGCAATGCAGGACAATATAAAGGAGCCATTCCTAAGGATG
The DNA here is from genome assembly GCA_024137785.1 of Ginglymostoma cirratum. Lineage (NCBI taxonomy): Eukaryota > Metazoa > Chordata > Chondrichthyes > Orectolobiformes > Ginglymostomatidae > Ginglymostoma > Ginglymostoma cirratum. The sequence goes on from JAHRHZ010000133.1 coordinate 66,106,386, forward strand.
GGAAATGGTCATATGTAAGATCTTTAAAATTACACCCCTGTATGAGATCATGTTTGTAAAAATGAGTGTTCATAGGTAGGACATTCGTAAATCAAAGACCTTCTGTGTATCCATTGCTTCTGAAGCAACGGTAGCTAAACCTTCTGACCATCTTACTTCATCCAAATCGATCAAATCTCTTTGCTCATCAAGCTGAATATCAGTACAACAATCAGTGTGAGGAATTTGAATCTCTGTTGCTCCAGGTTCCAGTTTGCTGGTTCCAACAGAGTGTTAATTTTCTGCGCCTCAAATTCAATGCATTTCCTATTTTATCTGAATTTCTCCACTACAAAGCTCACATAAAGCACTCTGGGGAATATTGGTACTTCCTGACTTTTCGTTGCTAATGGAAAATTTGTAGTAGGAAGCTCAATAGCGATTTTGCATTCTTCTAACTGTTCGAGGACTGCCTTCATGCCCTTGTATCTCCCCCTAACCGGAAAACATTTCCACTTCCAGAGCACAGTGTGAGAAAGATCTACCAGTTGGTCTAAGGTGTGAATTTTAATTAGAAGTTACCTCCTGCGAACAAGTGAAAGTACTTGGAAAAGGAATGTGGAGGAACAGCATTCTAATCAGCAAAAGGATCTTCTCAGCACACTCTATAAAGGAACTATTGAACTACCTTCCGATTCTTTCCTTCCATCAATAACACCCATGCTATTTTTGTATGTGTATTTATATTTAGAGGGGGAGTTTTATAAGTGGGTCGCAGTTGTAACTAGTAGAATTATATGTCAACTGTCATCTGTAGTTAGAATCTGTTCATTTGCAATAAATAGTTATGTTTGTTAAGTACAGAAACTTGGTCTGTGCTTTCTGGTCTAAAAGACAGGTAAACTGGGGAATTCTTTCTAATTTTGTGATGACTGCTGGAATCACAGGACTTGATTTCCAGTGCACTATCTTGTAACAGTACATAACACATGGAACACAAAATTCTGGTTGAGTCCTGCAAGGAGCAATTCTGGATATCCTGATATGTTGAACTTATTTTGTGATGTAAATTGAATCTGTCAAGTGTTAGCTGTACTATACAACTGTGGTGAGTTGATTTCTTAAACTGCTGAAGTCCTTGGGGTGTGGGGATGGCCAAAGTGGTGTTAGGGAAGGATTTCCAGATATCTGACCCAGCAATGGTGAAGGAACGGCAATATAGTTCCAAGTCAGAATGGTGTCAGTCTTGGAGGTGAACTTACACATATTAGGAAATGCACCCCACGCACCCCACCCCCCCCCACCGCCCCGCTTCAACCCTTGTCCTTCTAGTGGGGAGAAGTCATGCGTTTGGAAGGTGCTGACAAAGGAGACTGGATGAGTTGTTGCAATCCATCTTGAGTTGTACACACTGGTACACACTGCTGCCACCATACATCAGTGAGTGAATGTTAAGGTGACAGACTGGTGTCAGTTAAGTGGGATGCTTTATTCTAGATGGTGTTGAGTTTGTTTAGCTTCTTTGGTGCTGTACTCACCCAGAGAAGTGAAAAGCATACCATCACCTTCCTGACTTGTGTCTTGTAGACAGTGGACAGACTTTGGGCATTTAGGAAGTGAGTTCGTCACAGCAGTATTCCTCACCTCTGACCTGCTCTTGTGACCATAGTGTTTTAGCCCTCATGACTATTCCTGTTCAGGTTCTGCTTAATAGTGACCCCCAGGATGTTAATATAGGGATAGTACCACTAATGAATATCAAAAACAGAACTGTTCTGAAGAAGAGTCACTGGACCCGAAATATTAACTTTGCTTCCTTTCCAAAGATGCTGCCAGACCTGGTGAGTTTCTCCAGAACTTTCTGTTTTTGTTTCAGATTTCCAGCATCTGCAGTTCATTGGTTTGTATCAGACGATGAAAACTAGGTCTTCTCTTGTTGGAGATGGTCTTTGCTTGGCACTTTTATGATGTGAATGTTACTTGCCAGTTAACAGTCCAAGCTTGAATGTTGTCTAGCTGTGGTTGTAAGTGAACTGAGCCTTCTGCAGTATCAGGGGAGTTGTGGATGGTGTTGAACATTGTACTACAACAGTGAACGTATCGACTTCTGACCTGATAATATAGGGAAGATCATTGATGAAGCAACTGAGGATGGTTGGGCCTTGGACACTACCCTGAGAAACTTCTGCAGAGGTTTCCTAGAGCAAACATTGCTGACCTCCAATAATCACAGGCATCTTCCTTTGTGCCAGCTTTAATTAAAGGCAGTAGAGACTTCCTCCTGATTCCCACTAATACCAGTTTTGGTGAGGCTCCTTGCTTAAATGCAACTCTGATGTCAAGAGCAGTCAGTCCCACCTCACCTCTGGAATTCCAATCTTTTGTCATGTGTGAACAAGACTATAATGAGGTCAGGGGTTGAGTAGTCCTGGCTGAACCCAAACTGAGCATCAGTGAGTAGGACGTACTGAGCAAGACCATTTGGTAATATTGACCCTTCCATCGCATTACTGATTATCAAAAGTGGGCTATTTGAGTGGTAATTGGATGAGTTGGATTTGTCCTGTGGACAGGATACACCTAGTATATTTTCCCCATTGCTATGTAGATGCCAGTGTTGCGGATGTTCTGGAACAGCTTGGCTAGGGACATGGATAGTTAAAAGTACAAGTCTTCAGTACTATTGCCGTAGTATTGTCAGGGCCCATAGACTTTGCAGTATCCATTAAATATTAAATGCAGGAGGGTAATCCAGTAGCAGAACTGAAACACAAGGTTCTTAGCCTGGTGAAGCCACAACATAGGAATATCTGCACGCCAGGCATATTCTTTCTTCGTATTAAATGAAGTGAATTGATTTGGCTGAAGAATTTTATTGATGAGATTGGGACTTCAGAAGGTGGTCCATCCTGGCATTTCTGGTTGGAGATGGATGCAAAGGCTGTGTCCTTGTTCTTTGCAACGATGTTCCAGGCTCCCCCATCATAAAGGATGTGGATATTTGCAAAGTCTACACCTCCTGCCAGCTGTTTCATTGTCCATACCATCTATGATGGGATCTGGCAGGACTTCAGAGTTTTGATCTGAACCGTTGGCTGTGGGTTTGTTTGGCCTTGCCTATTACAGGCAGTTTCTTGCTGTCTGGCATGCAAATATTCCTATGTTGTAGCTTCACCAGGCTGAGAACCTTATGTTTCAGTTCTGCTACTGGAATGCCCTCCTGCATGCTACATTGAACCTTTAGTAGCCTTTGGAACTTCCTGCGATCATGAGAAAAACTGTAGAAATGCAAATTTTTCTTTCATTAAAGCCTTTAAGATAGATGGTTCAGAACAATCGTATATTTCTATCAAGTCTTAACATACCTTACATATTATTTCAAAGCATATGTGACTGATTCTCAGATATACTTTGGATTATCTTCTTGGATATACAGTCCTCTCTCTAAGACGGTGAATGGGATCTTTATAACTAAGCACTTAGTCCAAGATTGAAGGAGGCATTAAATTTTATGTCAAATGTGTCTTACGGCACGCATGTTTAACAGACATTTAAAATGTGGAAAATGGCAGTTTGGCTTATTTTATGCAACCCTGCCCCTTAATTAGTGGTGTAATTGGTGTTTTAGTCATCGAGTGCTAATCCATTACGGCTGTGTTTAATTCAAGGTGGAAAATATGAACTGGCAGTAATTACACCGAAAGTAACATTGCTGCCAAGGATCAAATGCTGAGGACTCCGAAATGTGTCCGACAATAGCCACGCGCTGCAATGTTGCCAGGGTCACACAGTGGCTCAGTGGTTAGCACACCTGCCTCAGAGCACCAGGGAAACCGGGTTTGATCCCAACTTCGGGCGACTGTCTGTGTAGAGTTTGCATGTTCTCCCTGTGTCTGCATGGGTTTCCTCCAGGTGCTCTGGTTTCATCCCACAGCCCAAAAGATACGCAGGGTAGGTGGATTGGCTGTGCTAAATTGCCCATTGTGCCCAGGGATGTTTAGGTTAGTTGGGTTAGACAGGGAATTGGGTCTGGGTGGGATCGTCTTCAGAGAGGCAGTGTGGACTTGTTGGGCTGAATGGCCTGTTTCCATACTGTAGGCATTCTAGCCAAGGTATTTTAATATATTATGGTGGCAAATTTTTATTGTAACTGTTTTATGTTTTCCAAATATTTCAAAGTTTGCAGAATTTCAACTTATTTAGGAGAACTCAACCAAAGCCTCCTGATTGGGAGATACCATTATAGAATTGTACCCTGAAAGGTGTACCATGGGAGTCCTTGAAAGTCTCAACATACTGACCACAAGTTGCCTGGGAAGATTCAACTTTGGAGGACAACCACTTGATGTCTGGAACCCTCAGAAAAAGGCTTCAATTCTGAATGAGAATAAAAGCCTTCAAGAATTTGATTTATTTACCTTGATAATTAACTAGGAGTATCTACAGGAATTATAACTGACTCCAAGTCTTGGATAATTTAAGGCTGACCTTCCAAGTTTAGCTCTAATGCCCCCAATGTTCACTCTTTACATCTTCACCTCCTCCTTTAAAGATCTTGATGCCCTTTTTAATCTGATCAGCCTGACCCCACCACTACATCCAGCGAATGACCCCTCCCTGGGATATCTAACTGCCTGTTTAACCCCTCACCCACATGCCACCTTAGACTCCTATGCACCTTCTTGCCATCCTGCTCACTCAGTCACCTGTCCCCCTTTGCCTCACTTACCCATCCGCTACTACATTTCCTCAGCTACCCACCTCACTGAGTCGTACAGGTGTACAGCACAGAAAAAGGCTCTTTGGCCCATCGAGTTCGTGCTGGTCAAAATCAACCACCAAACTATTTTAATCCTATTTTCCAACACGTGGCCCATAGTCTAGCATGCCTTGGCATCACAAGTGTACATCTAAATACTTCGTAAATGTACTTAGGGTTTCTGCCTCTACCATCCTTGGAGGCGATGAGTTCCGGATTCCATCTCCGCCCCAGGTGAAAAACATTTTCCCCACGTCCTGTCTAAACCTCTTGCCCCTCACCATTGATCCCTCCACTGAAGGGAAAATTGCCTTCCTAACTATCCTCTCTATGCCCCTTGTAGTTTTACGCATTTCAATGCTGTGTCCTCTGCTCAAAGGAAAACAACCCTAGCCTATCCAATCAGTTTCAGAACTAAAATTCTCCAAGAGGCAATATTCTGATGAGTCTCCTCTGTATCCTCCACACATTCTGTCCTATAATGAGGATTCCAAAACTGCACACCATACTCTCGCTGTGGTCTAACCAATGTTTTATACAGTTCCAGCAACACCTCCCTGCTCTTAAACACCACGGCTCAGCTAATCGGGGTCTTTTTTAATCTGCAGTTCCAAGTCCAAAATTCTCTTGCTGACACATCTCTGTGATACCCACAAAATCATACCTGCCAATTTTATTCTATGCTACAAGCTTATTTACCTTGTTTTGTATACGGCCTGCATTTAAGTACAACACCCTCTGTCCTATATTGACTACCCCACTTCTCTTCATTGTCTCCTTATCTGCCATGCCTGAAGTTAGATTCCTGACCCTTTCCAAACTCCTTGTCCTATTACTTGTTCTGGAAACTTTAATAATCCCAGCTGAGCCTCTCTTGTTCCCACTTTGGTCTGCAATCTGGTCAAAGCAATATGAGCAAAACCCCAACCCACAATACTCAAAATGGAAATCCCTTAATAATCCAGGTTTGGGCTGATATGTAACAAGCAACATTAGTGCCATAGAAGTGCCAAGCAATGACCATCTCCCATAAGAGAGAATCTAACCATTGTCCTTTGATGGCATTATCATCAATGTATCATGTATCATCTCTGATGGCATTATCATCCCAGCTTACAAATGGAAGCTGAAATGGGAGGATACATCACAGAAAGAGATACAACACGGGTCTGAGACAGCGGAAGAGTGCCTCAGGGATTGCTTGAAATCAGTGGACTGGACCGTATTCAAGTACTCAGCAGGAAACCCAGATGGGTACGCCACCGCAGTCACAGACTTCATTAGCAAAGTCGTGGAGGACTGTGTAACAAAGAACTCCCCCATTTCTGAAGAAGGGTCCTGACCCGAAACGTCAGCTTTCCTGCTCCTCTGATGCTGCTTGGCCTGCTGCGTTCCTCCAGCTCTACAGCTTGTTATCTCAGACTCCAGCATCGGCAGTTCTTACTATCTCTGAGAGAGCCAATCTGGGAGTTCCCCAACCAGAAACCTGGGTTTATCCAGGAAATCCACTCTGTACTGAAGACCAGGCGGACGGCATTCAAGCCGGATGACCCAGACCTATGTAGAAAATCCAGATATGATCTCCTCAAAGCCATCAGGGATGTCACAGGCAGTACTGGAGCATGTTAGAGGCTCAAACCAACCATACAGACTCCACTGTCTTTGGCAAGGCTTAAACAACATGACAGGATACAAAACTAGGCAGTGCAAGATAGTGGAGAAAGACACATCTCTCCTTGATGCACTCAATACTTTCTATGCTCAGTTTGAGCAGAATGCCAGCAGTGCAGTATCACCTGCCCTGACAGCCCAGACACACCTGTGCCCACCATCACCACTGCAGATGCCAGATTGTGCCTTCCTGAGAATCAATCCAAGGAAAGCGATGGCCTCGGACAGAGTCCCTGGCCGTGCACTTACATCCTGTGCGGACCAGCTGGCAGAGGTATTCACTAACATATTTAGCCTTTCCGTCCGACAAGCTATAGTCCCTAACTGCTTCAAGAAGACTACGATCAACCCAGTGCCAAGAAAGCACATGCAACATGCCTTAATGACTACCGCCCAGTGGCTTTGATCTCCATTCGTTGGTCATGGCCCACATCGACCATTATCCCCTCCAGACTGATCTCAAAATTCCGACACCTCGGTCTCGGCTCTGCCCTCTGCAACACGATCCTCAGCTTTCTGACCTACAGACTTCAATCAGTGAAGATAGACAACTGCACATCCTCCATCATAACACTCAACACTGGAGCCTCCCAAGTGTATGTTCCGAGTCCCCTATTATACTCCCTGTACACCCACAACTGCGTTGCCAAATTCCAAATGAATGCCATCTACAAGTTTGCTGATGACACCACTGTAGTAAGATGGATATCAAACAATAATGAGGCAGGATACAGAAAGGAGATAGAAGGCTTGGTGGCATGGTGCAACCATAACAACTCTCTCTCAACATCAGCAAAACTAAAGAATTATTCATTGACTTCACAAAGAAGTGAGGAGAACATGGCCCCATCTATATCAACAGAGTGGAGGTTGAGAGGGTTGAGAGCGTCAAGTTTCTAGGAGTGATGATAACTGACAACTTGTCCTGGACTTCCCACATAGATGTAATGTTCAAGAAGGCACAACAACGCTTCTTTTTCCTCAGGAGGCTCAAGAAATGTGGCATGTCCATAAGAACCCTCACAAACTTTTACAGATGCACCACTGAAGCATACTGCCAAGGGGCTTAACAGCTTGGTATGGCGATTGTTGTGCCCAGGACCGTAAGAAACTACAGAGGGTGGTGTGCACAGGCCAGACCATCACAGAAGCCAACCTTCTATCCATGGACTCTATTTACACAACTCGTTGCCACGGAAAGTCTGACGACATCATCAAAGATCTTTCCCACCCAGGTAATGGTCTCCTACAACCTCTTCCATCAGGCAGAAGATACAGAAGCTTGAACACATGCACCAGCAGGTTCAAGAACAGTTTCTCTCCTGCTGCTATTAAACTGATAAATGGACTCATTAACTTCAATTAAACCTGATCTTGCTAATAGAACATAGAACACAGAACATAGAACAGTACAACACAGTACAGGCCCTTCAGCCCATGATGTTGTGCCGACCTATTATCCTACCCTGCATACCCTATATTTTACTATCCTCCATGTCCCGATCTAAGAGTCGTTTAAAAGTCTCTAAAGTATCTGACTCCACTGCCACTGCCGGCAGCGCATTCCACACGCCCACCACTCTCTGTGTGAAGAACCTACCTCTGACATCTCCCCATACCTTCCTCCAATCACCTCAAAATTATGCCCCCTCGTAATAGTCATTTCCGCCCTGGGAAAAAGTCTCTGGTTATCCACTTTATCTATGCCTCTCATCATCTTGTATACCTCTATCATGGCATCTCTCATCCTTCTTCGCTCCAATGAAAAAAGCCCTAGCTGCCTCAACCTGTTCTCATAAGACCTGCCCTCCAGTCCAGGCAGCATCCTGGTAAATCTCCTCTGCGCCCTCTGTAAAGCTTCCATATCTTTCCTATAATGACATGACCAGAACTGAACACAATATTCCAAGTGTGGTCTAACCAGAGTTTTATAGAGTTGTTATAGAGTATAATGTTGATCTTGCCTAGCACACGTTCTGTGCGATATAACCTGTATGCTCTGTACAATTTTTTTTCATCTTATGGTCTCTATGTCCCTGCTTACAAAGATCTGCCTATACTGCTCGTAAAAAAAGCTTTTCAATTTACTTAGGTAAATGTGGCAATAAGTTAAATCAAATCAAATCACTATATTGCGTGTTACCATTGACCAGAAATTGAACTGAACTAGCCATAGAAATACTGAGGCAACAAGACCAGGATTAGGAATCTTGCAGTGAGTAAACCTTGTTACATAAAAGTTTACTGCTTATTAACAGCCAGTTAAACGGTTTAAGATTGAAACAACAGCTTTAACAATTTGAAATCATTCGGTCCATTTAACACAGAAACATTCCTATCAGATAAAAATGGTCACTATGCCAAAGGTGATATTAGTGGGGGAGGTGTGATCAAAAGCATGATGGATGTTAAGGAATATTTTAAAGGAGGAGAGAGGGTTGAACAGAAGGAACATCTTAAGGCAAAAATTCCAGAAGTGATACTTGGATGACTGAATGTATGGTTGTAATGGTATGACAAAAAGAAAGGGGAATGTTCAAGAGACTGGAGTAATGCTGATATCTGAGGCATGGGTCTAACGGCCAGTTGTATGATTAGGGGAGGTTAAAGATAAGGGAAAAAATAGGAAATAATAACTGAAAGGACTGCAAATGCTGTAAATCAAAGACAAAAATAGAAATTGCTGAAAAAGCTCAGCAGGTTTGGCAGCATCTGTGGAGAAAAATCAGAGTTAATGCTTCAGGTCGAGTGACCCTTCCTCAGGACTAGATTTATTTTAGTCAATTTCAAATGTGCTTACTTCATTAAAAGTGTATTGCATCATGTCTATATTATTTAAAATTTATGCTGCAATTTCCAAACACAACAATAAGATTTTGCAAAAAGATAAATATATCTACTTTTAAGTTCATAATTGATTTGCAAATTTATAACGTAATGCAAAAGGAAACCATTTATTTTTGGATTTCAGTTGTACCTCACAGCACATGTACATGATTCCCATTAGAGAGAAGTGATTTCAGACAGCAGGTGTCTGGTTGGCATCAGATGGTACCGCGTATGGTTTTCTTCTCAGTTTCCTGACCCACAGCTTGTCTGACCTAAGAGTACTTATCACAGGCAACAAGCAAACACAGCTGGTCAATGTTTCAGTTGTGCCGAGCTATGTACAGCTTGGCTCAGCATGGAATACTTCAGGCCAGCTCACGTCAACCTTGTCACAATCAGAGTTGCCCAAAACGTCCATCACATGGCTCTCCAAAGCATTCCTGTGGTTTGCAGCTCCTGTAGCATTACTTCGTGATGGACTGAGACCACCGTAAACTGCGGGTGATAGATTGGGAAAGGCAACCAGGCTCCCTATACAAATTAATGCACTATTTCCAGCTGAGATTTTCATATTGATTCAATCATGCTGTGCGCTCCACTGGGCAGTATGTTTCCTCATCTCTGATGTTGCCAGGTATTGTGATGACCTTTTAGCCTGAGACTGTCTCAGGGTTACCCTGATAGCATGGAATAGAATTTACCAGGAGGTCTGTCAGAAATCCAATTTAGTTGGCCAATCAAAGAAATCTATCTTCAGTATTAGGCAAAAGTTCCCTCAAGAACCACATGCATGTTATTCGTTGGACATTAGACATTGAGAGAAACCCACTGTTAGATGAATTGTTTCAGTTAGACTTTGTGTAGGAAGCAGATATTAAATGTTGCTTCCTGGTTAAGTACAGCAATCTGGCCTGACATGCATCACAGCATGAAGATCCAGTTGATGCCAGTTTATGTCCCATGCTAATGCCTCAAATGAGCTAAAGTCAAAAAGGTCAATGTTGCCACGGTCTTTACAGGTAATTGCCAAGCATCACCTTTGGCAAGTTTGGATTTGAGATCCTCCCTTGTGCTTATTATCTGTTTATTCTGTCAGTACTTCCACTATCACTTAGCCATCTGGGGAGGGCATGCAAAAAGGGTCTACACTTCCTATTGGGCTATTCTGTCAAATGTGTAATTCACGCCAAGAATCTGCAGCTTTCAGTCTTTGCAGTTAATTAACCAGTGATTGAAACTCCTGCCATTTTTTGATCCTGGAAGATATCCATTTGTAGGGGCAGCAGTGGGGCCCTAACACACATCAGTTTGTAGGAGCTCAGCAACCAGGAGGAATCTCCATAGCTAGAGATTGATGCAGTTTGCTGATCACTTGCAGATTTCATTTCAATGTAATTAAATGCTAGACTGAACCTTTGGTTCCTCTGCCTGGTCGATTGTAATGTGCTAAAACTTTGGTAGAAAGTAGCTTTAATCTTTTCAAAAGCTGTAATGTCTTCCTCACTCTAATACCATTGCCGGCCTTTCTTCAAAAGCTCCCATGACTTGTGTAGGACTGACTAATCTAGAAAAAACTTTCCCATTTGATTTATCATATCTAAGAAGGGCTGAACATCATTTTCACACTTTGAGGCCAGAAATTCACTGGTGGTCTTCTTTGATTCCACCAAGATGCCTTTCTCTTGGGTGATGTGGCCCAAGAAAATAATCATTATTCTAGAGAATTGACTTATTGAAATATCAGCCATGAATATCTCTGGGGTGTAATGTGTGCACATACACTTTCTCTGAGGCTGTTGCTTATGTCTGACTCATCTCTTCCACTCTTGATGTACTGTTTCACTACTTTATTTGCATCTGAACATTGCAAATTATTGAATACAACTGTAGGGTAGGTTTCGACTTCTTTCTTTAACAAGCTTCTACTGATGTCAAAGCCACCTCATCAATGGCATCATTTAGATAAATTACAATTAATCTATATCAGAAGGAACAGTAATCCTAATGGCCATCCTTGAGGAACAGCACAACATATTTCCTAACGGCAAACTAACATCTGCAAACTAACAGGTCACCTCTTCTACCTGCTTTCTATCACTTAGCTAATTGATCCTATGAATCTCTGACCTAGAAGCAAAAGTGTAATCACTAAGCTGAAGTTGACACTTTTGGACGTTTCTGGCTCTGAGAAATGTGAAATCTCACCAGTCTTGCTGCTCTTTCCATCGTACTCCCAGCAATTAATCTGCTTTGCATGAAGCAAATACTTTGGATGCATTTAGAAGCAACTTTGAAACAAAACTAGCTATAAAATTTTATTGCTGGCTATTTGAAGAGTGACGTGCCACTGGCTTGATTACACACTTAGCTGTATTCCTTTAGGGAGTCAGAGACACTTATCTCAAAATAAATGGAGGCTAATTCATGACATTTCTTATATATGACCTAACCTTGGTTCGGAAGAGCACCAATAGAGCTCTGGGACCCAGTCAGCTGGCGATACATTCTACAAATCCCCCAGGCAGTAAAAGGGAAATAAAATAGATCTGGCAATGTGAGTGGAAGATTCGGAAATAAATATCCTCTGGGAGGAGATTGAACCATTTTATTGGCACAAGACAAACTTTTCTGTGGAATTGGACAAATCCCATCCTACGAGTTCATTTTTTTTACAATAAGTCAGATGGAAACTGCAGTGTAGCATCAATACATTAGCCCACAATTTAGCATATTCATCCTGTGGAGTATCGTGATTAACCCCGCTTAAAATAATACAGAAGGAGCTTCTTCATCCTATTGTACTAACTCAAGCAGCTAAAATTGGCTTTCAGCATCAGGTCTTTTTATATATAATCTAAACTAACACTCTGTCCTATTTAAATAACCTGCATTCAGCATTATACTCTGGTTAGGTGGAGCTCTGAAGGACTTACAGAATCACATCAGTCGCACCTATGATTTTTCAGCTAACATTTTTGAAAAGTGTGACAGGAACAACAGTGTTTTGTGTCAGTATGTTGACCGGACAATGAATCATCCCAGCGAGAAGGTGAAAGGAGTTTTATCACAGTCATGTGCATCTGCTAGAATCCCACTTGCCCTACTTCAATCACCCCTCATATCTAATAACCTCAGAATACTGCTGATAGTATCTGAGAGAAGATCATCATCCTGAATATCTGCTTTGATAACTTTGTCCATGAAGGAAGAAAAAATAAAGAACTACATGGATGCAGACAGGCATTCATTCATAACAGGCTAGTTGACTTGTATTTATACAGGGTAACTCAAAACTCAGGAGCACAAAATATTTTACAGAAAGCCAGGGAAAACTCAAATGGAAGAAAGCACTCAGGGCTCAAAGGACAGGACAATGTCAAGCAGCTGTATCGTCACTGTTGCAAAGAAGCAGCCATTTTATGCACAGCAAGCTGCCAGAAACAGAAATAAGGTGCTTTTTGTTAGTGACGATGGCTGAGGGATAAATATTGGTTGGGACGCTGGAGAGATCTCCCGTGTTGCTGTGAAACTGGTCAGAGTATATACTGTGTACACGCCCACTTGGAATTGCAATCAATGTCCTTGGATCCTGAATCACTTGTCAAAATCTATCTTTAACTCTGATTTCTCTCCACAGATGCTGCAGACCTGCTGAGCTTTTCCGGCAACTTCTGTTTTTGTTCCTGTCTCAGTTGTTGGGTGTTTTGGGAACAAAATCTCACAGGCCTGCTCGTCAATTTTAACAACACAAGATCACCAAGTCAATTTTAAGACCATTATTGCGGTGTTAACATCAAGTGATGGAAGTGAAAAATTGCATCGCATGACCTGAAAAGCGAAGAGAAAGAACAATGTGGTGAGAAATGCTTCATTAAATTCTTTCTTGTGGAAATGCAGAAGAAAATGGAGGAAACCAATTGAAAATGGGGGCAAAAAGGAAATCAGTTTATTTTGTTTATTCTTGGGATGAACTGCAAATATCATAACTACCTCCACCAGAACAATGCACTGAGTAATTCATGGTCAACAATGCTGTGACCCTGCTGTCTGTTTCATCTTAGCTTAGGGCTAACTTACATTCCACATCATACTTAACTGATTGTATTTAAATCTCACCCTACATTCCATCAGCCACGGTGAGGGAGGAGTCCGCGCTGTTGAAGGAGTGTGTTTAAATAAAATATTGAACTAAACTCCAGTCTACCATATCCAGTGATTTTAACGGATGAAAAATAATCCATGCTGCTATTTGAAGAGTAAGAGAATGCTTCTAATATCTTAGACAATATTCTTCCCTCGAGCGATATTAAAAGCGGTAGCCAAACTTGCCAAATAACTGCTGCTTGTGGGATCTTGCTCTGTGCACAATGATTGTCATAATTGCCTATATGAACTGTGCTTTGATTTGATGCATTTCATGTGTAGCATTTTTGAGATGTTTCTGACCAATGTGATAAGGTTGTTGGAGAAGTTCAAGCTTTCACTTCGTTTTTTTTAAAAACAATATATATTTTAGCACGAGAGATGGGCCAGCCTGAGAAGTATCACCGGTCTCCAGGCTGTATGTAAGACTTATAGCTGTCCTGTTGAGTTAAAAAAGCAAGTATATACATCATGGCACAAGCATGTTCTATTCCTCACTGGGGATGTAGGAGCTCAAGGAATAAAGACAACTCTCTTCCTTACCTCAGCTTATTGCTGTGAGAAATTTCAATGATACAGTTCAGACATTCTTACCGCTTCTACCAGGGATAATCAGTATTAGGAATTGCTGTCGTTGCCACTATAAATAGGGCTTCAGCGGTTGCTTTCAGTTTTATTAGCTTTTAAACATTCTGCATCAGGTTAAGTACACTTCATTTTTGGTTTAAACATTTTTCACATATCAATTCAGGTGCTTCCTTCTCCCGAAGTCCCTTAAAATGAGAAGTCCTGATCAATCGAACATCTAACAGTCTCAAACAAAAGTGACCTTTCTTGTTTTGCAAATGTATAATCTCCCTGTAGCCTCTTAGCATCAAGGTAAACAGCTGTTTGTGTAAATAGGTCCCACTGTGGTCTCTGAGAGCCAAGGGTCTGCACTTAAAGCCAATTACTTACACAAGCCTAAATGTTTTGTTTTCGCTGCACCAACAGCGGGCCACCTGATAGCTATTAGCATCAATTATTTCTGACCTAGTCACCAAGTCCCCACTCCAGACCAATTTAAATTAGCTTCTCCCAGTTGTCATGTCTAAGACATCAGGATTTCTCTTTGTCTGCACCATGCCTCATGCAGGCTGTTCACAAATGGAAAGATTTCCCCTAACATAGTTGACCAGCTCTCAAAACATCACTGTGCAAATGTGAAAGAAATTCAATTTGACTCACTGGTGCTGACTAATTCCATTACAGACACATTGATGTGAATTTGTGTAGTGCCTTGATCAAATTAAAAGCAAAATCCCAAGGCATCTTACAGAAAAGTATTCAAACAAAATTTGACACGCAAACCAAAGAAGGAGAGTGTTATTATAACAGAAGATGTGAGAAGTACTCAGCCAGTCTAGCAGCATCTCAGGAGAGAGAAATTGAGTTAACATTTGATGCCATGACCTTTCGTAAGACATGGGAACTTCAGAAACATAATAGTTTTAATTTTTATTTTACCTATTTTTCTACTCAAACTGCTTGGAAACATTATTATACACCTTTGAAGCGGATGGGACAAACACAGTTCTCCTGGTCCAGGTGTAGGCGCACTACTATTCCCACAAGAAGGCTCAACATAATAGTTTTAAAGAGGTGGAGGGCAGATAAAGCAATAAAAGGGATGACCAGTGATAGGGCAGAAGACAAGATGCAACAAATGACATAAACATTGATGGGAATAGCCAAATGGAATACCAATGGGACAAGTAAAGAAAGAAAAGATGACTTCAGAGGAAGAAAAAATGGCAGAATCACGTAAATGAAGTTTAAACTGAAATTAACAAAGACAATGAGGCAAAATAGCAGGGGGTTTGTGCTCTGAAATGTTGAACTTAGTGTTGAGTCCAGAAGATCTAAAGTGTCAAACTGAAAGGTGAGGTACTGTACCTCAAGATTGTACTGAGGTTTGCTGGTATACTATGCAATGTGAGGATGGAGATGCGCTTATAAGAAACTAGGATGTGGATAATGTGGCATTGGAAAATGCAACAGACGTCAATTACATCTCAGTACAGTGTACAAATATTACATTCACAGTACATCAGCATGTGGGCTGACATTAAGCTACTTGCTTACAAAAAGTCGCATGCCGCCATTAGTGTGTCATGCTTCAAGTGATCTGCATTACAATGGAGAATGTGATTTCCACACCCTAAATTCACATGCTACGAAACAGTGATGAAACCATGAGCATGTCTTTTAAAGGCACACTGTCACATTGTGACACTTAAAAATATGCCATTCAACTCACTACCTTTAAGTGTCACAATGGTGGTGGTGGAAATAGTGGGGACAATCTGTTGAATATGGAAATTGACAGAGTGCAGTGTTCAGTCTTTGATTGTGCAAATTCATTTACTATCAATGCCTGATACGTGCTTGATTAGTTAAAAAGCAATGAATGTAAATACTCCTGCGGTGCAATGGCCGTGTCCCTACTTCTAGGCCAAGATCTTCATACCTCACCTAATACAGAGGTGTGGAATACCATTTCTGAACACGTTGATTGTAAAATTTGCAAGAATGAATACAAAGGCAGCACGGTGGTTCACAGCAAGAGAGACTCGGGTTCAATTCCACACTCGGGCGGCTCTCTGCGTGGAGTTTGCAAATTCTCCCTGTGTCTGAGTGAGTTTCCTCTGGGTGCTCCAGTTTCCTCCCACAATCTAGGGATGTGTGGACTAGGTGGGTTAGCCATGGGAAATGTAGGGTTACAGGGATAATGTTGGGGGGGGGTAGTTGGGTCTGGGTGGGATGCTCTCTGTGGAGTTGGTGTGGACTTGATGGACCCAATGGCTTGCTTCCACACTGTAGAGGACTCTATGATTCTACAAAGAAACC
This sequence comes from Ginglymostoma cirratum, assembly GCA_024137785.1. Classification (NCBI taxonomy): domain Eukaryota; kingdom Metazoa; phylum Chordata; class Chondrichthyes; order Orectolobiformes; family Ginglymostomatidae; genus Ginglymostoma; species Ginglymostoma cirratum. The sequence goes on from JAHRHZ010000133.1 coordinate 66,122,656, forward strand.
TATCTTAGATCAGAAAAGGAAGAAGGGAATGAGAACAGACGTTCAGGAATGGGTTAGACATGGACAAGAGCCCAATCAACCATAAAGGAAGGACATCCTAAGTTTATAATAAAAGCCAGAAGGCTGGGGTTCAAAGTAAGGCCTGGATTCAAATCCCAACTGCTCCAGAGTTGTTTCAAGTATGTCTGAACAGGTTGATTGTTTGAAAATATTTATAATAAAGGAACCTTGATAACTTCCATTAACAACCTTAATGAATTCAAATTTCCACCTTCACAACTATGGGCTACTGTGAAAGCTCTTCAGAGCCATCAAGTACTTTGGAATTGAAATAAAGTAGAAAGTGCTCGAAACACTCAACATCAAGTTCAGCAGCATCCATGGAGAGAGATACAGTTTCCAGTTGAATATGACCCTTCACAGATGCTGCCAGACTTGCTATTTTCAATATGAATAGCAGACAATTTCCGTACAAACCGCGGTGTGGTTATTACTTGCAAAGCCATTTTTGTTACTTCAATGATCACTTCCCTGCTCTTCTTCAAGACTGTGTTTTGGGATTTTTAAGTCCGCCTCGGTCGTTCTCAATCAGATGGCAGCACCTCCACCAGTGCAGCACAACGTCAGTGCTACACTGGAGTGTCAACTTTGTTTTTAATATTCAGTCATTTGGAACTTACACCCACAACTGTGTATATCAGAAGGATATGTGCTATCAATTGGAATGCCGCTACTTGTAGCTTGTAAGAGTTTCTGATGTACTTTAGCCTTTAGCATAGGCTGTCTGAATGCAGCAATCAATATTATTTGAATTATTTTCCTGATGCCTCCTCATTTCGTCTCTTTGGCCTAGATTTTTGCTTTGCCTTATAGCATGATGTCATTGATAAATCTGTTTACTGCTCATTTTGGACATTTTCCTTACATGGCAATAACTGGCAGGTTCAAGTTTGTAAATGTATCCATTTGTGACAACCACTTGTATGTTTGTCTGACACCGGTAACTACACTGTAGGCTGGAGCCAGGCTGTACCATGTTATACTGCTGAGCTCCAGTTGGACTTCTCCCAGCCCGGAGAGCACTCTGCTTCCAACCTTTCAAGTTAAAACATTTTGAGAACATGGCTGGGAGTGCCTGCACTCTCAAAACATTGAAACAAGCTCTGGGTATGTTTCAAATGTGCCTTCAATGTCTAAAATGCCCCTTTTGCACTGAACTCTCCACAAATCTGTTCTGAAACTGCGTTAAATTCCATCTGGCGTCAAATCCAAATACTCAAAAGTTCCCACCTTCAAGGGTCTCAATCTTCCCTTTAAAAGCTGGACAAGACTGAACATTCTTGAAGCTGAATTGCAGAGATAGGCAAGCAGTGACACTAAAGGTATTGCTAAAATTAACCTTTTAAAAATCTATTTGTGACAGAATTTCTCTCAGTATTTGTAACAATAATGTTAAATTACCTTCCTGTGAAGTTACTCTAGGCTCAATTTTGATGGATTTATCAACTTGTTTTGCTTTAAATAGATTTCTGTGTGAAACTGTTAACTCAGTAACACTGAGAGAAAAAAAACTTCAACCTCATTTTTGCCCATGTGCTGTGTTTAGATGCTAATGGGAGTTGCTCATCTTCATTTAAGAAAGAAGAGAAACAAAAGTAAGCAAACCATGAAACAGAGTTTCATATTTTCCAGACATAAAATAAACTTCCAAAAAGTAGTCAAGTAATTTAGAAAAGTATTGGATATTTAGAAGCTTTTTCTGTACTGTACTTGTCCCTCATCTGAAGTGTAATGCACAGTAGTGGACACTACACCTTAGGAAGTTCATATTGGCCCAAGAAGATGCCGATTCTGAAGACTGTGAGCAGGGCTCCAAATGTCAAATTATAGTGAGAGATTACATCAATTACATTTTTTATTTCCTGAAGCTTAGAAGATTAAGGGATGGTTTAATTGAAGTTTTTAGGAAGTAAATAGTGAAAAAGTAAATAGAGCCAAACATTTTCTGCTGATTCTAAGACAACAGATATAACTTTAAATATGGAGTTAGGCCTCTCAATGGATAATTCACTTCTTTATACAAAAAGGTGAGAGACATATCGAACTCTCACCCATAAGGATTAGCAGATCTCAGTTCCATTACTACTGGTACATCTGAAATTAATAGATGCTTCCTAGCAGCGTGGACTGAGCAATATAAATCCATGACAGGTACATGGAGTCAGCATATAAATCAGCCATGATTTAATTGAATATTAGAATAGACTTTAGGGGCTGAATGGCCTATTGTCATTCATATGTTTCAATTGGGGTATATCAGAGTCTGTCTGGATGGATTAAGTAAGATGATAAAATGATCTTCTGCAACCATGATTATCTTGCAGCTTCTTTTACGTGGTTCAGAGACATGGTGAGCACTTGAGGTGGATGTGGGGTGGAGAATAATCAACTAATAACCTAATCAGAAAATGCTGGACATCCAATAACTCTCAATAGTAACAGCAACTTTCAGTAATCAACTTTGAGCAGACAAGATTGCATCTTGTGCTTTGACATGCCACTCCATTACTGTCATGATAAGTTAGCCATTCTGCTCCCTGGTGCATCTTACCTGGGATGTATTTTAACTGTCAATTAGATTAATTTTACAATATCTGGTCAGCATGAATGAGTTAGAAACAGTCTGTTTCCATGCTGTACATCTCTATGACTCTACGACGGTAAACAAGTTGACCCAAATCTTCCGAGAAACATGTCCCTTTTTGATCTAGATCAGAGTAAAAATTTCCCATTTACCTTTGTGCAGTTTTCCTTTTGTGAACTCCTTGGCCAGGAATCATTCTAATTGAAACAACACAGTCAAGTTCAGAAATCCTCAAAGATAGGAACAGAAAGGATCAGCTAAGCCAGTGAAAGACAATTTGGGAATACGCTAACCAATCAACACTGTCATGCACCCAACTAAACAATGTGTGTCCAGAAAACAACTGCATACATGTTCTTTTACAAAATGCATTCTGTCTGTAAACCCCTGGAAAGGGAGCTGCGCTCGAGAGAAACAAAAAACATGTACCAATGAGAAGCATTTAAGAAAGAAGACAGAAGGTATGTCTTAAGATGAAAAGCCCTGGTGGACCAAACTGGAAGACGTCAGCCAATGATCACTCCTATGTAACCTACCATCATCTCAGATTGGCCACTTGAGGTGTAAGCGCAGGATTTAATTGAAACCATTTTATTTAAAATTCTCCATTATGGTGCTGGATTTAGTGTGAGAGTAAGTCAATGGTGACCCTCAGTTTCTGAATTTAAGAAAGTATGACACCTACACACAGTTCTCTGGAGACTGTCTCCAAACAATAGATTCACAGAGTGTGGTTCTTAATGCTTCAACATCATTAGTGGGAGTGTTCCTTAGAGATCCTCCAACTACACTTGCCACTTGAATGCCTGAGATCTCCCCTGCTGATGTTGTTTGTTGCTCAATGCCAGTCTGCAAAACAAAGAGCCTTAGCTTCATTACAGCATTCAGATAATAAAATTCGCAGCCCAGTTTGCAGCATAGATTGCAAGTGGCTGGTAACCCCAGTTGTACTCATGATGCATTCTTCATTGTCAGACTTGAATATTATGAACAAAAATAATATACCATTACTCAGCCTCATACAGAGCTTTTTGATCTCCACTGCATCATTGTAAACGTTTTTCATCCTGCCACGAGCAGTTGTGATCATCTTTTGTTACTGCCTTGGTGTCAATTGTGGTGCAATGTTAAATTTCTCATTGCCAAGTGCAAACTTTGTCGGTCCATGGCCCACTTTAGAGCCTTGAGCACAAAACCTAGGCTGACATTTCAACCACAGTACTAGAGGTATCCTGAACTGTCACAGGTGCCGACTTTCAGTTAAAATGTTAAATTGAGGCTCTGTCTGACCAAGTAGAGAGATCTAAAATAAAAGATCCCATGGCACAATTTCAAAGGAGAGCTCTTCCTAGGGAGAACTGGCCACCATTTATTTCTGAACTATCAGATTGTTAAAGCAGGATTTTTGTTTTAAATTCACTTGTGAAATGTAGGTGTTGCTGATTGGGCAAACACTCATTGCCTGACCCTGGTTGCCCTTGAGAAGGTAGCGGTGATCTGCCTTCTTGCATCACTGCAGCCCGTGTGTTGTAGGTAAATCCTCAAATGCCATGCTGTTATCACAATGCAGTGCCATCTGTAGGATCTTGCTGTGCACACATTGGCTGCTGTGTAACCGACATTACAGCAGTGACTATATTTCAAATGTAGTTCATTGGCTGAAAGCACATCAATTGACTCAAGAATGATGCCAAATAAATGCAGGGATTTCTTTCAACATGCGTCATTTGTTGCTGGTTATTGGATCAGCCTGAATCAAGTTCACTTAATACTTTGGCATAAGTGACTACCAACATATGAGGCAGATTATGTTTATTCACATTTATTCTCATTTCCCACTTTAGCACTTTACTTCAAGTCTGATGTTTTTATTCTGAATATGCTTGTCCCAGTTGCTGGCATGTTTACTTCAACCATCCCAACTAACTGACTGCTATTGCCTTTAAAGTTATTTGAGCTGGGAGTGTTAATTTCCACTTTCGGTAAAACTCCTACACTTCATGGTTCAACTTCCTGATTACTACCAATGAAATGTTCAGAGAGTGAAGTGACTTTATTACTTTCTGATATACTTCTATGTGTTGTTTGTTAGGGGCGGTGTTGGCATCACTACGTTGCGAGTCAGACATCCAACTAATGCAACTAACTACCTAACTGTGTGGGTTCGATTCCCATACCAGCTGAGGTCACCATGAATCTCCTGCCTTCTTGACCTCACCCCTCGCCTGAGGCGTGTTGACCCTCAGGTTAAGCCACCACCAGTCGTTTCACTCTAATGAGAAAGCAATCCTCTGGGACATTGGAGACTGCTATTTGTTAGTGCACCTGTGTTTGCTGAGCAAATCTGGGCATTCCTGTGGGTGTATTTGAAAAAGCACACAAGGAAGTATGTTCAGCTCCCATTGAAGACATTGTGTGCTGAAGACTGGGAAATTGTCAATGGGCTCATTCGCAGTTGTTTATGCCAGGACTGTAGTATGACTCAGCAAACAGAAGCACAAAAGGAAACACTATAACAATACAGGGTAACATTGTTCTTTTTCTCACCCCACCCATAGTCTCAGCCAAGAATTGCCAGAAATTCACACTGACTCTCACACACGTGTATACTCACACATGTACTCATATCCATGTATACTGACACACTGTCACATAATTACCTAGACTATTCTTACATAAATTTGCTCTCTCTCTCTCTTTCTCACACACACACACACACACACACACACACATACACACACACTCCTCTCTCATAGACATACACTTACTCAAAAACACATGGCCTTAATCCTGCAAAAAACACATACACTTAGTCACTCATACAGAGACACTCTCACACAAACACACAGATATTGTTTAGCAGAGTGTAGTATATATTTCCAAAGCAGCCACTAAGCTGAGGGATACCAGACATGTGTTGGGAAAAAGGATTAGCCCTGCCAGCGACAGTGTTTCTGATGGAATTTTAAACTATAGCATTTGCGGGGTGTATAAAATTGAACACATTTTTCTGCTGCCTTTCCCAATATTTAAAGGGAATGGAACAAAAGCAGCTTTCACTGTAGGGGAAAGATTTCCACTGGTCACTTTGTACGCTGAAATCCTAGGCTCATTCTTTGCACACATGTTTCTGATTTCACTCCAAGTAATGAAGAGCAGGAATGGCCCTCCAGTTGTTGTTTTAACATCAATATCTCCAGATGTGGATACTGAACATTTATCTTTTAAGACTAACTTGTGATTTGGAACAATGCATTGGTTTCAAATGACTATTCATAACAATGCTGGACTAAACTTTCACTTAGACTATAAGATTATAAAGTGTAGGAGCAGCTGTAGGCTGTTCAGCCCACTGAGTCTGTACCACCATTCAAATAGATCGTGGCTAATCTGATAATCCTTAACTCCACTTTGCTGCTTTCTTTTCCCCCATAAACCCCAGATTCCATTACTGATTAAAAATCTGTCAATCTCAGCCTTGAATACATTCAATGACCCAAGCTGGGCAGGCCACTCGAGTAAAGAATTCCACAGATTCACTGCCCATTGAGAGAAGAAATTCCTCCTCATCTCTGTCTCCAATGTGTGCCCACATACTGTGAAATTGTGTCCTCTGGTCCTAGTCTGCCCAACAAGGGGAAACAACCGTTTTGCATCTACCCTATCAAGTCCCCTAAGAATCTTGTAAATTTCAATACAGTCACCCTTCATTCTTTCAAATTGCAACAAACATAGGCTCAACCTACTCAAATTCTCCTCATAAGGTAGTCCCTTCATTCCTGGTTTCAGTTGATGTTCACCTCCTCTGGACTGCCTCCAATGACAATATATCATTCATTGGATAAGGGGCCCAAAATTGTTCACAGTACTCGAGCTGTGATTTGACTCGTACCTTGCATACTCTTAGCCAAACCTCCCTACTTTAAATTCCATTCCCTTTCAAGAAACTTGCAAGTCAGTAACAGTGTATCAGTTTATGAGTGAGATTCTAAATGAGTATTTCTCATCACTATTTACTGTGGAGAAAGGCACGGAAGCTAGGGAACTCGGGGAAATATGTAGTGATGTCTTGGAAAAAGTCCACATTAGAGAAGAGGAGGTGCTGGAAATCTTAAAACACATCATGGTAGATAAATTCCCAGGACTTGATCAAATGTATCCCAGGACATTGTGGGAAGCTAGGAAAGAAATTGTGGGGCCACGTAGCAGAAATATTTGTATCATCATCATCAACAAGGTGCCAGAAGACTAGAGGGTGGCTAATGTTGTTCCATTCTTTAAGAAAGGCTACAAGGAAAAGCCAGGTAACTACAGACCACTGAGCCTAATGTCAGTGTGAGTAAGCCGTTAGAGGGGATCCTGAGAAACAGGATCGAAATGCTTTTGGAAAGGCCAAGATTGATTGGGAATAATCAGCATGGCTTTGTGCATGAGAAATTATGTCTCACAAATTTGTTTGAGTGTTTTAAGGAGGTGACAAGAAAATTGATGAAGGCAGAGTGATAGACATTGTTTACGTAGACTTTAACAAAGCCTTTGGCAAGGTTCCACATGGTAGACTAGTCAGTAAGGTTAGATCACATGGGATTCAGGGACAGCTAGCCAATAGGATACAAAATCGGCTTGATGGTAGGAGACAAAGGGTGGTGGTAGAGGGCTGTTTCTGAGTCTGGAGGCCTGTGGCCAGTGGTGTGCCACAAGGATTGGTCCTGCAGCCACTGTTGTTCATCATTTATATAAACCATTTGGATGGGAATATCGGAGACATGGTTTGTAAGTTTGTGGATGACACCAAAATTGGTAGTCTAGTGGAAAGTGAAAAAGATTATCTAGCAGTACAAAGGGATCTTGATCAACAGGTCCAGTGGGCCAAGAAATGGAAGACGGAGTTTAATTCAGATAAATGCGAGGTGTTGCATTTTGCTAAAACAAACCAGGGCAGGACTTACAAAGTTAGTAGTAGGACCCTGAGGAGTGTTGTTGAACAGACAGATCTAGGTGTGCAAGTACATAGTTCCTTGAAAGTGGCGTCACAGGTAGGCAGGATGATGAAGAAAGCATTTGGCATGCTTACCTTCATCCATTAGAGCATTAAGTACAGGAGTTAGGACATCATGTTGCAGTACAAGACATTGGTAAGGTATGTTTTGAGTATTGCAAATGCACAGGAGAGTAACAATTAACTGTGGGGCTGGTTACCAGCACAACACAATACCCTCGAGAGAGGGGAGGCAATACAAGATAACCACATACCTAAAGGTAAATTTTCGCTGTGTTTTTTCTCTACCACATTGAAGATATGAATTTCTGTGAATGCTGTTCAATGCAGTACAACATAGTCGAGCTTTACTTTTGTTCCCATATTCCACATAATTACATTAAAGCTACATTTGATCCAAATGGTCTATTTTGTGTTTATGTTCAGGCATGCCTCCTCCCATCCTAATAGATCTCATTCTTAACAACGTATACCTTTATACTTTTCCCTCCAATGTGTTTATCCAGCTTCCCCTGAAGTACATCTGTGTGAGTTGTCTCAAGATTTAATGACTTTTGCTCACTTTTTGGATAAAGACTGAATTCCATCTTGGATTTAGAGTGGGGTTGTACACTTGGCAGAATGGAAGTTGAGAAGATATTTCTTTTCATGGGTGTAGGGCAGGTTGGTGGTGGAGGTCTGGAACTCACTGCTTAAAATGATGCTAGAGGCTGAGGAACATTGCATCTAAAAGGGAACAGGTGCATTTGTGCTTGTGGAGCCTCAAGGAAGAAGGATATGGGAAGTGTGATTAGGCTGGACAGCACCTTCTTAGGCAGCACAACAACGATGGGATCTACATGTTCTCCTTCCATGACATTACGTTCTACAATTCTATGAAGCAATAATAAGTAGCCATTAGCTTTGGACTTACTAAATGTGGAAACATCATCTCTACATCTACCCAATCAATCACATTTTAAAAAAGCAAAGTGTGGAGCTGGATAAACACAGCAGGCCAAGCAGCATCAGAGGAACAGGAAGGCTGAGGCTTCCAACTCTCCACCTATCTTCTCCTCTATCCATCTTCTATCCGCCTCCCCCTCTCTCCCTATTTATTTCAGAACCCCCTTCTCCTCCCCCATTTCTGAAGAAGGGTCTAGGCCCGAAGCGTCAGCTTTCCTGCTCCTCTGATGCTGCTTGGCCTGCTGTGTTCATCCAGCTCTACACCTTGTTATCTCAGAATCTCCAGCATCTGCAGTTCCTACTATCTCTCAATCAAATTTTAAATCAAGTCTTTTCTCAGAATTCTTTTATCTGGAGAAAGAAAGTCTAATCTGTCCAATCATTTTTGATAATGATACGGATATTGAAAGTAGAAGTGGTTGTAGGCAATTAGACCTATTGAGCCTGCTCTGTCATACAATAAGATTGCTGTTTTTATTTAGTCATAGGATGTGGGCATCACTGGCTAGGACAGTACTTATTGTTCATCGCTAATTGGCCTTGAGAAGGTGGTGGTCAGTTTTCTGCTTGAAATGCTGCAGTCTATGTTGTGTAGGTACACTCACAATGCTTTTAGGAACAGAGCCCCATGAATTTGATCCAGTGACAGTGAAGGATTGGTGACATAGTTCCATGTCAGGATGGTGTGTGGCTTGGAGGGGAACTTGCAGATTGTGATTCTTCCATGTAGCAAATGCACTTGTGCTTCTTGGTGGTAGAAGATGTGGGCGTGGAATGTGCCATGAAAAGAGCAATTGATGTGCTGCTGCAATGTATCAAGTGGATGATACACACTGCTACAATTATGCATCTGTGACGAAGGGAATGGATGTTTGTGGTTGTGGTACCAATATTGAGGGCTGCTTTGTTTTCGATAGTGTTGAGTTTCTTGAGTGTTATTGCAGCTGTATCTATCCAGGACTGTATTCCATCACACATTGGCCTTGTGTCTTTTCGATGATGAATAGGTTTTGAGGAGTCAGTTACTCACAAAATGTCTAGCCTCTGACCTGCTCTCATAGCCACAGTTGACATGGCTAGTCCAGTTCAGTTTCTGATCACGGCTATGATTCTACCTCAACCTCATTTTTCTCTCTCTGTCCCTTAATTCCCCAGTATTGCACAAAATCAGTCTCAAATAGAGTGAAAGAGTGAAATCCATGGATCTCCAGGATAGAGATTTCCAAAGATACCCAACCATTAGAGTGTAAAAGCTTTTTCTCATCTTAGTCTTGAATGGTCAGGTCCATATTTTGATATTGTAGTCTAGTTCTAGACTACCCATCAGCTCTTACATTGTATTTATATTCTTCACTAGCATCAGTGATGCCAAATTCTTTTATTAATATAGAGACCAGAAATAAACACAATATCCTATGATCTAAATCTTAGTCTTTCTTGGCTAAGTGCTAGTTGCTTCAAGTTTTTTGGGGGTCTTTTAGCCACGAGTGACTTTTCTCACCAGCTGTTACCAAGCTCACCTCACTTACTGCCTGCCTTACCCCTCTCGACCCCCTTACCTGATTCTAGCACCATCTTATCACGTGCTATTCTCAGAACAACATGCCAATCTGCATCAATCTGTTGCTCGCCCCATAAGTTTTGAAGCACTACAAAACAATATAGTGGCTTAATATACAAAGCAGAGCTACCTGTAAGCTTGAGTATTAGCTTACTTGTTGAGATTGTGTGGAAGATTCCTCTGCTGGAGATAGGGCTAGGTTGCCAATTCTGATCAAATGTTTTCCTGGAGATTTAATTACACGACCTTGCATCAGTAGTTCTGCCACCCAGTCAAACTGCCTTTACTTTTGTCTTCAATGAAAAAAACATAAGTTTGATGGAAAGAACAGTAATTCTCTTAGTGAACCTCTGCAAGTTTCCTCTTGAGTTGCTCACAGAGCAAAAGATTAATACTCAATTCCTGGAGACCCCCTGACAATCCTGAAGAGTTGTGAACCAAAAGAGAGAAGATGGGGAGAGAATGGAAGGGAAGAGTTTCACAAGGTTCCACCATGTCTTTTTGATTATAAAAATGCTCAAAGAAAAAAAGTTGTTCAACAAAAGGGCACTGTGTTTCCTTTAAAAAAGAATTTCTATTATAAGTGTCTAAAATTTCAGATATAAGTCAGTTCAAAGCCTATGAGGCATGTTGTGGACTGTGCATGAGCAGAGAAAGCCGCTTGTGTGAACATACCTGCCAGGTCTTGCTTGACAGCAGCTGCAGCTAATAAATGTATATAAAATATTATAATCAATCAAACTTGCCTCCTCTTTTGCCCTAGGTCTGGGTGTGGTGTGTAATGAGCTGACCATGTCTGCTGGCTGTCCCATAGTAACAGCCAATGCACTAACTCTGCATTTCAATAAGTTTAGTCAGTCAAGACCTTATTTTTATTTCTGTATTTAATTTATTCCAGCTTCTTTCATTGTCTCTGTTGACGAACAAATGATGGATTATTTGGCTGTGTGATAATAGCCGATTGGGTTTCAGAAGCGGACAAGTATTTTTGGAAAGATTTTACCTGAAGCTAGCCTTGTCAAGGCTACGTGGGACAATTCTTTTGAAAGAGACAGGTTTTGAAGAGATATTATCATCTTATCCTTTCCAGGGGTCCAATTCATTTTACTTCCTTTTTTATTAGAATATTGGGACATAAGACTAAAAAAAAATCAGAAATCGCTACAAAATAAAATGCTTTTAACCCTTTTTGCACTTAAATCTTGCAATCTTTACAATACAAATAGAGTTGATAAGTATTACCTTGGGCTAACATAAATTATTAGTGAGTATCAGAGGTATTGTTACCTTTTAATTACAGGTTCTAAAGTTGCCTATCTTACCTGTTCAAAAGTCAATGAGTTTATGATCCGCAAACTGAGGCTGCTGGACTGATGGCTTCATCTCTGTAGCGGAGGGTGGCAGTTGACCTTTCGGATTAGACTTGCAACTTCAGGAATAGGTACAAATTATGATTCAGAGTGGTCATAGCAAAAGGTCTGTGTCTGTGCAGCTCATTTAATCCCTTCCTCGCTCTCTCTCTCTCTCTCTCTCTCTCTCACACACACACACACACACACACACACACACACACACACACACACAC